>CM042191.1:8111372-8141870 GCA_023539305.1 Ilex asprella
TTGCCTATAAAAAGGTTGAAGTCTTTTCCTTCTTGACTTGAATCCCACATCGGAAGATTAAAGGGAAAGAGACCTCCTCCCTTGCCTATAAAATGGTTGAGGTCTTTTCCTTTCTTCATTCAACTTTTTCACTTATTTTCACAAAGTGTCCACTAATTAGAAATCTTATATTTAAGAGAGTACAAATATTGTGGATAGTTAATAGTTAATGGAGTTAAAAATTTTAATAGAGTAATTTTTTGGTGTGAGTTAAAATTTTAATAAAATTATACGTGTTAAACGAGTCGTGTCGTGATAACCGTTTATTAAACGATTCGTGTCCGTGTTTAAATTTTTTACCTGTTTATTAAACGTGTCGTGTACGGGTTTACATATTTTTCACCCGTCACCCGTTTAACCCAACACGTAACCGTTTAACCCGACATGACACCCTACTCCTAACCCACCGACTCCACGCTGCCGAATCTCTCTCTCTCTCTACACTGCGTAAATAGAAACGATTCTTGAGTTCTTTGAGCCGGTCGTCCATACCACAAATCTCTTCGGATTCTTCGGTTCTTGGACAGGTAAATGGATTGAATTTTTTTTGCCTTCGTACTGCGTTTGGTTACCGAGAAAATTTATGAAAAGGAAAACTTGAGGATCTCAATTGCTATAATATCTTTAAAACGCTGCAAGTTTTTGAGTGGTAAATGGATCCTCTTATCTTCTTCGGGCATGGTGCATTGCAGTACACTTGATTCTGTCCACCGACTGATCTAGGATGCGGAGGGAGGTGCTAAGGTTTTAAAAGTCCCTTAATTTGATGTAGAATTGGATATAGAATAGATTTCAAGTCATCTTCACAATTTCGACAAGTTTGTTACCTCAATTTTGTTTACAAGTCTTGGTCCCTTTCTGATTCCTAAAACGTATGCTAATTCCACATGAGGTATCAAATTTGACATTCATTCCATTGCATGGTACTGACTTGAATAATCTTAGAGCATCTATTGACAAATTTGAGTCAATGTTTGAGGACAAAACTTGATTTAATACAAAGGTTCCAATGGACAAACTCAAATTTATTTAAAGGGGAGAATGAAATCTAACTATCGGTGATTTTGTTAAAAATTTGAGTCTCTTTATTTGATTAAAAATTTGAGTCTCCTTTGATTTGGCTTGAGTTTGGGTATAGGATTGGAGAAGTTTTTTGGACTATTTTTACTCAAATTTAAGTTTGGGTCTAAAAAAGTGTAAGGGCTAGAGATGCTCTTATGTTCAACAGATCTAAGAGTCAAATTACTTGATTCTCTGTGGGTACCTCAAGATTTGTGGGGATTAATTTCTGTTCATGAATTCTAGGATAAGGATCCATATTTAATATGCTTAAACAGGATGGGTGATTCTATTGATTGCCATGGGTTAGTAGATAAATGCATGAAGACCCCGAATATTATAACAATTAGGGAACTAAACTCCGTCGGGCAGCATAAAAAATGCAGGGGAAACAAGAAGACTTGCAATCGTACAATTGCCTGGGATTTTCGTGGTACCGATAAGGTTCCATGGTTTCACTTCTCTTGTTAACAAATTATGGGTAATCAAATGGAGCATTTTTTAAGGTTAACAAAATAAAATGAACTGGGTACCTTAATCAATTAGATGGAACATTCATATGCATGCGGCATGAAACAACCTCAACTGCTCGAGTGATTTGATTACAGAATCCATCTTTCAGTTTACTTTTCCATAAATGTTGATTTGGCTGTCATACTCTTTTAGTGCTTGTTAACGAAGATTGTCAACGAATTACAGAATCTGTATTTTGGCATATTTATTTGTTGTAAACTCATGTTGCCTTCACGGTTAAACATGACTGGGCTGAATGCAAGATAATATTGCTTGTGTCACTTACATGCATTAACAAAAATCGTCGTGCCATTAAACAACAGATATGATTATTGGATTCCCTAGCTAATGCACAAATATTCCCTCTTTGTACTGAACAGAATGGGTTACCAGCCAGAGCACAGGATAAGCAGTTGCAAGTCCTTATTTATAAAATGAGGACAGAATATTTCATGGATGTTTTTTTTTCTTTTTCACTGTTTTTTTTTATCTTATTTGCCTGAAGAACTAGAATTACCAAAATCAAATTAATTGGAGCAGGAATTTTCTTTTTCAAGAATGAAATGATGTGGTGGTTTTTAGTTAATAGGAAATTGTTGAGCGGTTAGGATGGTTTCTGCTTCATTTATGCATGTGATGTCATTGTATTAGATTGGTTAGCTTAGCTGAAGTGCATGTGATCTTTTTATTATTGTTTGTCTTTCAGATAAAGGATTTCCTCAATCAATTTTTGATCCAGTCAAGAAATTCTTGCCATTGGTCGTGTTGAGATCTGGTGCATCTTTAGTTATGGGTTCTGTTGACAATGCCATAGTTAACAAAGAAGGTCGACTACCAGCAGAGGCAAAAAGAATATTGCAATCAATGGCATCCAGCTGGAATGATATCACTGATCCAAATGCACTACAGGTGATACCACTCAAGGGTGCTATGACCAATGCGGTTTACCAAATTAAGTGGCCGACAAATAGAGAACACTCACAGAAGGTATTAGTTAGGATTTATGGTGAAGGTGTAGATATCTTCTTTGACCGTGAGATAGAGATCCGAACATTTGAGTTTATGTCCAAGCAAGGGCAAGGACCTCGTCTACTAGCACGGTTCTCTAATGGGAGAATTGAGGAGTTTATTCGTGCACGGGTATGTCTATTTTTGTCATTGTTGCTTCTCTACCAGAAGTTTAATTCTAAGTTTATTCTAGAAGCGATAGGGCCACAGTTTCTCTAGAGATTGGCATGATTTGTTATCTTTGTGATGATAAAGATCGAATGATTGATCCCTTGGTTTTTAATTTAATTTTACTTTTCAGGAAACTAGTGTTACTATTTCTTACTTCTCGATTTTCAGTTGAGGCCCTCAAAATGGATTGAATATCAAAGGCCTAATTAATATAATTAGAAATCATGTGTGTAAGTGATCGAACTGATTACATGGGAAAACTAGTAATGAAAGAGTGTCGCAAAAAATTATCTTCATCATATTTACTGGTGGACCTCAACCATTATGAAATTTAGAATGAATTTGTGCCCCATCATTTTCTGGAACTAGGAAGTACGGATACTTCATTTTGTCCAAAGTGTCGGTGTCGGAAACATCTGGTGCACGAATACAATTCAGACACGTGTTAGACATGTTAAAATGAGTGTCTGATTTTTTTATTATTAATTTTTTTTCGGACATGGTGGGGATACGCGGCCGACACGCTCAAGACACGTTGGAGACACAACCAACACGCTGGGGACAAGTCTTTTCTTCAAATTTTTGATAACTTTTTAGACAACTTTATAATTATGAGTTATTTTTGTAATTTTAAAGAAATATGAGTTAGTCATAATATAAAAAGAGTTATAATCACTACATTGAACATAAGACATGAATGCAACATAATTTTGGACACGAATACCGGAATACAAACCTATATACAAATGAAATAAACTTTTAATATGAAAGTAATTTGATAAAAAATGCGGTTACAAAATTGAGGCTCTTTGAATTGATGAAAATTAGTGTTATGAAGCGGAATATTTTTGAAAATGGAAGTTGTAGTATTCATTAATTGTTGGATCATGGACGTTAATGTTTAATGTGTATCGGTATATCTTTTATTGTATTTTTTATTCAGTGATATTATGATGTGAATTTTTAGAATTAGTGGAAGGATGAATTGAAAGATTATTATGATAATATTTTTATTTTATCACATGAATATATATATATATACATATATACACACACACACACACATATATATATCTAAATATATATTATTTAATGTATCCTCAACGTATCTATGTCCTACTTTTTTGAAAAATTTTGTGTCTACATGTTCATGTTGTGTCGTATCCGTGTCTATGTTTCTTAGGTTTGGGAAGGTCATTATTAAACTCTTCTATGTAGTATACTTAGAGGCGTCTCTATTTAAAAAATCGTACATGATAATAAACCACTTGTATAGGAGAGAATTTCACTTAGAAAAAATAAAAGAAACAACTGAGGCTAGTAGAAACCACAAGAAGGCTAACCTAGTACCCCAAGAAAAAATCATCAATAGTCTCAGTAAATGCATCAAGTATATAACAATGGAGTGTTAATTAAGCTCACCTTACATTCGTATTTGAACCTTAGAAATGTCTATGAAGACCCTAAAGTCGTATACAAAAGGCGAACAACTATAGGAGATAGATTTATTGATTATATGGAAAGATGGGGCAACCAAAAAATATGAGATAGAGAACTCCAAGGGAAATACTCATTACTGGATTGGATTGCTTGTTAAATATGTTTTCATAGACCTATCCTTGAAGAAGAAATAAGAAGTGCCGTTGTATGATTTCCTACAATCCTTCCCAATATGGAATGAAGAAAGAATCAAGCTGCCAGATTTCCTGGAAAGCCTTTTGATAATCTGGCTACTGATGACACTTACATCTTAAAGGTTTTCACCATGTCAGACAATCGTCTGCATGCCTGTGTTATTTGGGGTGCCAAAACTAGTGTCATGGGCTTTTTATTTCAATTGATTTCATTTTGAGTTTTCTATGTGGATTCAATCTGATTTTATTAGGCATATGAGTAGCCATGTCACTCTTTGACATGATTAAGTCTGATATAGATCAATCAAGGTAGAAATCACACACAATACTAGCATAATATCACAATCTTAGTTGATATATGGGCCTTTTGCATTTTAGGCATGTGTGTGCTCTGTTGTCTGAAACCTTGTCTTCTACTTGGTTAATTTCATTTTTTCCAACCATTGAAGTATCCGGTTTATTGTACTTTCAAATATTGGCTAGTCTTCTTGCACAGGCAATGTTGTTTTTATGTGATGTGTGAATATATACACACACATGATATTTCTTAAAGATTTTCTTTCTGTTTTTTTCTTTTTCTTTTTCTTTTTGTAGTGCTTTAATCATTCGTGAGAGCACGAGTAGGAATCACATGACAGAAGACTAGCAAATGCCATTAAGGATTCACACTTCGGTCTGGCATGCTATAAATAATTCAGCTTGATGGGTGTAAGTGTGCCAAGCCTTGGATCTATGGGAAACATGTGAACTGTAAGTTATGGTGAAGGAACAACTGTCATAAACCGGACATGATATGTTATTGACTTTTGATATGACAAATGAAGAAACGTGCAGGGAAATAAACTGGAAAATCAAGTCAAAATCTTTGTAGCACCAAATTTGTATGTAGTTCAAATTTCAGTCACATCTGCTTTAGGTCAAATTTCTTTGTTTTCTAACCACAGCCTTTGTAGCACTCAGGCAAACTGATGGCATGGAATACAAAAGGGAGTGATGGGGTTGGAGATTTTATTCATTTTGTTGCCATTATCTTAAAATGTTCTTGATTTTTAAGAAGAATAAAACTTTTTTTTGTGGGCTTGTTTCTTAGGTTAAAGTAGATTGTGTTTTATAGCTGCTAGAGTTATGCAGCATGCAGTTATTCTTGCTTTTGAGAGTATGAATAAATTAACTATTATAGTTCCATATAAATTCAATCTGTGCAACGTCCCTTTATCACATTAAGGTCTATACACTGAAAAACTATTTAATGTTTTGTCCTTTCTTGTGGGAATTTCAGACACTGTCGGCGCCTGATTTACGTGATCCGGAAATATCTTCCCTTATAGCAGCTAAAATGAAGGAATTCCATGATCTTGATATGCCTGGTCCAAAGACTGTTGTCCTTTGGGATAGATTGCGGTATGCTCCTTTTGCATTTGCCTTTTCTGACGAATAGATGTCAAGTTACACCTGACCCAAAATGCTTTAGACTATTATTTGCTCTCTCATTTATTAATTTTAAAAAAAAGTTTTTGTTTTTTCCTAATGCTTCAGTAAATGGCTTAGTGCGGCCAAAAGTATGTCTTCCCCTGAAGAAGTTGAGGCCTTTCACTTTGATGCCATAGAGGAGGAGATATCCATATTGGAAAAGAATTTCTCAGGTGACCATGAACGCATCGGATTCTGCCACAACGATTTACAATATGGTAACATAATGATTGACGAAGAGACCAGATCATTAACCATAATTGTAAGTATCTCCATAAGCTGGTTAACATGTTTTGTCATTTCTCTTGGTAAAACTTAGAAGCCTGTACATTATCCATTCCTGCAAACCATTCTTGTCAAGATGTCTCTGTGACTCAGTTTTCCAAGGCAAGGCAGCATCTAAGCACTAGCCTCGGTTTTCTACACCCATGAGAATTAGGTTCTAGGAGGACATTTGGCTTGGGGAGTCTTCATTATCACGTAGATTCCCTCGTCTTTATTGGCTTACACTTGTATGTTCTATGCGAACAATAATATATGTTAGAGCTAGGGAATGGAGAGAATTAATATAGCTCATATTTTGTGAGTTCTTTATAGCTATTCACTGGTTGACACATCAAGATCCATCCTCGAGCAAGCGAGATGCTTAAAGATGATCTTTAAGCCAACAGGCTGTCTCATACCGTAGGAAATGGAACTGGGCACAAAGAAAAATCTTGGACAACAATGAAGTGCTTTTTAGACTGGTCTTGTTTGGTGGTAGTCCCAAGTCTTTGACTCGGGTATGGGCTTTTCTGTGTTGACCTCAGCCAGTCTGAACATTTAAAAGATGCTCTTACTACATTAGAAAAACTAAATAGGCCCTGTTACCCTAAGCCAGTCAAATAGCTAACTTTTGCCCACTGTTATGGAACTTTTTTGGTTTTTTTATTTTCTCTTCATTAGAGAGGCCTATTTGAGCCACAGTAGCTTGTGTTACCCTCTTCCTCTTCATGAAAGATATCCCAGCAAGTGTCTTGGATTCTTTCTTCTGCCTTTCTTTTCTATATAGGATTACTCATGCATTGACCAATTA
The DNA here is from genome assembly GCA_023539305.1 of Ilex asprella. Lineage (NCBI taxonomy): Eukaryota > Viridiplantae > Streptophyta > Magnoliopsida > Aquifoliales > Aquifoliaceae > Ilex > Ilex asprella. The sequence goes on from CM042191.1 coordinate 8,118,342, forward strand.
TATTCAGCCAGTTGGTTCAATATTTTTTTTTTCAAATCTTGGGCTTAGAAAATACTTAATTCGCTTATTATCATTGCATAGCTTAGTGAACTGGTTATTCCACACTGCTAGAGCTTACATTTAGTGTGTGTGGTAATCAGAATATCTTTTTTGTATCCTTTGGGGTCCTGAATGAATTTTGGAGGTTCTTCATCCAAAAAGATGGAAGATATAGTGCTTTTATGATGAATGGATCTGGGGTGGTTATTTTCTTTAGTAGTGTATCGGCCACGGTCCCAGGGCATGTAGGTAGCCCAGTTGAGTGACTTGTAGGGCAGTGATGGAACACCTTATGGATTTTCTTTCATTGAGAGGAAGTGAAGATATATTTATCTGGTAAAATTGATACCAGGCTGCAACCTTTTTATAGCCTGCTTATATTTGATTTTTGTGGCATCTGATTAGTGATCTCTTTAACACCTGGTCATTCTTTAAGACTATACTCGAGAGTTCACATATGTCTGTGTCAAAAGCCATGTTTCAAATTGTACTTTTGATGAAACAAAGGCAAGCTCATCATGACCTCAAAAAGCTTTTAGTTCACTAAGTTTTTATGAATTTTGATGGTCACCAATTGAAATTGACAAGTGGGTCTTGCTTCTTTCTCGTTCATCGAGGTTCCTTAGATTTTTTCCTCCACAGAGTTATATGGTAAAGCTAAACCTAACCCCCCACCCCCCCAAAAAAAAACACACAAAAAAGAAAAAGAAAAAAGAAAAGAACAAACAGAAGATAAAAAAATCAGATGACCTACTCCACATAAAAAAGGAGGGCAAACCTGATCTTATGAAGCGAAAGCTGTTGCTGAGGATTTGCAGTATGGTTCAAGTTTTGTTGTGTTGTTCTTTATTGATATTCCCAACATCGTTCTGATGATTTTAGCTGTTATTCCTTTAAATTCTACCTCATGTGCAGGACTATGAGTATGCCAGCTACAACCCTGTTGCCTTTGATATTGCAAATCATTTCTGTGAAATGGCTGCGGATTATCATACAGAAACCCCTCATATTTTGGACTATAGTAAATACCCTGGTGGGTGACTGATGTTGTTCGTATTATTTCTCCGTCTTTGACTTCGTTAAATGTCTTCAACTATAAAACATTGCATGTCGAATCTAAATAAGCTCTCTCTTGATTTCCAAATTGCAACAGATTTGGAGGAGCGGCAAAGATTTCTCTGTGTCTATCTGAGTTGTTCAGGTACTAATTGGTTCAAACCTTATTTTGGTACTTTTCATGGAATGGCTCCGAGAGCTATTGCTAACTCATCTAGTAGTTAGGTTCAACAGGCCATTATCAAGTCCTGCATGCACACTAACTGGTGAAAGATTACCTAATGAATTAACTAATTTTAGGACCTTGAGCATACCTGAGGTCCTGGTCAACTTTTTGAACTGATGACAGAAAAGGAGAACATGTGCAATTATAAAGGTTTAGTACGTCAGTTATTTTGTTTACTTGTGAAGGAGAAAGCACATTGCATGATTTCAACTTGCTAGTGTTTGTGGACCATACTTGCCAATGCAAAGAATTTTAGGTGAAGGATAAACAGTGAGATTTCCCATATTTTAGTGAAACTAGTGTAAAATGCATCTTGAATGAGCACAATACCACACCACAAAGTGATGTGATAGAGTGAACAAAGGCCAAGACGAGAGGTACCCTAGAGGTTGTGTCTTGTAGAAAATCAGACAAACATAGGCGGCTCCCCTGGTATGCGGGGGACTAGAAAGGCATTTGTTCCAAGCCCCGAGAACACGCAAGCAAAGGCTGTCTCTAACTTGAACCGCCCTTGTATTTGATTTTCACTCCCTGAAACGACCAACAGATTCAATTTGGTTATCAATATCAATTTGTTATCAGATAACAGGTTTCATCTAGGATTTGTTTTTGAAAGAAGAAAAGTGCGGTGCTTGTTATTATCCTCTCAAATTTTAAGATCTTTATGTAGGTGATCAGCCCAGTGACCTGAAAATGGAGCAGCTAGTTCAAGAAGTGGAGAAGTATACACTTGCAAGCCATCTGTTTTGGGGCTTATGGGGCATAATATCGGTAAGTTATACGACCTCTTCCTAGCTTTCATGATTAACAATCGCCACATGAAAAGATCAACTAGGAAATAGTTAACTTCAGGACTGCACTGGGTCAAGTGAGTTGTTTCTCTAATCGTGATAGGAATCAATTTAATGAAGTATAATGGAAAAGAGTAACAGAAAGATTAGCAAGATTGAAAGTTTCTCCTAGTTGTAACGAAAAGGGAAAAGAACAAGAGTATGATGCAAAGGGGAACAAAGAAAGAGGTTGGAATGCAAAATTTCAACCAGTACAATATTACCCTCTAAAGCCACACATAAATACCCTCTTTACAATGTGGAGGTATTTACCCATGCTTAGCTGATTTCCCTACCTGCTGTTATGAATTGACTTAATCTTAGCTTCTAAAAGAGTCATGTAGATATATAATGGACATTTCTTCTGCAGCACCTCTAGTTGTTTGTGTTGACAAGTCTTTTGTGCATAAACTGAAAAAATATCTGAGATGGCATGGTGATAGGCTAGGAATAATATGGTGCTTCAACTTTATGTGGACTTCCCAATTTGAATTTACCCATTTTATCTTTTCAGGAACATGTCAATGATATTGATTTTGACTACATTGAATATGCAAGACAGAGATTTCAACAGTACTGGTCCAGGAAGCCTGAACTATTGGGTTCTTCTGGTTCTACCACTGAAGGGGCCACTGACGGTATCTGCTCTCTCTTCCTTGCTGCATCATTTGCATTCTTGCATGTTTCATTTGCAAGATTTTGAGATACCTTTAGGTATACTAGCAATGCAACACGTGCTTTGCATGTGAATAATTTTTGTATACAAAATATTAAATAAAAAGAATTAGGTATATGTGTACCTACATTAAATATCATCTCAAGTTTATCAAAATTATATTTTTATCGCTTGTATTATATTATAAAATTCGAAAAATATTGACTGTTATCAGCTATTTGTTGTTCTAACTATAAGAAAAAAGATAAAAATAATTCATTTGATTATGTTTCAACTTATAATTCATTGAATAAAATAACAATAATTGTTATTCTTAGGTCAATAGGGATAAAATATAGAGTTAATAACACTTTAGGTCTCTAAAGTATGCGTTTTTTTTGTCAATTTCGTCCTTAATAGATGAATTTTATCAATTTGGTCTATAAAATATTCAATTCTTGTTTAAATGGTCCCTAACCAGACGACCTATTAATTTTTTTGACGGAAGTGACCACGTGTCATTCCTTTAGATATTATCACATGACCTGTTACTTATGTTAAAAACTTAACAGATTGTTTATGTATAGATCATTTAAACCACTAACTTCTTTTGGAGACCAAATAACAAAATTGATACAATGAGGACCAAACTGATAAAACATGTATATTTCAAGGACTAAAAGTCTATAATATATATTTTAAAAGAATATTAAAATTCTAAAATTCAAGTTTTAATTAAAAATACACAATTTTTTTATATAAACTCTTAATAAAACATGAAAAATTTATTGTGATTGAAAAATTATGTTGATTTGACATAAATTATTTTAAAAAAAATTCATAAAATATTTTTTATCTTAAAAATGAAATGGTTGAAATTTTAGATTAAAAAATATCCATATATATTTATAATGTTATCTTTATATTTGAAATGGGTAATGTTAGATTGATGAAAATTTTGAAGATTTTTTGAACAATTTATTGAAAACTATAGTGAAGCATATATCTTTTTAAGGGTAACGTAGTCAATTAAAAAATTTCATAGATACAAATCTTTATACATAGTGAATAGATAATTAAAAGAGATGTTAGAGGTAATTTGGAGATTTAAATACAAAAGTATAAGATGGTAATTTAAATGTTCAATTCAACTACGGAAGGATAATATGGTATTTAAAATTCTTTATAAGAGTAAAATAATGAATCAAAAATTTATCATTCTAAGGTACTTTTATTAGTAGTATAGATAAAAAATATACATATATATAGACATAATGTTATTTTTTTATTTGAAAAGAGTAATGATCTATTAATAGACTTTTTGAACACGTAATTGAAAACTATAATAATGCATATATTTTTTTAAGGGTTGCATAGTGAATTAGATTTTTTTAATAGATATTGATATTTATACAAAGATAATAGAGAATTAAAAGAGATGCTAGAGGGTAATTTGATAATTTAAATACATAAGGTTGTAATTGTAATTTAGATATTTAACTATGAAAAGATAATGTAGTATTTAAAATTCTTTATAAGGGTAAAATAGTGAATCAATTTTTTTTCACTTAAAGGTATTTTTATTAGTAGTATAAATATAGATGAATTTTAACCTTTTGAGTCGTTCCCTTCTTAAAAGAAAAGAAAGAATTGAATCTTCTCTTGGAACATTATCATATCAGATCTCAATTGCTGTTTTCCTTGTATACATGTATGTGTGTACGCTTGCATATCTTCAAGATTTATACATGTTGGTGTGTATCCTTGCATATCTTCAAGCTTTAATCTAGACAAGACATAACTAATTAACCTTGGTCAAGTTCTTCTCCGACATGGTTGAGATATATGCAGCTTATGTAAAATGTTTTACGTAGTAGACCATCCGTATTGTAATCTAATTTAATGAGACCATGGTTGGATTACTGAAGCTGACAATTTTCTTTTGCTTGTGTGAAACTGTACTACTGCTAGGTTTTTTATTGCATGGACCTTGAGAGCATTTGTTTGGTATAGATAAACATGAGTTGACGTGTGCAGGCAACCAAGAAATCATAGGACACTGTTGAAGCCCTATTCGATCAGGAATGGAAAGCTTTGTGGAAATCATGAACTGGTTGTGACATTCCTTTATTTGGATTAATAAATAGTGTAAATGAAGAATATTGCATCTGGGGGAGTTACAGCAGACTGATAAAAGGTGTGTAGTTAAGAGTGAGCTTGTGAAACCCCATAAATTTAATAAATTAATTAGACCGGTAACGCGGTATTAAGGCTATTAAGCAAAGTAAAAATTGAAATTTTGTATTGCCCGGATGATAAAGCGGATTGCGCTGTTGAATTCGTCTCCCAAAAAAGAGTGGGTGTGCAAATTTCGTTAAAGTCTGAGTCAAGCAAAAAAACTCACATATTATGAGGTGATAAATAAAAGCCTAGTTGTTGAAATTTTGTGACGAGATCTTTCACATGATTCAGAATTTAATGAAATTTTCACACCCAGGGCAATACAAAATTCAGATTTGTACTTCGCTTAAAATCCTTAATACTGCGTTACCCGTTTAATTAATTTATTAAATTTATCAGGTTTCACAAAGCTATACATACAGGTAATTCTATTCTTGAGAAATGTATAGCAATGTTCATGAATGGCTTCATGTTGCTTGGGACGCTTTCTAAAATTAGGTCCGTTCCTTCTTCCTTCGGCCTTTACATTGGACCTTATAGATTTGTTGATCAGCAGACACTATTTTTCAGTTGCTATATTCTTGTACAGATTTTATTCTGTAATACCACTTCCAGTAATACTGCAGTTTTTTAATTATGCAATAACTTTGGCTCTGTTTGATAACTGTTTTTGTCTCTCAAAATTTAAATTGTGTAATCAAATTAGCAGAAGTAATCCCTTAAGTGTAATCAAATGATCGCTTCTGTAAGTTAATTTAGGTGCCATTTGGTAATCGTTTATTTACGTTTTTTTTGTTTTCGTTTTCACTTTTTGCCAAAAAAAGAAAAAACAATATCGTGTTTGTGATATATTTTTATTTTTTTTAAGCCACATTGTTTTGAAAACAAAGTCAAAATTTGTAGACATAAAAATTGATGTTTTCAAAAACATCAAATCTAAAAACACGTGCAATTTATTAATGAGATCAAACACTCGAATTTCATTAGCAATAAAAAGATTTTTTTTTGGGGCAAAGTATAAAAAGTCATTCTTTCTTTCTTTTTTATTTTTCTCTTCGTCTCTTTACCTCATCTGCTTCTCTCCCTTGCTTGTTCTCTCTAGCCTATTCTCTCTCTCCCTGCTGAACCCAATGACGAAGACGAAGATGAAGAGGCCGACGATAAAATTAAGCACAAAGAAGAAATCGAAGTCAAAGATCGTCTCTCTAGCTCGTTTTTTCATTTTTCTTAACTTTATACCATATATATGCATATATAGATATAGATCTGTATATATGATATTATATACACATAGATTTACATGTGTGTGTGTGTAAATGTGTGTTGTATATATAGATCTGTGTGTGTATGTGTGTGTGAAGTCTGTGTTATTGGTGGGTGGTGGATTGCAAGGGGTTTGAGGGTGAGTTTTATTTGGGGTTTGGATGGTTGCTAGTGGTGGGTGGTGGTTTCAGTGGGATTTGGGGTGACTTTCGGTGGTTATTGATGGGGGTGGGTTTTCGGGGTGGTGGGCGGTGGATTGTTGGGGTTGCTGGTTGTGAGTTTAGGTGGTGCTGGATGGTGGATTTTGAATAAACTATCAAACATATTTTTTATGTTTGTTTTCATATTTTTTTAAATATAAATAACTATCAAACACGTTTTATATTTTTTAATTTTTAATGCAGAAAAACAAAAATTAGTTTTGTTTTTTTATACCAAAAAAAAAAAAACATAAAAAAAAACGTTACCAAATGCACCCTTAAATTATCTTAACGAGACCAAGTGACAAATTCGAAATTTGTGAGTCTGATGTTATAAAATTGAAAGAATAAAGTATCAAATGACCCAAAATTACTTTAGTTTATCCTATTTAACTAGATACATGAAATAATCAATTTAAAAAAAATGAGAGCTTAAGTGATATTCCCTTTCTATTTTATAATTTCTTAGAAATTTGAAAAAATAAATTGGAAAAGAAAAAATTCCTCTATCACATTGTCCCATATGTTCTTTATACCTAAATTTTCATTTCCCACTAACTTATCACCACTTATTTAAAATTGATGTCACAAAATTATATTTATGATGCTTTAACTTTTGGTAATTTTTACCTAGCTTCTTAGGTGGTGGGAGATAGAGGGAAAAACATAAGGAAGAGAAGTGTAAAGCATGTCTTTCGCCTAAGTTTGGCCACTAGTTCTAAATTATATCATAGAGTGGACTCACCAAAATGTTGAGCTCTAAATTATGAAAGCTTCACTGATCGAAAAAAAAATTATAAAGGCTTCAAGTGTGATCAACTTATGACCATCTTGAGTAAAAATTCAAACCCTCACTCAAATTTGAGTAAAAAAAAGAAGTAAAAAACTTGATTTGGTATAAACTTTTCCAATGGAGAAACCTAAATTTAAAGGAAGAGAAATCTGAATTTAAATGAGGAAAAATTCAAATTTAAAAGAGGGTAAAATATGACTATTGAATCTTTAAAAGAGGGTGTGATGATACACAAAAGTGAATTTATGCACCCTCTATCAAGTATTTAATGAAATAATAAATGATGAGTGCCAAGCAAAATATAATTTAAGTGATTCGGTTAGGGTGACCTACTCCACTGTGAAGGGATAGGATGATCTGAGTGTTTTATTGCTTTAAGGAGTGTAGGGTGCTCAAGTGTGAGATGTCCCCTTGTGTAGGTGGAGCTTACAATTTATAGGGACTTTCTAACAAATTGAGACGTCTTTTTTTGTATTAGGTGAGGTAGTTTGGTAGAGATGGCGCCCCTGAGACAATTTCGTGGAGGTGGCGACATGTGCGTCCCAAGGAGATCTCTTTGCTTGTCAGTTATGGACTGAGTCACTCACCATGAGACAACTGACTTTACCCTCTTTCAAGATGGCGCGGTTGACCTAGCTTCCTCTTTCTTATGGTGGGCCTAACCTGTATTCCTAAACTAGGAACTTTTAGGACATTTGCCCACAAAGATTTTGGAATTTGAAAAAGCCTCCAAGCTTGTTTTGCTAATATGGTTGTATTAAAAAACTCCAAATCCCTGAAACCCAGACCACCTTGTACTTTGCTCTTACTTTGCTCTTTTTCATACTTCCCCAATTCTTCCAACGAATCCCTCTTACTCCTGATGCTTTGCTCCACCAAAACCTCCTAAATGCAGGATGTTCTTTCTTTGGAAAAATCTTTGGAAATTTGAAAATAGTCATGGCATATGATGGAATTGCTTGGACTACAATTTTGATTAGAACTTCCCTTCTTGCATGATTCAAGAACTTCTCCTTCCAGTTAGCTGTTTTGGCCTATATTCTTTCTTTAAGCCATGATAAAAGTGTGTTTCTTTGATCTCCCCGCTCATTTGGAAGACCAAAATACTTCCTCATCTTTCGGAGAAGTATTACCCTAAGATAATTGGCCAACTCTTATTGCAAATGGAGAGGAGTATTGTGGTTGAACTCCCCCCCCCCCCCCCCCCGGGGGGGGACTTGTTTAGATTTATCAATTGTCTTGTGGCATAACAATATCTATTCACTACATCAAAGCCTATTGTCTTGTTTAGATTTATCAATTGTCTTGGGCCTTGTTCTATTCAACTGTATGCCTTCTAGAGCTCCAGTGTGTAATTTGTTGATCAACACAGTGAGGCATTCTGTAACTAGAATGAGAGGTAAGGGGATAAAGGGTCCCTTTGCCTTAGTTCTCGTTATGGAATAATTTTGATTGCTCTTTCTCCATTCACCATCATATTATAGCGCACTGTTGAAACACATTGCGTGATCAAATTCATCAATTTGAGTTCAAATCCTAGTTTCAACACTAGGTCCCTCAAGAAATCCCATTCAATTCGATTATAGGCTTTACCCATGTCCAACTTCAATGTCATTTGGTGCTTCTTGGTCTTTCTCCCTAGTCTCATGGAATACAATACTTCTTGAGCAGTGATGATATTATCGTGGATTTGCCTCACTCCAATAAATCGCTTTGCTTGGTGAGACTATTCTATCCATGAAAGGCTTCAGTCTAGATGCTAGAAGTGTTGAAATGATTTTTTTAGATATAATTGCAACGTCTTATAGGTCTAAACTTACCAATATGTTCAAGATTTTGAACCTTTGGGATAAGGGCAATGTTGGTTTCATTTAATTCTTTCAACAGGAATCCTGAATGAAAAAAGGATTGGATAGCAGATAATGCCTCCCTCTTCACTGTGTTCTAATACCTTTGATAGAAGAGTCCAAGTAGACCATCAAGTCCAGATGATTTGAGAGCCCCCATGTTGAAGACTACATTTCTAACTTCTTCTGTGAATACTGGTTAAGGAAGACAGGCATTCATTTTTGCTGCTATTACTTGAGGGACTTCTTGTAGAATCTGTCCATATTGTCGTTCTCCTTCTGAGAAAAAAAGTCTTTGGCATCGATTTTGTATTAGTCGGAGTATTTGCCCTTTCTCTGTCACCCATTCATCTACTATGTTTCTAAGCATAACTATGCTTTTTCTTTGCCTTCTTTGGATAGTGGATGCATGGAAAAAAACAGTATTTCTGTCACCTAATTTCATCCATCCAGAATTTTTCTTCCATCTGCCAGTCTTGTGATTTTTGCTTTAATTCTAGTGGTTGCTTCATTTGTTTCATCTATTACTTTACCATTTTGGATGTCAATTAGTTCACCTTTTGGTTGCTTCTGCTTTAATTGGAACATGATTGAACCTTGCACTGTATTCGTCCAACTCTGCCTGATTGTTTCAAAGCATTGTTCCTCATTTGTCAAGTATGCTTCAAATTGGAAATATCTCTTTGGCCTTCTCCATTTGAGTGATGTCATGACACAATCTAATTACTCCTTGACATTTGCAACCCCCAGTCTATGGTTGTCCCATATATACTCAGACCCTTTGCTTTCCAGATCAATCAAATTGATTTATTCAAAAAAGCTCGAAATGTTCTTATTTTGCAGTTTGCTCTGTCCTTACATCCTTCATTCTCCATATTGGATACAATATCGTGAAAATCCCTTATGCATAAAGGTAAGTCCAAGCACCTGTCATATGCACCGAGTTTGGGCTGATCTATCATACTTCATTTATCGAGTTGTTGGCTCAACAAATACAGGAATGAAAGTGATGGCGCTACTACTCCTTTCTTTGCGGCTAGTTCGAAGCATTCTTTGGGGCACTGCCATGGAAGTCATGCACTGCTATCTTGACCGAGGCTGGACTTCTCTGATTGATTCAGCTACTCTTTGAATGTTATTTTGATATCGCTCATCCTTCTCCTCTCAAGCAAGAGTTCAAAATCGTTGACGTGACATTGACCATAATCATTGATGTGCATCTAATTGAAAGCGATCATGCTCAACCTCCTCGATTATAGAGGACACAAAGGTCCTTTAGTGTTAGAACTGCCAAGGGTGACTCAAACCCTTGATAGTTCCAAGCTATGAATATCATGAGGATTTGGGGGGGGGGGGGGGGGACATAGTAAGGCCCGTCTCCTCAGCTATGATGCACATTTTCGAGTTTCATTCCACACTAACTTCATGTACTTGATTGAGACCATTTCCACTTACCTGTTTGATTGTTCTCTTTTCTCTGATCTTGCGTAATGTTCTGCGCATAGTTCTGAACTAATTTTGGCCCATTACCTCTATCTTCTCAAAGCTGTTCAGCTTGTTTTTTGAATTCTCACTTTAGGAGATTAATGGTTCTATTCCCTCATTCATTTCCTTTGAAGGGTCATCGTTCAATTTAGGGGTGTGGCAATTTTTCAGAGTATCTGGTGCAATCTTTGTCATTCCATTCTCCTGTTTTTGCACTCTGAGGACTCGTGGAATTGGATTATCTTTCATGAAATGTCGTTTTAGAGATAACTTTCCAAAGACGTGGGGCATGCAAACGTGTACTATACTGCTAGGATTGGAGGTGGGAGTAGAGTTGATTCCTCCCCAAGTGCATGGTAAGAGTTTATATATGGTAGTTGCACATGGAGGTCTCTGTGGTTGGATGGTGTTCGTGGGGTGGTTGGGTTTTCAGATTCTTTGGTTTGGGTTTGGTGGGCTTCATTCATGTATGGACAATAGGGTGGGTCTTGTGTTTGGGTTGAGGGTTTTGAGATTTGGTCTGGTGTTGGAGATAGAGCTTGTTTATGGGGTAGGTCATTTTTTACAGGGTCTGGGCCTCTTTGGTTGATGTGGGTTTCGGGTGGTTTAGGGTTGATGCCATAGGCGTGGAAAGGGTAATTTTTGCAAGAGAGAGGAGTTAGGTATGAGGGTGGTCCATGGATGGTATCTTCGTGCGAAGGTGAGGGTCCTTACAAGTCTGATCGTCTTCTCGAATCCATGCCGTTACTGGTTCCACCTGTTTGGGACTGCCACATAGACCACTATTAGAACAGAGTATGTCGCAGTGGTCTAAGATTGCTGCTGGTGTCATATCCGAGGTATCCTGATGATTTGTGCAGAGTATGGTGATTCTCCACTCTCCCTTCTCTGGTTGGTCTTCACACGCCGCCATAATCTTCTCATTGTTCCCGATTATCAATTGTTGGTTCATCTCCGATGATTACCTAGACATTACTCTCCGATGATTAACTCTGCATCTCGAATTTTCAATTGCTTTTCAGCCTTCCATGTTTAGTAAGGATAATCTTGACAACGTTTTTGTTGATGTTTTTCTGAGTATAAAATTTTCGACGAGGCAAGCTTGCTTTATAAACTCAGTGGTGGGCTCATCTGAATGTAGTTGGATGCTGTGGGTTATTTCTATGGGGCGGTTGGTTTTGCATTGGAAGTTGTTGGTGATTTAAACTTTGGTTATTCGTAGCCCAACCCGCCAGTCTATTGAGCAATCTTGTTGGGTGGGTCTGTTTGTATGTTTTTTTTATATACATATTTATGTAAAAATAATAAATATTTTTGTAACTTAATATTTATGTAAATTATATTTTTGAATCAAAAGTAAAGTAAAAATAGATAAAACTAAAATAATGAACTACATCCAATAGAATGAATAAATCCTAACTAGATTGACACATACTAACTTATATGTCATTGCATTACTCTACTATTTAAAACTTATACGCTTAATGCATAAAAAAAAATAATACATTATTTAAAATATTTAAAACTTCAAATTTCGATATTGGGAGACCTATTTCAAAATTTCCAATTTAATGGTCTAAAATTATATTTTTTTTTCAAAGGAAGGCTGGGCTGGGCTTGACGGACGAGCTCTTGGACCGGGTAATGGGTTTGGGGGCAAACACAAGTTCTCTTTTCAAGGATATTGAGCTCGGACAGACTAACTATTGAGCTTATTTTTTTCAAGTGGAAAAACGAGATCCGTGAATAACCCGGCCCATGGACACCCTAATTGCCCCAATGGCTAGGTTTGGATCATGGCTTGAAGATAGGGTCAAGCAACATTTTAACTGTGTGGCTAGGCCCGACCTAAAACCTACCTTACGTAATCGCAGCCAATGTGGCCTTTAGTCAATTGAACATCGACAATCTAGGACATGCAACCTCTTGAGATTTATAAACATTGTGTTGCCTAGAAAACAATTTGGAGCAACACACATCTGACACGTTACAAACACACATGTCCTTAAAGTCTTAAAAAGTTGGGATTATCCTACATCGGATAGTCTTTGGGTGTGTGTGTGCGTTTATATGTCGTTATTGTAATTCTACTTTGAAGTAGAATTGTAGTAATTGTGCTTTAGACAAAAAAAAAGCATAAATACGGTTGAGTGGTCCCATGTGAGCTCAGTTTCATCCCTCGTTGGCTGACCTCGTAAAAGTGGACTGGTATACGTGCCTGCGAGTGGATGGGCTGGTGCTATCCCACATCGGATAGCCTTTGAGTGTGTGTGTGTTTATATGCTGTTACCTTTTAAGTAGAATTGTACTAATTGTGCTTTAGACCAAAAAAAAAAAAAAGTCTTAAAAAGTTCAGTACTTATTCTCGAGCCTTAACAAATCTTGAGATTGTACTGGTCAACAAATTAACAGTTTCGGCCCACTGGATGCTTTTCTGGGTTAGGGGATCTGACCCGTAAATTAGCCCATACACCGTTTTAACTCCCTGACCCGGCCCATATCATTCGTACCTAGCTTCAGCCCATGGGTCAGCCTGTTACAATCCCTATAAGCCCACCCTCGTATCTTTTTTCCTGGCCTGAAAAAATCTTTGACGCGTAACCAATTTAACGTCCATTCAAGAGTAACCACAAACCACCCATCCTCACAAAATCTGCGTCCTCTTCTCTCTCTCTCTCTCTCACCCACCTAAACACACACCGCGCTGGGTCTTTCTGTAACACAAACCCTTAACAAAGAAAGAAAGAAAGAGAAACCATAACTATTCTCTTTCAGTACTTACAAAGATTCCATTGTTGCGTTTTAGTATCATGGCTTGTGCATTATCAGCAAGTAGCTGCACAATTACTACCTCCCCGAGTAGCAGACTCTTCTTCAACCAGTTTCAAAAGGACCCAAAGAAGAAGCAAAGTCTTCATCTCTTCAGAGTCCGAGCTTCTTCGGACGAATCTGACTGCAATGTCGAAGAGTGCGCCCCCGATAAGGAGGTCATTCTTTTTCTTCAATTTTGTCACAGTTTTTATTCCATGTGTTGATCAATTTGTTTATACATGTATGTGTAATCGATCAGTTATGTGTACAATTATGGGTATTTTACTATTTATTTGCCTGATTGTTGCAAACGCCGAAATGTTTTTTTTTTCAAAGAGACCGAAATAAATCAGCAATTGAATTGAAATTCTCCCACTTCGAGGTGTTTTGAGTAATTTTAGAATGTTTGGAGTTATTTTAAAATGTTTCACTTATTTCCATCAATATTTCAGAATGTTTAAGGGTGTTTTTTTTGTCAAATTTTCAGAGTATTTCGAGATGTTTAGATATATTTAGACCAATCATTTGAAATATTTTTTAAATAAATTTTCAAATTTTCAATTTTTTTTTTGAAAATTTTTCGAAGCGTTTTCATTATTTAGGCGAGCGAAATAATTCTTGATATTTTGATCCTTGGATTGTTGAAAAAAATCTAGGAGCTGAAATTGGTGTTAAGAATTTTCAACATTTTTCAAGTGTTATTTGAAACCCAAGAAAACAAATGAAAAGCTTGAGAATTTCTGTATTATTCTCCCTAACTTGCCATTTTTTTGAACTTCAATGGAAAGAGCCCAGAACAATGAATACATATTCTAGTGATGTTGTGTCTATGGTGTGAATTGCATAATTTGGAGCTACATCAGGTTATATTAAGTCACTAGGACCTCTAGGCTGTTGTTTTGGTGGACCTCAGGTTCTGTGTGGCAGGTATGCTAATTCTTCAGATTCTCGTCTCCTGTATATTGGTTCATTAAATCGTGTGTGGAAGAGCACCTGGATTTGTTTGCTCATGAATTTGTGGGTTTTGTGCATTTCATCACATTTATCTGTTAACTATAAGCATTTGATTCTTGGTTTATGCAGAAAGCCACGGGCAAGAATGGATAACTAGTTATATCCGAAAAAATGAAATATAATGCTTGCTAATGGTGAAAACAGGTTGGGAAAGTGAGCATGGAATGGCTAGCTGGGGAAAAGACAAAAGTGGTTGGGACATTCCCACCTCGTAAACAAGGTTGGACTGGCTATGTTGAAAAGGACACTGCTGGTCAGACGAACATATACTCTGTTGAGGTGAGTGATTCAAAATTTGAAAAATGAAAATTTGGATTTGATTTGCTTGAAAACTGGGAGCATCCAGATTCCAGATATAGATTGAACAATGACTCGCAATAGTAAATTGCTATAAAATTGCTTTGACTTCTGAGTTTTAGATTAGAAGTCTTAGGCTAAAATCGCGTGGTTGCAGTTTCTAGTATAAGAAAAGCCAACTGTATAATTAGTGCCAAAATGTGAGATTTATACTGAGTCATCCTTCCCAGCACTGGCAATTAATGCGGACATGAGGGCAATGGCCTCTTCGTATTTTTTTTGAGTCATGCCGATAATTTTAAAAATACAAACGCACAAATACAAACTATTGCAGTCTATCATGCTAAGTATTGTGTTTTGATTTCCCTATTCCTTCGTAACCTAAACTTTTGGAGGTAAAATTATTTGTGGATTCTAGAGAATATTGAGGTCCGCATTCTCTAAGCAAAGAAATCATCGCATAATGACTTGGTACCTCTGAAAAACTCTGAAGAACTACATTTGTAGGTGCAGTCGCCCAAAAGAACTTAATTTCTATATGCATGGAGTTCTTCTATATCCCAACAGAATTACTTGTAAGAAGGTTTTCACATTTGCACTTGAACCTGTTATTCTTGAACTCGTTTAGTCAGACATTTTTATTTACTAGTTGTTGCACATATGCGTTGCACATGGGGCATTTTGAATTATAATTTTATTTTTTATATTTGTAGCTTTTCTGAAATTATACAACTATGTTATCAAATATATGCTTATGAATCAAGATATAGAAATCCAATCCAACTTTTAATTGATGTTTTCAAAAGTATCAAACATAACTTTTGGAGGTAAAATTATTTGTGGATTCTATAGAATATTGAGGTCCGCATTCTCTAAGCAAAGAAATCATCGCATAATGACTTGGTACCTCTGAAAAACTCTGAAGAATTACATTTGTAGGTGCAGTCCCCCAAAAGAACTTAATTTCTATATGCATGGAGTTCTTCTATATCCTAGCAGAATTACTTGTAAGAAGGTTTTCACATTTGCACTTGAACCTGTTATTCTTGAACTCATTTAGTCAGACATTTTTATTTACTAGTTGTTGCACATATGCGTTGCACATGGGGCACTTTGAACTGTAATTTTATTTTTTATATTTTTAGCTTTTCTGAAATTATACAACTATGTTATCAAATATATGCTTATGAATCAAGATATAGAAATCCAATCCAACTTTTAATTGATGTTTTCAAAAGTATCAAACATAACCTTTGGAATGTAATAAAATGAAGCTATTAATAGCATATATAAGTTTAGATATGTATGAGAACAGAAAATCTCAATAAGAGTGCCCACACCTCTTGCACAGGTAAAAATGACACAAATTCTTTAAGATTTCACATGAAAACAACTAGAAATATGTATTTACGCATTCATATCTCCACCCAAGTCAGTTTCAAGACCCTCCAATTTAAGCATATTTGAGTAGAGGAAAATCCTTTTCAAGGATGTGAACCGTAGATATGGTAATCCTAACATCTATACCAAAAAAAAAAAGAGAATACATATATACTACTATATAAAAAAAATATTTCAACCAGGTCGAAGATGAGGAAGGTAGAAAGTTAAAACAATCAATAATGATTCATTTCTCCTAGATTACTTTCATCTTCCTTTGGGAGTTTGGTTAATGAATTGATGTAAAATGAGAATAGATAAAGAGAGACACTTGTGGAAGAGAAAACAAAAGGTCACTGATTGTAGGTTTTAAAAGTGAGTATGTGAAAAAAATTGATATTGTAATTATTCATTATGATATTAAAATCCTAGTAACCCAACAATCAAGATTGTTTATCCAAAACTTAAATAGTAGACAATAATAAAATAATTGTAACAATTATTATGAGATAATAATGTTATCAATTATAGAAAGGTAAGATAGACATTAGATAGTTTGTTAAGGTTATTTTGGTCTAACAAATGTTTTTCATTTTTATTGACATTTAGAAGCAACAATCAAGATTGTTTATCCAAAACTTAAATAGTAGACAATAATAAAATAATTGTGACAATTATTATGATATAATAATGTTATCAATTATAAAAAGGTAAGATATACATTAGATAGTTTGTTAAGGTTATTTTGGTCTAACAAATGTTTTTCACTTTTGTTGACATTTAGAAGTAGTGTATATATATATATATATATATATAAATATTACCAGAACGGTGATCTCTCATCTTTACTTTTGATTTCTTTGAGTGCTATTCCATTTTAGAGAATTTTCTGTTTACACTGAACTCCTTCAATTTCTTGTGAGCATAGCCACACTAGTAAGCATGATAAGTGACTGATGATGTTAAGCTTCCACTCAGGCAAAGCGAAGGAGTGATTTCCGAATCTTTTGTCTCTAGAGAATTTTTATCATCTTCAGTTCCTTTATCCTTATCTTCTTTTTCCAATGTCATTATTTTGATGCTTAGGCTAGAAAATTCTTCATACTGGATTGCATTTCCATAAGTGATACAGTTCTAGGCAGAAAGGATATTGTTTCTCTCTGATCGAGATACTGAGTCCAAATCCAGCATATGAACTCTTAATAATACATAAGAGAAGTGGCATACTATTATGTTTGGATGTGAGCCTCTGCAGGGTTTAAAACCTGAGAATAAGGATGTAAAAATATTTTGGATGTGAGTCAGGCCTGATAGTTTCCCTCATATGGTATTTTCTCCGGTTCCATGAGCAAACATGAGGAATTTTAATATCCCAGCGATTGTTACCCTTCTGATAACATTTCCTGGTCCAATTTGACCAACAATTGGGTTCCCTATGTGCCTGGCCATAAGAGCTCTGCTCCACACAACCAGATCTTGTATAGGACACCAACCTCCTTTTTGGGCTTGTGTACTCCCTCCCAATCTACTTTAGCTCCAGTGGACTTTCTGATTCGTACTGCTCCATCAAAAGATCTCAGAATTTGGTCCACCCTTTCTAGGAATTTCTTCAAAAGATTAAAGAACATGACTACTAGATTTGCACCCTATGCAAAGCAGATTTGACTAACTTCAGTCTGCCTGCTGTGATAAGACTTTATTGACTGGATTATCCACCATTGATATTCAGAGCCTTGCAGTCTTATATGTTCAAAGCTTCCGATTTATCAACGGAGCCACCATTCATATTTCCCTCTCTTTTTATGTTTTTAATTTTTTCCTACCCATTTTCTTATTCTTACTATTGAATTCTCTTTGTATCACATTTTCTTTGCATTGGGAAAACGAAGTTGATCAGGTGATTGCATTCATCAAAATTGGATAGACTTTGGCCCTTACAGGATAGTCTGGGCTCCACTAGAATTAGATACCACTTCGAAATCATAAGGTCATGAGTGGCTCATAGATTAGAGGATGTTTTCATTTTATGTTCAAATTCAGGATGATTAGTTATACTGGGTTAGTAAGTCCCTATCCGGCCAAGAAAAAAGAATAAAAAATAGCGAGAATTAATTCTTCCGGTATGTTTTCTGGTGCTTTGTATGTGCTACATTCTTACAGCTCTTTAGAGCGGTTGCTATATGTATCACGATTACTTATCTTAGTTGGGCATATCCTTAATTCTGTCAAGACTTTCAATCAAGAGGTAAAAGGGTTTCTCATGTCCGCCTTTTTGGTTGTATAGCTTAGTTGGGTATATCCTTAATTCTGTCAAGATTCTTTCAACCAAGAGGTAAAGGGCTTCTCATGCCCGCCTTTTGGGGGCTATTATTGTGCCTCTTTTTCAGGCTCCTCTACAGTGGTCTTCACCTGTCTGTGGATAACATACTTGATTGTTTATCGTAATAGTGATCTATGCACATTCAAAAATGTCTTGCTATTGAACTATGCAGCCTGCATCTAATATCTGTTAGCTTTTGCAGCCTGCAGTTTATGTGGCAGAAAGTGCAGTTAGTTCAGGATCAGCAGGTTCTTCTGCTGATGGATCAGAGAAAACAATAGCAATTTTTGGTGGCCTCGCGCTATTCTTCGTTGCTGCTGCCTCATCGATACTCCTTCAAATTGGGAAGAACCCTCCTCAGATGCAGACGATGGAATACTCGGGGCCATCCCTTAGCTACTATATTAGCAAGTTTAAGCCACCAGAGATCATCCAAGCTTCTGTGCCAACTGAAGCTGAAACCTCAATATCCATAGACTCAGAAAGCTCTGCCCCAGAGGTAACTCAAGTTGAGGTTGAATCCGAATATCAGCCAGAGGCTTCAACTTCAAGTTCTAACACGTCTTAGGCATTTGAAGTTGGCTGATTTTCTGGAATAGTGTATATTCAGTTTTGAGAATTTCTTTCATACAATTGATTATATATGGTTCAATGCAGCTTTGGACTATTGGTTTAGTTTGTATTTTGTTTTCGTGGTAAGTTTATTTATCATAATGAGGCTTAGCAGCCTGCCGTTGGACCGATAGGTCGTGGGTTCGAACTTTACCAACTCTTTTCTTGTAAACTTTGAAATAGTGACAAAAAAATAATAATTTATTTATTATACTAAAGTCTCTTTTTTGGAGGACGGACCTTAATGTAATGGTAAGATTGTTTTATTACTACATAAGCAACATGGGTTCAAGTTATGAAAAGGACTTCTTTGTGGGTTAAAATAGTGTGTATATCCAACCCCTCTCATCTCGTGGTGGTAGGATTCTTGTCTATCGGTTTTTCCTTTAATATTCACTTGTAAGTATCCATTAATATATTTATCTATAGTTTGATATATCGGGGGTGATGTGTGTATTCTTTGTTTGATAACATTTTCGTATAGTGTGTTTACTAATGCAAAAAATATTTTGCAAGTGTGTTTTATATGAATCTGGTATATGAATAAAAAAGTGATATATATTTGTGATTAAATTGGAAGGAAATGAGCAAACCCGGAAAGAAAAAACAAAATAATAAATTGCAAGGTAAACAATATTTTAAAACTACATAAAAAATCAAATGCATAAAAACATTATTAAATAATGCTTTTTTAAGGGTCATTTATTTATTTATTTATTTTTCTACTCACTTCCCAAATTTCATCACTTGTATAGGAGAATGTATAAGAACATATATTTTTTGAACAGTTTATTAGAACATATAGAAGTGCATTTTTTTGGGAAGACAGTCTTATAAGTATCAATTGTTTAATATATCCATGAAATATAATTATATTTTTTTTCTCAAAAATTACTTTTATTTTAAAAATCAATACTTAAACATATTATTAATATCAAAGCAAGCATTAGTAAGTACAGATTTTGGGTGCTATCACACCAATATTAATGCTTTAGATCCGATCAGAATTCCGTAGTTAAGTGTGTTTAGGTGAATTAGTATTAGAATAGATGATCTCCCAAAAATTCTCGTATTGCACCTTATTATTATTTTTTTAAATAAAAAATATATAAATTTCACTCTGATTGCTTGACGTTATGATGACAAGAAAGAATGGTGGGAATGGGCCATGGTTTGCAAGTCTAGTGATTAAAGAAAGTGAAAGTCTATGGTACTGAAAGATTGTATCAACCAGTGGATAAGAGTTCAGATATTCTCGCTCAATGATTGGATTTGAGTCTCTATAAGTACGATAGTTCGTTGGGATTAAACTTACTTTTCAGCCCCCAAATCACAAGGTAAGAACTTAGCTTCGGCTTCAACGTAGGTGTGGTATGATCCCTGCAGATAGTTGTGTGGCATTAAAAAGCAATACTCCCTGATGAATATATGGAGTGATCTATCTACATATTAATTTTTTGCACACACAAAAAAAAAAAATGTATTGTACAAAAATTATAATTTTATACGGTCAAGTTATAATTTTTTAGGGTGCAAGTTATAACTATAAAATGGTATGATTCATTACAAAATGTTCCGATCGATAATAAAAATTACAACTTGTAAATGTTAAAGTTAGACTTTAATTGATTGGGTTATTCCATCATTGACAACAATATTTTTTTGTCGATTACAAATAACTTCAATCATTTATTACTTTATTTGGAAAAGGTATAATTTAGATAAAATTGTGCTGTCCAAATCTGTTTATCAAATCTTATATCTCAAATACAGTGTCAAAATTCTTTGCATTGAATATTTGGTAGAGTTAATGGACTTTACTGATCCAACCATCTATACTGATTTAGGATACAAAATTTGATAAATAATTTGATCAGTATAATAGTACCCGTATATTTTTATTATTGAAATAGAAATTTTTTCTACTATACCGAAAAGTAATATCCTTAAATTAAAAGAAAGTAGAGTCAAGCAGACTCCATATCCAGCATTTTGGATGTAAGGACCCATCAACCATGCTATAGTTTTTTATTCTTTGACTAAAAGGAAGCAGCCACCATGTTTCCATGAAAAATCTCAACTATGAGACAATAACTACTATCAGAACTCCACAATTATTAAACATCATGTTACATCTTAAGTTTCTCTTTTGACTAGAATACTTTTATTTTGAATCTAATAGTCTTTCATTCATACTCTTTCCCTTTCACACTTGTCTTTTTTTAAGAAATTTGGGAGAAAATAACAATGAAAAGGGGGAGAAATTGCCGAGGTAAGGACAATATATAGAAAAATTATCGTTTTTCTATCTCAATCACGAGATTTACCCAACACCCAACTTAAGTGATGACGCAACGATGAGTTAGGATTGATTCGTATTGAACAAAACTAATAATAGAGTAATGCTAGAATGAACAAAAGAGGAATAAAAAATAACGATCGAATGATGTGACAAAAGACGGATAATAGAAATGAACTTAATTGAAAATGAAAATGTTATGATGGTGTTATAGCAAGGGAGCATAGACCCCACTCAAAGTTGCAGTGGGTGAACCATTCATCAGTTGAAGTCTCATTGGAAATTTCTTGGGGATGGCTTTGAAAAAGCAACACTGTTTCTACTTTTCAAAGGGCAAGATGACCATGAAACTTCCTCTTCATTACCAAACCTGTCCCTTCTTACACCTCTATAAAAAGCTAGCAACGTGCACAGACAATGCACCACACCTGAACCCAATTTACTCCGCTGGTGAGGCTGAAAGTTCTATTTCTATACCTCAATCAATACAATGGTTTATCAGAAGAAGGTCGTTGAAGAGGTGTCTGGTTGGCTTAGGGTCTTCAACGATGGCTCAGTCGACCGGACCTGGACCGGACCATCTGAGGTCAAGTTTATGGCTGACGCCGTGCCTCCCCACCATGATTTCAAGGATGGAGTTGCCACTCGTGATGTACTCATCGATGTTGACTCGGGTCTCCGTGTTCGTGTTTATTTACCTAATAATCCTTCGTATTTGTCGCCTCTTTCAGATATGGATAAAACTGCCGTATATGACATGCATAAGCTACCCATCATTCTTCATTTCCATGGAGGTGGCTTTTGCATCAGTGAAGCTGATTGGTACATGTACTATGATGTATACACTCGTCTCGCGCGTTCGGTCCAAGCCATTGTCGTCTCCGTTTACCTCCGTCTCGCCCCTGAACACCGCCTCCCGGCAGCCTGTGAGGACGGCTACGCCGCCCTCCTTTGGCTTCAGTCCCTGGCTCAAGGTAATTCCTATGACCCATGGCTGAATGATCACGGTAACTTTAACCGTGTGTTCCTAATCGGAGATAGCTCCGGTGGTAACATAGTGCACGACGTTGCCGCACATGCCGGAAATGAAGACTTGAGCCCGTTGAGACTCGCCGGAGCAATCCCAATCCACCCGGGTTTCGTCCGTTCAGAACGGAGCAAATCGGAGTTGGAACAATCTGAATCACCATTCTTAACACTAGACATGGTGGACAAGTTCTTGAACTTGGCATTACCAGTGGGAAGTACAAAAGATCATCGTATAACGTGTCCGATGGGGAAAGCAGCGCCGCCAATCCAAGGCCTGAAACTGCCGCCAATACTGTTCTGCGTCGCCGGAGATGACCTGCTGAAAGACACTGAAATGGAATACTACGAAGCCTTGAAAAAGGGTAACAAGGATGTGGAGTTGCTGATCAACCATGGAATGGGTCACAGCTTCTATCTCAACAAAATTGCTGTGGACATGGACCCATTCACTGCTGCTGAAACTGGAAAGTTGATTGATGGAATCAAACAATTCATCAAGAAACACTAAGATGATTACCAGTCTCACTCTGGTTACAGCTTGTTGTTTATGGTGTTTTTTTTATATGATTTATGATAGTTTTCGCAATCCCAAATGTTTCGGTTTCAAATTTATTTGTAAAACTAAGGTCTGTTTGGTAACGTTTTCTTTTTTCGTTTTTATTTTGATTTTTAGAGTAAACAAGAAAAAAAAAACTCGTCAGGTAACCCGTTTTCTTTTTTCTGCCATCGTTTTATAAACGAGAAGCGATTTTCAAAAACAAAAAAAAAAAAACGTTTTTAATTTTCGCCTTTTGTTTTTGAAAAACGAAAAACAAAAACGTTTTTTCAATAAAAGCGTGTTCATTCTCAATAGTCTAATCTCCACATTAAGGCAGTGCAAAATAGTGGTTGTAAACTCTCACAGCAAACACCATACTTTGCGGCAGGGACGAAGTTAGAAAATTTACTGCTAGCTAATAAGAATGTATATTTAATTTTCGGGGTAGCGTAGGTAAGTTCACATAAGGGTCTAAAGCTCATATGTCGTAATGTATAATTGACATCGATTCATTCAATTACCTTTGTAGCGGGTTTACTTATAATTTTTAAAGGACTTTGGGGAATCAAGTCATAATATTTAAGGAGTCAGTCCTCTTGTACATGTGAACCACACAAGACATTTCATACTCCTTTTTTTGTTTCACTGGGTCCC
>CM042191.1:8151870-8163173 GCA_023539305.1 Ilex asprella
TTCATTGATCCCTGCGTCGCTTCAAGTTTGGTCGATGTCAATTTTGATCATGAAAATTATGGCACTATATTGTTATAGTACATAGAGATGTCCGTTCCGTTCCCTTTCTTCATTGTAGCGCTCACGTGAAGCACGGAATGGTTTGGTTGATAGTTGAAATAATGCGGTTGTGATTGAACATAAGTATTTTGCGTGTTTGACACGTTGTGTATTAATTTGAGTAATGTTACTCCATTTCTTTATATCTCGTAAAATAAATCGATACGAAATTCGCTAATTTGTGTACGGGTTTCATCAAAACGTCTTACACGTTGTATTAAGGAGAATTACATTTTGTACTTTAATTTTTTTTTTTATTATATGCTTGCAAGGAATAAATTTTTCACTTGCACCATCAATGCATGAAAAGTATTGTAATGTGATTCTTCTGTTAGATTCTATTATTTTTTTGGCCAGTGTGTCAATAAAGTAATTTTTGACTGAAAAAATAACGAAAGTTAACAGAAGGGTCACATATAATATTTTTAATACATTGAAAGTGTTATATGAACATTTTTATATTTGAAGATACAAAATACAGTTTTTAAAATCTTTCGAGATATAAAATGCAATTCGCTTGTTATATTATGCAGTCATTATCAATCATTTGCCTTACCTAGCTTCAAAGCCCCCTGTCTGCTCAGTGCAAAAACGTGAATTGTGAATTCTCTCTCAGTCTCTCTCTCTTAGTCTCTCTCATGCTTATCATGCAATGGAATGCTGCTTTCTTTGCCTTTTATGAGACCTGCTGTCTGCTGAAGCCGATGTTTTAACAAGGGTCAAATGCCTTATTTATACCATTAGTTTTACAAGATGAATTGGACCCCCCAAATCCTTTGGAATTACAAGGCATGACACCTTACTTAGTTAAACGAGTTAATATGGAGTCATTGAGTTGATTATTTATCTTTCTATTAAATAACACACGCAATAAAATTAAATAAATATATTAATATACCAAAAAAATACACACACTAATACAGTAAAAAATACACATATATACACTACTATACCGAAACACACACACGCACTAGCATCCCTAAAACACACACACAAATACACCATCCATGACCCATAGTTGGCCTGCAATCCATGGGCTGACCCTTGACCTGTGGATCAACCTGTGACCCACAATCGACCCCAACCCATTATGTGTGCATTTTTTTTATTAAATGTGTTTTCATTTTCATTTTTGTATTAGTATATATTTGTGTATTTTTGGTGTATTAGTATTTGTTTTAGTGTACTAATAGGTGCACACGTGCGTTGCACTTGAATAGTATTAAATTATTCGTTGTTAAAATTTTATGTTATCATTTTGCAAGTTCATTTGTTGTGGTTTATATTTTGACTAATGAGATTTGAACGAAAAATGAAAGAGCTACACAAATATACTAAGATTTGAAGGACAATATTAGTTCATGGTTGAGTGACCATAAGAGATGGAGGATGGATGAATTAAAGGGAAGAAGTAGTCATTCCCTAACGACCTGTACATATCCCCAGTTAGTAGATGTCACAGTGAAAATTTTAGTGATAAAATTACACATATTTGCAGCATATAACTAGCATGGTCATGACTTTTCTCTTTTACATTTGAGCCACATGAAATGTATGCATCATTATCATGTCCATTGAATTGAACTGATTGTCATTATAATTCTGTGTAAATTGATTATAATTATCACTCACCAGTTAGGTACATGTCTAGACATGGTAT
Organism: Ilex asprella; assembly: GCA_023539305.1. Lineage (NCBI taxonomy): Eukaryota > Viridiplantae > Streptophyta > Magnoliopsida > Aquifoliales > Aquifoliaceae > Ilex > Ilex asprella. The sequence goes on from CM042191.1 coordinate 8,153,630, forward strand.
TAACAAAATTTATAGTCTAACACATCAGAAGTAACCTAAGGAAAAGTAAACTAACCTGCACACATTGTAAACCCACTAAAATTTATCAAATCATCATTGACCCAACAACAAGACCAACAGAAGACCCAAAAACAAAAAACTACTGAATCAATAGAAGGGTGAGTAACAACTAAAATTACCTAAATCACTCAAGGTTCAAAAGAACTCATTCAGGGTCTTGCTTATGCTTCTTTGCGTAGTGCTTGTTGCATTCGTTTTTCATCTTAATTTCCATGCACAACTCCATCTTTTTTCCCTTGGATTTTCAGGTAGAAAATATAGATAATGTCATTGTACCTAACTTAAAAAGAACTTCTTATGATCAAAAAGAAAAAAACTTAAAAAGAACTTCATGATTGTAGCCTAAGACACAAATAGGGATACACCACCATTATTTACATATGACTTAATCTATAATACAAAACATGACAGACTTTAATAAAATCATTCAACGGTCTCAAATAGACTCATCCAACAGTCATCAAGATCCCTCTCAAAAATGTTCATATTGGATTTCCCTTTCCCTCCAAATCTACCACTTCTCATTTATGTTGCACCGTGCATTCAGACACGGATTACCCCTAATTTTTCTATAAATATAGACACACAAAAACATATATGTATATCTAATCTCTCATTGAAATCTACGCTTTCTAGAATTAAAGTCCAAATCATTTTGAACATGTACAAAGATTAAAGGCGGCAATAATTGTGGGTATGGTCCCCAACAACCACATAAAACAACTAGCAAGTTGTTAATCTTTAATGTTGTGGATTCGAACTTTGTCACCTTCTAACCGTAATAGTTTTTGATAAAAAAAATAGAAAATATGATAGGTGGCTTAGGATAATGGAATAAAAAATTCAATTCATTTAAGGAAATTCAATAATTCAAGACAACAATAACTATGGATTAGGTCACCGAAAAATAATATAATGGATAAAGAATTCATTTGCATGTGTAAGGCATAAAAGATTCTTAATAAGTTCATCTGTTTACCAACAAATAAAAAAGACTTGGCAAGAAACAAATTATAAGAAAAGACTTGGTGAGGTTGTTCTTTTCTTGACCTAATCCTTTGATATTAAATTATCCAAGTCAAGTTTGGATTTTTTAAGGTTGTTAGATCAACCAGACTTATTGTTTTTTAATCCAAAAAAAAATTATTTTTTTCTCATTTTCCGTGGGTACCGTTCATATTTTGTTTGGAGAGGGAAGTGGGGGAGAGGGAGGTGATGAGGTTTGAACCCGTAATCACTTGCCGGCGAGAGTAAACCCTGTTCACTGAGCCACTCCCCCACCTCCCATAAATACTCTTCAATTCGTATACGGCACGATTAATAAATTTGTTAAATTAGTGTCAAGGCATTTGTCACGTTTAATAAAACACATTAAGTTAGGTTATCGGCCACTCAAATATAACCTCAAATTGTATGATGCCAGCAAAAACATTAACTAAAATAATTGTCAACTAATAGATATGCCTTATTAGATGGCTTGTATTGCAATTGTTGAGTTTAGGACATAATTGTGCTATTATGTCTAATCACTCCCCACATTTCTATTATCAATGGAGTACAAATGGCATAATAATATTACTAGAATTGTTAATTGGTGTTCTGAAGGGTAGTGTTATGTTTATATAATTGTTTAAGGATATAATAATCATTCAAAAGTTTTTCTTAGAACTTAACATTTAGAAGTAATATAAATATAGATTAGTGTGTATTTTTAGTGTATTAGTTTATATGTTTTGTTGTATTAGTGTGTGTGTGTGTGTGTGTATTTTGGTGTATTAATATGTGTCTATTAAGAATTTTAATTATTTTATGAGTTAATAGATTTAACTCAACCCGTTATAAACCCAATTCATTATAATCCATTTAATACGTGAGTGAAAAATTGATTGGATTTATTTTAACCCAAACTAATTTAATCCAACCCAACCCAACCCAACCCACCCATTTGCCACATCTAGTTCTTACTATCTTAAAATTTAGTTTGTGACAGTGTTATGATCCTTTCATTTTCACATTATGATATTATGTAATTACTTGACAATAATTTATCCTCACAAAAAATAGTTTCACACGGTAAGACAAAATTGAGTAGTGAGTTAAACATATTATTTTTGATATAAGTCACATCTATAATTGATGTTTACAAAAAATTGACACTTTTTTCAATTTTATTAATTTGTTCATCAAACTCACCCAACAAAATATCTTCGGTTATAAGACCATCACTCATCCACGAATTGTGTTTATGCATAAAAAATTTTAGAACCCAAGGAAAAATTAAAAAAATATTTGTTTTAAAAAATATTTATGGGGTGTTAAACAAAATTTTAAAAAATGTCGGGGCCAAGTCCCCCTACACCCTTCTTAGTTCCGTCCATGTATACATGAATATTGGCCACAATGATAAAATTTTCAACTTCATCCCCGTCGCTAAAGGGTTGTGCTTGTTATGTGAATTTACAACGACTCTAATGTTTAATTCCGACATTTTTTCCTTGTTTTTTTGTCCCTAACTTTTTATGCGTTACTTCAAATTCCGTCGCAAGTCCTTTAGATTTATGATTATTCAGACAGATGACAAATATAGCAATATTGTTTCAAATTCACTACATTCCTTGTCATTACATAACCAAAAATATTATTGAGATTTAGTTTAATCTACTCATTACAAGGTCCCGTCTAGTATTGGACTTACACAATTATTTGGCTCCATAGACAACAAAGCTTTGACAACATTGGACTTGCTATCATTGTCAATGTTTCTTGATAAATTGTTTGATTCCATCAATCAATTTTTCAGTTTCAGCAGCAATGAATGGGTCCATGTCCACAGCAATTTTGTTGAGATAGAAGCTGTGACCCATTCCATGGTTGATCAGCAACTCCACATCCTTGTTACCCTTTTTCAAGGCTTCATAGTATTCCATTTCAGTGTCTTTCAGCAGGTCATCTCCGGCGACGCAGAACAGTATCGGCGGCAGTTTCAGGCTGTGGATTGGCGGCGCTGCTTTCCCCATCGGACACGTTATACGATGATCTTTTGTACTTCCCACTGGCAATGCCAAGTTCAAGAACTTGTCCACCATGTCTAGTGTTAAGAATGGTGATTCAGATTGTTCCATCTCCGATTTGCTCCGTTCTGAACGGACGAAACCCGGGTGGATTGGGATTGCTCCGGCGAGTCTCAACGGGCTCAGGTCTTCATTTCCGGCATGTGCGGCAACGTCGTGCACTATGTTACCGCCGGAGCTGTCTCCTATTAGGAACACACGATTAAAGTCACCGTGATCATTCAGCCATGGGTCATAGGAATTACCTTGAGCCAGGGACTGAAGCCAAAGTAGGGCGGCGTAGCCATCCTCACAGGCTGCCGGGAGGCGGTGCTCGGGGGCGAGACGGAGGTAAACGGAGACGACAATGGCTTGGACCGAACGCGCGAGACGAGTGTATACATGGTAGTACATGTACCAATCAGCTTCACTGATGCAAAAACCACCTCCATGGAAATGAAGAATGATGGGTAGCTTATGCGTGTCATATACGGCAGTTTTTTCAACATGAGAAAGAGGTGACAAATACGAAAAATTATTTGGTAAATAAACACGAACACGGAGACCGGAGTCAGCATTGATGAGGACATCACAAGTGGCAACTCCATCCTTGAAATCTTGGTGGGGAGGCACAGGGTCGGCCATAAACTTAACCTCAGGTGGTCCGGTCCATGTCCGGTCGACCGAGCCATCGTCGAAGACTCTAAGCCAACCGGACACCTCTTCAATGACCTTCTTCTTATCAACCATTGTATTGGTTGATGTATAGAACTTTCAGTCTCACCAACTGGGGGGATTAGGTTTAGGTATGATGCATTGTATGTGCACTTTGCTAGCCTTTTTTATAGAGGAGTGAGAAGGGATAGGTTTGGTAATGAAGAGGAAGTTTCAAAGTCATTTTACCCTTTGAAAACTGGAAAAAATGTTGCTTTTTTTCCAAAGCTATCTCCAAGAAATTTACAATTAGACTTCACGTGATGACCGGTTCACCACGTAAATCTGGGCTGCAAATCACCTCTTGAGTGGGAATCTGAGTTTTGAGTACATATTGGGTTTAACGGTTATACCACGACACTAATATTACGTGATATAATCATTCAATAGAAAAATATGATTTAGTAGTTATGAAATTTTATAAGATTTTCTTGTAGACTTATTCATTTATTGATGAACAATTACGCTACGTGGTATTACTGAGAGAGTATACCCGTTATACTCAATATTTTCTCGTTTGTGTTTGTAGCAATAACACCGACTTAATATCGTCGTTTTTTTAGAAGTTTCTTTTTAATTGAGAGGTCATTCCTATCGCCCAGCTTTTGCTAAACTCTATGACACTGATCTTGCATGCACACAATCAACCATGAATCATGCTTATGGTATGAATTATATATGTCAAAATATGACACGAATTATTAATTCGATACGATGTTACAGGGTTTTACTATTTTTTAAGGGATCTATTTTATAAATGAGTGAATCCGATATAGTACGATTAATAAATGAATTGGGTATAAGTGAATCAAATCAAAATAGATGCAGGATACAACTCATTTATATGGCGATTATACACGATACAAATCTAAAATGACATGACTCATTATACATGAATTAATAAACAAATCAAGTAGGAGTGAATTTTTTTTTACACAAACCTATTAAAACCCAAAATAAACCTGTTTCATCCAACACGATACCAAGATTTAGTCCAAATATCGAGTTACACTCCTTATTCGCAGACGATGAAGCATGGTGTGTATCACTTACTCGAATAGACAATTTTGTCAACATTATGAACTTGGTTGATATTTGTTTCTTAAATAATTTCTGCCCGTCAACAGCAAAGAAAAAAAAAACCAATAGAACATGAGAAATTAGCAAACCCAACCAACCCACATGTACTCTGTCGGTACTTGTTGCGGGGATGGAATCAAGATTTTATTTTGAAAGGGACCAACAATAATATAGACAAAAATTTAATTCAATAAAATTATTCAATAATCATTGTTGTTCGAGGTCCCTAACTTGTTGTCTGAGATCCCCACCAACACTTTTCCCCCGGTATTGTGTCTATACTAAAATGACAATTATAGTTTACAAATATTATTCTAGTTCGATATGTATCTTTAGATCTGGATTAGTACTTTTCAAATGAAAATTTGAGTAATAAAAAATAAGTATATAAGTAAGTAGGAGCAGAATTAGTCGAATTCACGAATTGAAAATTTGAATTCAAGAATTTTAGTAAAATGAGAGTACGAATTTGCGCGCGAAGCACTAGCGCGTTAGGAATTTATAAAGATTATGTGACTAGGTATCTATATATATACACATTGCACATCTAGGTCTAAGTTTAAGTATCAAAAATGTAAATTATAACCATTTGCAGTCATTAACCATCAAAACAAAGTAAAATAATGAGATTATCAAGTTTCGCACGTGTCATCTTATGATTGAATTAAGAAAAACGGGACGATATCAAAAACTTATGGCCAATGCTATACGAACAAAAAAAAATCAGACAAGAAATAGAGTCCAAATAATGTAGTAGTGTAAATTAATCTTAAATATTATATAAATAAAAGTAGTACTTTTTAGTTAGTTTAGCATTATTCAAAAATTATTTTCTAATACCCTAATCTACCCCCGATTACTAAAAAAAGAAAAGAAAAAAATCTATAAAAAAGGGAAAAAATCTAGAAAAATACTATTTAGACTTAAAAATGCATAATTTGATGACCTAATGACGTGACTTCATTGGAGTCATTGGATTAACACCAAATTTCAATGTTTGATGGAGCCCACAGTCAATCTAAATGTTATAATGAATTAAGTCAATAAATTAGATCAATAAATTAGGTTCCAATAGCATTGCTTAAAAATCTAACCCCCAACTATTTTCCCATTTTGCCAATGAATTTATTACCTTACTATTTATGCAAAATGCACAAAATAGGCAAGATGGAGAGTCAAGTTTTTGGGGCCGTGGGGGGGCCACCATCCATCTCCATAACATTGCCTTGAGAAAGAATACAATAATTGTGTTAGAAAGTAGCCAAAATGTATAGTCAAATCAATATTTTGCATCACCAAAAAGTAAATAATAAAGTTAGTTAATTTTAAATTATCAGATATAGACTTCTTAAGTCTTCTAATTAAAAGAATCGTATAAAATAAGGTGCGTGTGGTCACAATTAAATAAAGTGGGCATAGAATGTCATGGATTTAGTAATTTTATTCCCAGAAAAATTGACGAGATTTGAATGAATATTTGTGTGATGAGAACATTCACATTCATTTTTTTGCAGGCACCATCACCATTACCACCACCAAGTATTGTCGTCACTGCCACCCCCATTACTATCATCATTACTACCATTGTGATGATAGTGATAGGAATAAAAATAGTTATGGTGAAAAAATAAAAATAATAATAATTTTGAGATTTTAATTTTTTATATTTGTCAAACAGTTTAATTCAATTCAAAATATCAAACAATCTGTAAATTAAAATTTTCAACATTTAACGTTTAGTTCAGCATTCATTTTCAATAATCAAATTTTAAAGTTTATGATACAGAAAAAGATTTTTCCTTAACATTATTTGTTAGAGCACATGTTGATGACATTGCATTTTGTTCCCAAAAATTTGTGTGGAACACATGTTTGTGCATAATAAGAGTAATGCTAGATGGACTTAAAATTTAGACTTAAAAAATTGACTTGATAATCTCAATCATTGAATAAGTAGTAGGTCCCAATAAATGTTAGGACCTACTGTGAAATCAATGATTATAATTATCCAGTCTAATTTTTAAGTCTATATAGCATTGCTCGCATAATAAAAGCCGACACCACCCATTATTGTAGGGTGTGGGAGCCAATCCTAGCCCACACGCATTCTCAATGTGAACTCACATCTAAAAGCATGTTGAATAAAAATTTGTATTTTAGGTATCTAAAAGTGTAAGACTCGTTTCAAAAAGTTTACAATTTTAGTTTTTTTTTTAAAATAAAAAATTGAATCAGTTTTAGATTTTTGTTAACAAAAAATAAAAACAAAAAACGTGTTTAGTTGTTTTTCTATTTTAGTTATTCACTTTTTTAATACATATTTAACAGATTTTTTATATTTCAACTATTTATTTTAAATATTATTTCTTATATCTTGTACATTTATTAATACTATTAGAGGGAAAGAGACAAAAAAATGAAGAGAAAAACAAAGACTGAACAAGAGAAATAGGAAATGACAAAATGAGAGAGAATATATTATAAACTATTTATACATAATACTATAATAATATTCTAAATATAGAGCATCACTGTAATAAAAATATATTTTACCTACTATGAACAATTTTTTGTTAGAGCATGTTTTTTGCCTTTAAATACTTAAATTTTAGTTATTTTGAAGTTTTAACTATTCTCTTAGAGATGCTTTGAGTTGAGACCTTGGATGACATATAATTGCATCAAAGGAAGATGTGCATTCATGGAAGATTATGGTTCAAAGCATTAAGTGCCAGCATATTATATATTCATTATCTCCAAACTACCCTTTTCTTTATTGGGACCCATGCTTGTTGAAGTTGACCGTTGCTTCCCATTTCCCACATGACCGTTGTACACGCTATAGTTGCATGTATTGACAATATTTTGAGAAAGCATCATTCAAGATAACTTTATAATTAGTACATGCCATAAAATTATAACCCAACATGTTAACACCCTACAAAAACTAAGTTTTAAATGCCAAAAAATTGTGTAGCAGCCCAAGAAAATTCACAAAAGAATATCTTCCAACTATACCCCTTCACAACCAAAAACAACCAACAAAATAAAACATGCACTCCAAAGCTCATAAGCTACTGCCCAACAAAAGATATCACTATTGCCCGACAAAAGATACCACGTGAACAAAAGATTTTACCCATCCTAATACATGACATATTTAGACTTCACATTGCCACTTGGAGGGGTAGTTTAATTTTTCTTGCTACTAACTCCATGCTTCAAACCCTTGGTACCTGAAGACCCATCCTTCTTGCTCATCATAATCTCTGCACCTTTCATTCCACTCTTGCCAAAGAGTTGAGATGTCCTTCTTGAACCAAACATTTGTGATAGATTTTCACTAACAGATGTCACCTGAGATGCATTTACAAAATTGGTATTTAATTATTTATCAGTAAATATAGCTTCAAGTATTTAAGTAATTAACTGGGAGGAAAAGGGTTGTATTTGGTGGTCAGCAGGCTGAAGTGTTACAGATGTTGTTGTTGTGCTAAGCTTCTGATATGTTGTTCTGATACTGAGCAGTATGATGAGGAATGATGAAGACTTGGGTTGATTTTGAAGGATTAAAGCCGTAAATGGCTTTTTTGTTTTTGGTTATTCATTGTAACATATTTTTTGTTATGCTTGAAAATAGGAATTCTATTTTCTTGTAATAATTTATGTTTTGCCTTGTAACAGTTTTTCTGCTTTGCTTGTAAACATTTTTTTCTATTTGTTTGATTCTTGTAAAGTTTGAGATTCATTCAATAAAATTGCTTCTCTTTTTTTGTTAAAAAAAAATTACTGGTGCTACTTGATATGCATCATTGCAATGAGCATCAATTGCAGGTTAAGAAGACTGAGAAGAAAGCTGAGAACCTCCTCCCTCTCCATTGTGAGCATTGTTAGCACAACTAGTTGTAACCTGATAACCACCTCCCTGCCCATTATTTGCACCATCAATAGCAACTTGAGATGCTCTTCCCTACAATAGCAAATTTGGCAACTAGAAATAAAAAAAAATGTTAGTGGTTTGCAATAGAGTGCTCTTGTTCAATAAGTACTACAAAATCAGACAAATAAACATACAATTTCATCACAATTATTAGAACCATTAGTTGCACGAGCACCACTGCCTTGACCAACATTATTGTTTGACCCCACCTATAACAGAATATTTATGGTGTATTACAACAAATACTAAAAGAATGAAGTTGAAGTAAAATAAAGAAAATGTGTATTTAATTACCATTGTATTTCTTTTTTGCTTCCTCACTCTAATTGGATCCCTCTGACAAGTCCTCTAATTATGGCCATATTCCTTGCAATTTGCACACCTAGCAGTGCATGATCTTTTCGACTGAGTTGATGGGGCGGGTTCATCCATTTCTCTTCTTCTATTTTTCTTTGGCCTTCCCAGGAGCCGTCTCATTGGTGGAGGAAGAAGAGTATACGGAATGATCCCATTAACTGGGGGCCATAAAGTTACATTCAGAATTGGGTGAATCATTTCACCATAAGCCTTGAGGTAGGAATCCTTGGAGTAAAAAGCATGGCAAAAATCTTCTCCTATAAGCAATGCCTACAGCAGCATGCGTACAGGGTATGCCACTATTATCCCTTACCTTACATTCACATGTCTTCTTCCCAAGATC
>CM042191.1:8163183-8185135 GCA_023539305.1 Ilex asprella
CCACTATTATCCCTTACCTTACATTCACATGTCTTCTTCCCAAGATCAACAATATAATTAGTGTTGTAGCCTAAGACTTAGAACTCTTCTTGGCCAACAAGCAATATGGTACATTGTCTTGATTGTTCTCTCACAATATTCAATTTTTTAACAATTTTTGGTGTCACATAAGTGGACCAACAACATGCCTTCTCATACCTCTTTTGTATCCTATGCATGAGCTTAGACCTAAGACGTTCTAACAATGTTAGAATAGGCTTTTCTCTCAATTTTTCAACCCAATTATTGCATGACTCACTTAAGTTGTTAGTGACATGGTCACTTTTTACAATTGTGTCAAAGGCATGCCTTGCCCATAATGAATTAGGCATTTTTTGAAGCCATTCAAATGCAACAGGCTTTAGTTCCTTAATTCTCTCTATAGCATAATTAAAGTCATGTTTGTTATAGGATCTAACAACCTTTCAAAATAAGTTCTTGAGGAGTAACCCATAGAAGTTTGCCCTAAAATTGTTATATATATGCCTACAACAATGTCTGTTAATGACAAGTGACACAAACTGACTAATTGCCTCCTTACAACCTTGCATAAGTTACTATGAATTAGTAAAAACATGCAGCAAATGCAATTTTAACTATCAATACATACTAAAATGCATAAAATGTTAGATATATACCTTTTGTTTATCAGTCATAAAGTTCCAAAACTTCTCATGTGAAAACCCTTCCAGCAGTTCACTTAGCCAATAGAAGAAAAATCTCTAACTCTCTTTTGTCTCCGATTCCACCACTGAAAAAGCTATCGAAAACAGCCCACAAGTTCTGTCTAGTCCAATAGCCGTCAAAAGCACACCTCCAAATGGGCCTTTCAAATGGCACCCATCAAAGTCAAGGAAAGACCTGCAACCTCTCTCGGACCCTTGTTTGAGAGTAGAGAATCCAACGATGATTCTCTTGAAAGATGGTACCGCTTCCATTGGTCCCATTTGATAATGGATCTTCACAATGCTCCCTTGGTTTGTCTCATTAACTAAGTGAGCATAGGCAGGTAACTTTCCATATGAATTAGCATGGTTGACTTGAATCCATTCCAATGCCTTTTTTTTTGGCCCTATACAATTGCATCCTTGGAGGATTCTCTCCATATTTTTTTAATTCGTCCTTCATGCCCCCACCTGTCATGTTAGGAGTTGCCCTCAAAACATTTATAAGTTTGGTAGCAATCCATGGAGCATTTGCTTCTTTTGATTTTGCATTCCTCACACAACTATGAACACCATTATAAGTCTTTATCTTGTATGTCACCATATCAGGCAAAGGAGAATCATGTATTCGCCATGGACACCCTTCAACACCAAAATGTGCTATAAATCTGGTCTATTTGTTTTTATCTCTTAGCAAAGGAAAACTCTCCTGAATCACAAAATCCCTCAAAGCACCTCTGAATGCTTTGATATTTGGAACCAACATTCCCACCTTAAATATTATCCTTTCACCTTCCTTAACACTAAATATCTCACCTCTCAGTGTATCCTCCAAGGGATTCTCCTTATAATCAGTCTCACTATCAAATTTATGCTGACCACCTTCATCATTTGATTCATAGTCCGATAATGCACCACCAGCTTCCAAACCATCACTCTATGTCTCTAATTCAACTAACTCCACCGAACTTAAACTAACATCACTTTCAGTATGCACACACCACCCATTTTCATCACTGTAAGATAAGTCTTCATCGTCATTCTCATCCTGAACCTCTTTCTCCTTAACAATACTTCTTTCATTTGAAGGGGTAATAATATGAGGGACTTCCTCTGCCAATGGTTGACTCAACTAAACACCATCAATATAGACATGAATCATAGTGCTCTTGTTGTTCAACTAGAACATTTTCACCACATCAACATCTTCTTTTACATGTATTTTTTGCATTGACCCATGAATTCTACAATTTAGTGATATGGAATTGTTGACGTTTGAAGGAATATCTTTCAAAGGTACTTCACAGACATCATTTAACATATCAAAGAAGCAATACTTATCTAGATCAATGTTCTTCACAATGAACTCATTCGCTAAGTAATGAACTATCAGACATAAACACTACATCCTACAAGTAAAACATAAATTGTGAATGTGTGGTAATACCTAAAAATGGTTCATTACTATAAATGTATGACAATAACTAAAAATAGAAAACACATAACCCATAACAATACAGAAAAACAACAAACCATAACAAAATCAAGATCACATAAACATAGAAAAATGAAGCCACAAAAAAAACACAAAAAAAAATCATAACAAAATAAGATCACAAAAACATAGAAAAACAAAAAAACCATAACAAAATTTGGACCACATAAACACAGAAAAACGTCGCTACAAAAAAAAAAGACAAAAATAAATAAACTAGAAAAACACAAAAAAACATGATCATTCAGCTTACCAAAGCATCACAAAAACCACTAATGATGCAGATGCTCTCAGAAATAACTTCATTTATTCGAGAATAAACTCTAATCACATATTTTTGAATTTTTTTGTTTTACTTCAATACACCCTGCCTCTATTTTAGTGTATATTAGATATAAAAAACCCCAAAATTTATTTCAAAAAAACCCTATTTTTTTCCCAAAAAAAAAACCTAATAAAATGTTATTCATTCGTAAAAAGGAACAATAAATCTCACAATAACGTTTTCAGTCGATGACCTAGCCTCAAACATCACATGCAAACAATTCTTGAAGTATAACCAAAACTCTAACCTATTGTATGCACCTTCACCACGAAGTAGGCTTCACTCTCAAGTTTCTTCACTCCCAGCAACAAATTCAGATATTAGTGGTAACGGATGAGGATGAGCTCATGTCATATTTCACTCTCAGTGGATGAATTTAGAGGTATAAAATGCTTCACTCTCTATTTTGTTCATAGTGATGAACTCATGATCTTCAGATGAGGATGAAAATCTGAGAGATAGAGAGAAAGAGAGAGAAGATGAAGAACAAGATGTGGAAGAAACTCTCCCACCTGAACTGTTTGGCCTGTTCTGTGATGTTGAGTAAGGGTTTTTAGTAAAGGCATCAATTCAAGAAAATATCTTGAGCTTTTTTGACATTAGGCACTTTCTGTTTGCTCTATTAGCAGAACGTCAATGACATGAGGTCTATGTGTAATTTCGTATACTTGAGGGGGTCTGTCTGATTAAGTGACAAACTTCAGGAGGTTCGAATGTAATTTATTCTAGATAATATAGATACATGGGCAGCCCAACATTAGCAGGGGTCATAGGCGAAAAATATTAAATATGGCCCTATTAATAAGTAACAAAGTAATATAATATCATACTACATAATTATTAAAATATTGAATATATTCATTTAAAGGCAACCTTTTTTTTTGAGATACAAAAATACTAATTAAATCTTTATATTCAAGTTTTGCTATAATATTTTTTTAAAAATAATATAGTTAATACATTTAATCTTTCTGGTAGAAATAGGTGCACAAAATGACCACTAATATTTGTAAAATCACCACTAACTGTTTTACTGGTGATAAAAAAATTGCCACTAAATCGTCACTATACATGTGTCACTAAAGATCAAAAGGAACACACATGGAAAGTTGCCACAAATGGATCATTTATTTGTGACAACATTAAAATCATCACTAATGTATACAAATTAGAGACGAAACTAGTTGCCGCCGGTAATGTAAATTGATGCCACCAATAGTTATTTTTCACCACTAATAGTTTCACTTAAGTTCATTAATAAGTTATCTTGTGATGAAATAAATCGCCACTAATTTTTATGTTTGTAGTACCAGTGACGATTTTCTGTTGCCACAAATAATGTTAGTGACAATTTGTATATTGTCACTAATGAGTTATAAATCTTGTATTTTGCCACAAAATCATTACCTTTGTGACAACTTTTTAGTTGTCACTAAAATTCCATTTCCTACGTTAGTGACAATATTAATTTTGCCATTAAATTTATCCGATGACTTCTAACCTTTAGTAACAAATGATATTTTCCCCACTAACGCTTTGATTATATTGATAGTAATACATATTGTTTTTTCTGTGTTTTTACTTTACTTTCCGAAAAATACATATTGTTTTGCAATAACTTCTATAAAACAAATGCTTAACAACCAACTAAAATCTTCAAATCTGTAATCCTCATCTTAAACAAATTAAAATCCAATGTCACGTAGATATTCAAATAACTAATTAGATTTGTAACTATAGCTATCAAATAAAATTGTATCTGATCCAAAAATCTTCCAAAAAAAGGAAGTACAAAGACAAATGAGACAACCATCAACAACAAAAACAAAACCAATAAACTAGTATCTTTTTGAAAAATTAAACTCTTTTCTTTGCACTTACCATAACAATGATAAAATCATAACTATGGTTGACATCCTACTAACTAGCAAAAAATGTGTAAAGCCAGTGTAGTGCTACTGACATGCTCCATCCAATACTATTTGCATAATCCTTTAGTCTCAATGGCAAGTCATAGTTGTAAGTATTTGTTAGACATGAAGCACAACCATCATTATCTAAACCATTTAACTTAAGATCACATTAGACAAGAACAACTAAAAGAATGAAATATATACACACCAGATAATGAGAATGGAAATGATATTCAAAAAATGATATATATTCAAACTCACTTATCATATTCGAATGGAAATGAAGTTGCCATAATATGTACACCAGATAATGAGATGCAACATGGACATTTGATATCTTTGGACAATAAAGATAACACCCTATACAAATCAAAATGCATGAAAATTTCTAAAATTATCTTATTGCATGTCAAATCAAACAATAGTGCTAAGGATTAGTTGCCAGAATTTTTGAATACATCTCTCTTGACATGCTTTTGCAATCTAAGAAAAAAGAAACCTTCAATGATAAAATAACAAAGTTCCTAGATTTACTCATTAGTAATTCACACCCAATGCCCTCATTAACCATTCACTAGCTATCAAACAACCCCAACAAACAATCTGCATCATTCTAAAAATAGGAACTATTAAACATGTAGACCCAATTGGTGGCAACAACCTCACAAAATTAATGGAAAATGCATACTATGTAAAGTGCAAACACAGATATTGATATTGAATAAATCATGCCAACTCATTTCGTTATGGTCCAAAATAGCATTCTAATTCAAAAAAAAAAAAAAGATTAATGTAAGTAATTTACCAAAATCATAATCAACGAAGCTTAGCACCACATAGCTTGTCATGTAACAAAATTAAAATCACTACATCTTCACACAACAAAAAAGAGAAAGTATTGAACTCATAGTTTTTTGATGAAAATGTTTCACTTACCATGAAGGAGGAGCAAAACTGTGTCCCTCTTTCCGTATTTGTTCCAACAATGCTTGAAAATTCTCATTAGTTGCCTTTTTGTGATGCCCTAAATTAATTCCTCATCTCTTTCATCTCCAACTATTGTTCCTTGTGGTGCTGCTAACACCACAATGTATGTACCCTGACATGTGTTCTAAAACTTGTGAGTAAATTTCCTCCTCACTTTTTAAGGTTTTATCCTCCCCTCGGACTGAGCTTAAAGATCAATCATTTTCTCCTGCATCGACATACCAATTCAATGATCAATTACATTGAAGTGCACAAAAAAATTAGAATTTTTGAGGAATCAAGTGTAATAGAATTGCTAACTTTCATAGTTCTGACGTGCATGTTCATTAATCCAAGAGTGCTTCTTGTCACTATAACATGTTATCTTTTATAACTCAATCAGTCCAAGCTCTTCTCTGGTCTTAGCTTTCTATGTGGGTAGAATTCATGAATCAATTCTCAGCATATATTTATGAGATAAAACTTTAACCAAAAAGTATATCTTTACCCTTTCAACACCAATCCGAGCAAAAGACTTTGCTCCTGTAGTGTGGGGTGTGTCTTGCTATGATGCCCTAATTTCCAGGGATATTTATTACTCGTTAAGCTTTATTAATTTACTTAAAGTCTTGGTCTCGGTGGACCAATTCCAATGAAATTCTAGCAGAGTCCCCTTTGTACGGAGAGCTTCACCCAAAACACAACCCGTCTAAAGTTCATTTACAATAACCTTCGAAGGTCTAATGTAAATACTTAAGCAACTCCAAATTTACAAATCATTAACTAACGATTCCAATGTACAAATGTCAATTTATCAAAAGAATAGATACAATGTTTTTCAAGTTTACATGTCTTAACAAAAGAATATACATATGTTATATAAACCAAAAGTACAAGACTATCTATTAATTACAATTGGGATTGAGTATCTATACATCAAAATAAAATGCCGGACTCTGGCTCCGTTGTCAAGATGGGCCCAAGAGCAGGCCATCCGCGAAAGTGTGCAATGCACCTGAAAATATTTTCCCACAACGAGGTGAGCCAACACCCAGTAGGGTATCTTTTATGGAAAATGCCTCTCAATCTAATGATGCATATGATGTGGTGCACATTCAAACATCTCAAGCATTCATATATGTACATAAACATGAATAAATGCTATCACTATGCCATGGTATTAGATAGTGCTTCATGCATGGATAACCAACCCAGAACCCGCCCCCAATTTCCCACGAAACATGTGAAGCTATGCTCATGAATCGGGCACTCCATGCCACACCATTGAGTTATCCTCACCCAATGACCTTTCATTTATTATCTTGTTTTTATGGGGTAGGTAATTTATGGACTTTCACCAACGAGTTACCAAACCATCAACGAATCTTGAGAACATCCGACCTCCGACTCCGTATTCGTCATCACACTTTTAGGACTCGTTACACCACCAGACAGTATAACCGAAAAACCAGATCTTGCACCCAATGGAAAATCTAGCATTTCTTGCTATACCCTGACACATTATCATGCAAAATCCCGTGAGACTTAATCGGATCTTAATCTAATTTTTTCAAGCCCTATCCACTCATCTATGTGGTAAGTGATTAACTCATACACAAACACACACTACCATACCAACACATCATGGATCTTGTGTTAAAACCGTGCACATGTCATGTATGCCTAAATGCAATTTAAATGGACTTACAATCTCAAATATAGCAAGAAAACATATATTTCTCATTCTACCATTTCATCAAACATGTGGTATGCATCAATTAACTCACATAGCATACTTGTCAACACTACGACATTTCATTGAACATTTAAAGGGCATAATATTTATACACCTAACATACTTATCATAATTCACATAACAACAAATTAATTTTCACAATACTGCAAGTATTAGGATAACATGCTTACCAATCTATAAGAGAACCAACTAGCTACACTAGCCATATGCTAATTATACACTTAAAATACATATAACTATACTTATACCATATATATGCACTAAATTAGGATAAGTTCTAGATAGAAGGGAACCCCGCCTCTTAGAAACAAATGGTGGTAAAAAAGATCTCTTGAAAACCCAAGAAAGCCTCCTTCAAGGTCTAACCAATATTGGTATTGATGTGTAGCCTTCGTCCTGTAGAACAACTTTAATTTTTGATTAATGAAAATCTAACAGTTGAATTTTGAGATATTTGTAGAAGAAGGAAGAAGAGAAGTTGAAAAAGCCCAAACTCTCTCTCTACCCAAATTTGCAAGGGAAATGGGGAAGTGGAAAACAAGTCTTCCACTTTTGAGCCCTTTATATACTAGGTGTAGAGCATGTCACACGTCATCTTTTGATTGGCTGGGAATCCTAGAGAGCCAATCACATTCTGACATGTGTCATATTTGGATAATGTTAGTTGAGTAGCTATTCTAATTATATTGTGGTTCCTACGAATAAAAGCCAAGTTGTTGGAATTTTAATTGCATATCGTTCGATCGCGTATCTTGTCTCGTAATACGTAAAAATTTTGATTGTCTCGAAATTTAACAAAATTTGTATGCCAACTCGTTTCTTTGATATGAGTTCAACGGTGAGGTCCATTTTATCACCCGAATTATATACAAAAATTGAATTTTTAACCTTGCTTAAACGGCTTAATTACCATACTACCCATTTAATCGATTTATTAATTTTTTTGGGTATTACACCTGCAATACCCGATTCGTTGCATTTTGGGCACTCATTTTTTTATAGTAAAAGATAATTAATATCTCACATTATAGGCATAAACTATCGAAGTAAAAAAATAAATTATTTTCTATTGAATTAGTAAGAAAAGCTTAAATTAATCAAAGGATAAATAAAGACAAGAATAATTCCAGGCTTCAAGTGACATGCCTGTTAGTGGATACGACATTGCCACTTCGATCGATGGGTGCGATTTGAAATACTCCTTGTGGAGTATGTGCCGATTATTTCTATACTGCTTGTTCATTTGCGCATGTTATAATTTTCTTAATATTTTGTTATTGATCGAGTTGGAACGAATACACTCTAACTCTATGATAATTGACATGATACGACTTAATTAATTAAATAGATTGGGTTAGGGTTAACTAATGTTTGATACAAACCCGAAATGACATGACACGAACACGATACGACACAAACACGACACGGTTGTCACCTCTATGAACGATTCCTACATAAAAAAACCATGACATTCTAGTTAAAACGAATTCAAAATAATTAGTATTGTTCCTAGAAATATGCAAATGGATAATACTTAGATTTGTCAATTGGAGTAAATTTTGTCAATCTACGTCATCAAGCTTTGTTCATTTTCTTACTTGAGGGGGGGTGGATATTTTAGAACGATACACCCTAACTCTATGATAAGGGGCTGATAATTTAACTCTACTATCCGCCCAAGCTTCTTAGGCATCTCACCATTAAGCTTTTCACCAGCTTTTTTTTTTAGTTGGTCCTTGTTTTGTCCTCTATATGGATGAATCTGAGATGTATAACATGAAGAGTGTTGTTACAAACAATACATGAGAAAGAAAGTGTTGAGAGAAACTTAAAACATAAATTTGTTTTTGATGATGCACAAATTAACTTTGCACACCATCTGTCAAATACTTGGAAATAAACGCTGTAATTAATGTGGAGAGAGAGAAGACGAGTGTTATAGTGGTTCGATCAATATGACCTACATCCACTTCTGAATGGCTAGGGTCGCCGGACACTTTATTGGCTCAAGTATGTAGAGAGTGCAGATAGTACAAGTTTGGAGAAAGAGATGGGGTATGTGTGTCGTTGAGTGTCTTGCCCCTCAAGCGTCAGTGGGGCTTATAATTTATAGTTGCTCCCTAACAGATTGTGGCGACTTAATAGCAACTAAGCAACTATTCTAGTGGAGCTGACTATTTCTCCTCAACAGGTGAGGTGCTCTCCATGAGACTCGGTCGAAGGATGAGGTGAGGGCTGACCATCTTCAAGGCGGCGAGGGTTAGGCTCCTAGATGTTGATGTATCTCCTTGGTGAGTTTGACTGATCCTTGACCACATTGGGCTTGGTGGGCTTTTATAAGGTTATCCACTTAGTTGAGTTTGAACTTTCTCCATAGATTAGGTCATTTGGGCTTGACCCATCATTTGTCCCACAATGCCCCGTGTCTAAGAAAACTTGGAGAAGGGGGCATTTTTATCTTGAATCTTGAGTTCCGAGTGATGGAGACTTCTCTCCCACTATGTCCATGTTGCTTCGACTCGGGGATCGACCTGCCCGGACAGGTCGCGGGGTTCCACCTGCCCAGTCAAGTGGCGGGGGCTCGAGGGCAGCGCCACCGATTTTTTTTTTAGCTTTAGCCCCTTGGCTTTCAATTTAGGGCTTTTCCCCTTAAAAAAACCTAGGTTATAAATAGAAGTCTCCTTCCTCATTCTTGCCCATATCATTCACCTTGAGATTGAACCCATTCTTGAAACCCTTGAGTCCAAGTTCCACTCATTCCATTGTAACTTTGGGGGAGCGAAGGAAAGTGCTCTCTTTGAAGTTTTTTCAACAACTGAGGAGTTAGATTGTTGAACCCAGCTTCTTAAGCAATGTCCATTGAAGGCAGAAGGTTTGTGAATCCTGGAGAAAAAGAGATGGATATGGAAGCCCCGCTAGATGTCGCCGCCATTGGTGCGCTGCTTGGGCCGCCTGATGCTGTCCACGTGACAATCAGCGCAAGGGGGACAGATCTGGGTAAGATTAGGCGAGGCGTAGCAGCTGGTTGGGCGAGGATCCCATTTGGAGAGTAGACCAGGAGAGGAGGCGAGGCTACTGCTGCGCTGGGCGAGCCAGCCGTGGCGTTGGGTGAGCCCTCCACGGTGGGCGAGCCTGCTGCTGCATCAAGTGCTCGTGCAAGCAAGGGAGATCAAGTGAGAGAGGAGCAGGAGATAGAGGAGCCATCCTTAGGCACCTCGGTTGTGTGAAGAGGTGAAACCGAGTGTGCTGGGTCTGCTGTTTCGGCAAGCACCCATAGGCGAGCACAGTAGGTGGGCAAGCCTATGCTGGGTAGAGCTGAACAGATCCATCAGGTGTTACGAGGTGTTGATCCAGGCGAGCCCAGGGGGTTGGGCGCCCCTATAGGTGATATGCCAGCTGGTTTGGGCGAGCCAAAGGGGTTAGGCGCCCCTCTAGGTGTGGCACCAGCTGATTTGGGCGAGCCCAAATGGCTGGGCGCCCCTCTAGGTGCGGCTCCAGCTGATTTGGGCGAGCCCAAGGGGTTGGGCATCCCTCTAGGTGATGGGTTGTTCAAATTAAGCAAGCAGAGGGGGTTAGACACCTCTCCTGGTGCTGGGTTGTCTCATTTTGGCGAACAGAGGGGGTTTGGTGTCCCTTTGGATGTTGGGTTGATTGGCCAAAGTGACAGGGAAGTCTTGGCTACTAAATCACACATTCCTCAAGAGCACCCAGGCAGTGGGTCAGGAAATGCCTCGCACCTTCTCACCAGAAAGTCCAAAGGCCAAACGGTTCTGGATGGCGATGTGTCCAAAGTGAGTTCCCTTTCTAGCTTGCTCAATACTGATGACGATATTCTGAGAATTATTTCTGCTTATCATATTCCTCCCACTGTACTATGCCGTCGGGCTGAGACGGGTGAGCCTGCTAGTGATGACTCCTCTGGTGATATCGTTATTTTATGAGGAGATGCTTGAGGCTGGGCTCAGGTTCTCAATGGCTCATTCCGTTTGTGACATCCTGAACTACTTTTCACTGACACCTGGGCGGTTGGCACCCAATGGTTGGAGGGTTCTGCTGGCCTTTCTAGAATTGTGGGAGAGGGTACACCATGATGATGTCTCTTCTACCGAGTTTCATGCAGCTTATTACCCGAGTGAGACTCCTGCTCCCAACCGGGGCTGGTACTATTTCACTCCGAGGGGAGGCAAGTTGATCACTGGACTACCTTCCAACTACCATAGTTGGAAGTCTCATTTCATTTTCGTTGGTGGAGAGTGGGCTTTCGATATTGACAGGGCATTGGCACCATCAAGGTGGGTTGCTCCAAAGAAAATTGGTACCCCCTATCTCTCTACCCTTTTCTTTCCATACTCCTTGTAGGTTGTGTGCTCACCATACTCCTTGTAGGCTCTTCTGTGCTTTCTAAGGATCAAAAGTGGAAATTGGAGGCTGTGCGAGCTTATCCTACAAGGGACTTTGGAGCTCTTATGCTTAAGGATGGAGTCAATGTTTCCCCTTCAATTTGTGCAAAGGCAGCTACCCCATCTCTGAAGTTCGGCGACTCCTCTTTAAAGAAGAAGGGTGAGTTGATTCATCTATACCTTCCTTCTTTACCTGGTGTTCTCCTAATACTTTATTTTTTTTGCAGTGAAGTATAGGGGAGTAATTGGGTCCCGCCTTTCTAGTAGGAGCCCTCCTCCTTCCAAGGTTGCGAGGACAAATGATGCCTCCCAGGTGGATTCTCCAATGGCGCCGCGTGAGATGAGTTCTCCTCAAGCCACCCCTCTAGTGGAGTCCCGAGCGTGTTCCCATCGAGCAACCCCTCCCATGGAGCCCCGGGCCTGTTCCCATCGAGTGACCCCTCCGGTGTGCCTCCCCAGACCCCTTTAGTTGCTACTGCTATGCCAGAGTCTTCCTTGCCGGCTATGCCTTCTGCCCCCCTTTGGGTACTTCTACCAGGACACCAATTTGGGCTGGTCCCATGCTAGGTAATCCGCAAGTCATTGGGGAAAGGCTTGGGAGGTTTGTGTTTTCTCCAGAAGTTGCTCAAATTAGTACTCTGGGCGCCGAGGGGATTATTAACGCATATTTGGAAGGCACGGCTAAGGTAAGGGTCTGCTATTCCCTTTCTCCAGTCCTTTCAAATGAGTTTTTCACTCCTCTATCCTTTATCTTTTTCAAGTTGCGACCGCATCTATCTGCTTACTTTCAAGGACCCGCCATCACGATTAGTTGAAGCAGAGTAATGAAGTTATGCAAAAGACACTCCTTGCTACTGAGAGGGGGATGACTGAACTTGAAGTTGCAAGTAGGGCTTCCAAAGCTGAGCTAGTGGCGACCCGTGAGAGGGCCAGGCTTTAGGAGGCAGAGCTTTCGGTGTCCCGTGAGAGGGTGGCCAGGCTCGAGGCTGAGCTTGCTAAGGCCCGTGAGAGGGCCACGCTCAGTGATGCTGAGCTTTCGGCGACCCATGGGAGGGTGGCCACGCTCGAGGCTGAGCTTGCAGAGGTCCGTGAGAGGGAAATGCTCAGAGAGACTGTCGCTGGGGCAGAGGTGAAGGCTGCACTTGAGAGAGCTTTGCAGGTTGAGGAGAGGGCTGCCATAGCTGAAAAGGACTTGGTAAATGGCCTTACGAATGCCTTCATTGATGGTTATGATGAGCTTCGAGGGAAGATTTCTACTGCCTTCCCTGACATTGATGTTTCAAGCTTTTTGCCAACTGAGGCTCCAGACGAGGATGACGGAGGATCTAACGAGGAAGAGGAGGACGACGACGACCATGAGAATAGCTAGAGTGTTGGGGACCCTTTGATTTTTTTTTAAAAAAGTCAGTTTGTAGCCTTACTTTCGTATTGGTACTCCTTGGAAAGATGAAAATGCGAAGATATTTTTTGGCCTTAATTTTGAAATTGAATGAAAATACAAAGATCTTTTTTTTTTTTTTGAGTAGAATGTAGTAAGTTTTATTCATCTATTGCTTATGTCAAGCAATATTGGGTAATAATTCCCAAAAAGTACATTTGAACATTGGGTAATAATCCCAAAAAATGTAGAAAATCAATCCAAGCCCCCCAACTTTATTAATTCGACTCTCTCAAGGTATCATTGGAAGTACCTCTTCAAGTGTTCAGCATTCCACGTATGGGGTAAGACCTTCCCCTCAGAATTCTATATCCTGTAGTTTCCTGGCCTCACCACTTCTATTACGAGATAAGGTTCTTCCCAATTTGCTCCCAGCTTTCCTTCGCGTGAATCTTTTATAGCGAGGATCACTTTTTTAAGCACCAAGTCACCCATTTGAAGGGAACGATGCTTCACCCTCGAGTTGTAAAACTTCACCATCCAGCGTTTGTACTCCGTATTGCGAACCATAGCCGTCTCCCTTGCCTCCTCTATCAAGTCGAGGTTGATGCGGAGTCCTTCCTCGTTTGTGGTGGGGTCATAGTTTTGTACCCTTAGAGGGTGAACCCCGATCTCCACAGGGATGACTGCCTCGGTTCCAAAGGCGAGGGAGAAGGGAATCTCTCCAGTTGGAGTTCTTGGCGTGGTCCTGTTGGCCCATAGTACGCCTAGGAGCTCGTCAACCCAAAGACCCTTCGCTCTTTCGAGCCTTGTCTTCAAGTTACGTAGCACCGTTCTCACCGTGACTTCTGCTTGCCCATTTGCTTGCGGGTGCGCTGGGCTAGAATGCTGCTGTTTTATCTGAAAATCGGAGCAGAATGAGTTGAGGAGTTTGTTGTCGAATTGTTTTGCATTGTCACTCACAATGGCGTAGGGTATCCCAAAATGGCAGACCAGGTTCTTCCAGATAAAATTCTTGACCTTGGCGTCTGTTATTTTTGCTAAGGGTTCGGCCTCTACCCACTTGGTGAAGTAGTCAACTGCTACCACCACGAACTTACACTGCCCTCTACTGAGAAATAGGGGCCCTAGGATGTCGATACCCCATTTTGAGAAAGGCCACGGACTTATGATGACCGTGAGTTCCTCTGGTGGCAGCCTAGGTATAGTGGCAAAGCGTTGGCACTTGTCACACTTCTTAGCAAACTCTTGTGCGTCCTTCACTATGCTAGGCCAGAAGTAGCCTTGTCGAAGTACCTTGTGAGCGAGGGAGCGTCCTCTAGAGTGATTCCCACATATTCCTTCATGGATCTCCCGCAAGGCATAGTCAACTTCTTCAGGTGAAAGGCACCACAATAATGGTAAAGAGTAGCCTTTATTGTAGAGGATGTCTTATAAGATAGTGAATTTAGAAGCCCTTATTCTAAGCTTCCTATCCTCAAGGGAATCATCCGATACTGTACCTTCCTAGAGGTACGCCCTTATTGGGGTCATCCAGTTTGATTCAACAAAAGCACAGTTGACGTTTACATCTCCCTCATCTAACTTACTTGGTTCAAACTGATGACCGATAAATGCTAGTTCTGTAAGATCTTCAGAAGACGAGGCGAGTTTGGCAAATGCGTCTGCGGCCATGTTGTCTTCCCTTGGGATGTGGCAGATTTGGAAGTATTGGAATTCAGCGAACAAGGCTTTGACTAGGGCGAAGTACTCCTGCATCTTGGCACCTTTTGCCTCGAATTCTCCATTTACTTGGTTGACTATCAGTTGGGAGTCACGATAAGAAATAAGATGTTGGGCTTCCATTTCCCTTGCCAACCTTAGGCCAGAGAGAAGAGCTTCATATTCTGCCTCATTGTTAGAGGCAATGAAATGAAGCTTCAATGCATACTTGATGGGGGTGCCATCAGGACTAACTAAGATGAGGCCTGCTCCACCTCCTTTGGTGGTTGAGGAGCCGTCCATGTAGAGTTTCCAGAGTAGTAGAGAGTAATGGTAGAAGATCTCTATAGGAGGCGAGGTTCTAGGCTGGGCTCCAGTGGATATTTGGGCACCAAGGGGGGTCTGGACGCCCAAGGATGTTGCCTGAGTCCCTGCCTGGGTGCCAGAGGGGGTTTGGGCGCCCAAGGATGTTGGCTGGACCACTGCCTAGGCGCCAGAGCGGGTCTGGGCGCCCAAGGATGTTGGCTGGACCCCTACCTGGGCGCCAGAGGGGGTCTAGGCGCCCACGGATGTTGTCTGGGCGCCTGTCTGGGCACCAGAAGGGGTCTGAGCGCCCGAGCCCTCATCAGGCATCTGGCTGTCATCCCTCAGGGAGGTGGAAGGCTCATTATTCTTCTCCTTCGCTGGTGTGAGCTCCGCAATGAAATTCACTAACGCTTGTGCTTTGATAGCTGCCCTTGGTTGGTATTAGATATCAAATTTCTGAGTTCCACAACCCACTTAAGTAGTCTTCCGGACACGTCAGGTTTTTCCAGTACTCTTTTAAGTGGTTGGTCTGTGATGACGATGATACTGTGACTCTGAAAGTAGTGTCGTAAGCGCCTCGCTACTGAGATAAGGGCGAGCGCTAGCTTTTCTAGCCCCGAATATCTAAATTCTACCCTCCTATATACTCTGCTCACATAGTAGATAGGTCTTTGCACTCCATTATTGCTTTTGACAAGGACTGAGCTTACTGCCGATGGGGATGCAGAAAGGTATAAATACAGAGTTTCTCCTAGGGTAGCATGTGAAAAAAGGGGAGGTGTAGCCAAGTAAGCCTTGAGCCGTTGGAAGGCTTCTTCTACCTCAGGCCCCAATACGAAGGCCTTACGGAGAATTTTGAAGAAAGGCAGACACTTATCCGCGGACTTGGAGACAAACCTATTAAGTGCTACAATTCTTCCGTTGAGGCGTTGGAGCTCCTTGGTTGAGGAAGGGGACTTCATGTCGAGGATTACCTCGATCTTATCAGGGTTAGCTTCTATACCTCTTTGGTTGACCATAAAACCCAAGAACTTTTCAGACCCCACGCCGAAGGCGCATTTCTTAGGATTCAGCTTCATGTGGTACGACCTGAGAACGTTGAAGATTTCTTGGAGGTGGTCAATGTGGTCTGTTGCGACGAGACTTTTCACCAACATGTCGTCAACGTAGACCTCCATAGTTAGCCCAATTTGAGACTGGAACATTTTGTTCACTAGTTGTTGGTAGGTTGCTCCTGCATTCTTTAGTCCGAAGGGCATGACCCTGTAGTAATATGTCCCCTTCGGAGTGATAAAAGATGTCTTTTCCTGGTCTGGGGGGTGCATGCTAATTTGGTTATATCTAGAGTATGCATCCAGAAAGGTGAGCAACTCATATTCTTCAGTGGCATCGATGAGGAGGTCAATCCGAGGCAATGGGTAGCTGTCCTTTAGACACGCCTTGTTGAGCTCTGAAAAGTCAACACAAAGGCGCCATTTTCCATTGGCTTTGGTTACCATCACCACATTGGAAAGCCACTCAAAATAGGCTACTTCTCTAACTGCACCATTATCTATCAGCTTTCTTACCTCCTTGTCCATAGCTTGGACCCTTTCAATA
The DNA here is from genome assembly GCA_023539305.1 of Ilex asprella. Taxonomy (NCBI): domain Eukaryota; kingdom Viridiplantae; phylum Streptophyta; class Magnoliopsida; order Aquifoliales; family Aquifoliaceae; genus Ilex; species Ilex asprella. The sequence continues at coordinate 8,179,727 of CM042191.1, forward strand.
GAGGTGCCCCTTAGCTTTTAGCCAACAGGCTTGCAATGGGGGTCGACGTTGAGGCGATGTGTGGCGACCTCAGGGTCAATACCCTCGAGGTCTTCATGTGACCATTCAAAAACGTCCATTTTACCTCCCAGGAAGTCTATTAGCTGTCGAACTAGCTCCTTAGAGAGGGATGAGCCAATGTATACTCTTCTGTCTGGATGCTCCTCATCTAAGACCGCAGGGGCGAGCTCCTCGACTAGTTCTCCTCTTTATGTGGTGGCATCATCTCTTGGGTCAAGGACCTCAACTTGCAACGCCTCTTGTAGTTTCCTGGTCTTCATAGAGGAGACATAACACTCCCTTGTAGCTACCTGATCTCCTCTGACCTCTCCGACTCCATTCGGGGTTGAAAAACGGAGGATGAGGTGATAGGTAGAAGGCACAACTCTTAATGTATTGAGAGCAGGCCATCCCAGTATGATATTATAGGCTGGTGGACAATCTATTACTAAGAAGTTGACCATGACCGTGGAGCTCTGGGGTGTTGCTCTTGCTATGACTAGTAAGGTGATGGACCCTAGGGGATACACTTTCTCCCCTGAGAACCCAATGAGGGGTAGGTTGCAGTCTTTCCCTGCCCAGGTTGAGCTTGTCATAAGTTTTTGCGAATAGGATATCCGCAGAGCTACCGCTGTCTACCAGGATCCTTTGTACCTGAAAATTGGCAACAGTCATAGTGAGCACTAGAGGGTCGTCATGGGGGTGTTGGACTCCTTCGAAGTCCTTGTCTGAGAAGGATATTACTTCGCTGCTGTCATGCTTGGCTGCTTTGGACGGGGTTCATCACCAAGGTGCCTAGCTTTCCTAGCATGAGCCTTCATGGCGGAGAGGGATTCTCCTCCTCCTGCAAGCCCTCCGGAGATAGTGTGAATTTCTCCAATAGGTTGTGGATCTTCGTGATTGTGAGGTGGTGGTGGCGTCTGCCCCCTCCCAACAACATACTAGCGAAGGTGACCACGTTGAATGAGGTCCTCAATTTGTCTCTTGAGGTCGTAGCAATCGTCGGTGTCGTGACCATGGTCGCGATGAAAGTGACAGTACTTATTTAGGTTCCTTCGGTTTGGAGGAGACTTCATCTTCTCAGGCCATTTTACTACGGGGTCATCCTGGATCTGGCATAGGATGTGCCCAACAACGGCATTGAGGGGGTAAAAGCTTGCCGATTTCTTTAAGGAGTAGGGCCAAGTCGGTCTTTGGCGGGTAGCCTTTCCCTCTTTGTTCTGTCGCGCTTGCTATCACTCTCCCTCTTGTCATCTCTGTCTCTTTCCTTTCTCTTTTCTCATGTCCTAAAAGACTCACCTCGTTTGGCCCTCGTGATGTCTTCAACGTTCATGTACTTTTGGGCCTTTGCTAGTAGCTCCGTCATGCTCTTTGGTGGGCGCTTCATTACTGAGAAAAGGAAGCTTGATGAGCGGAGACCTCCCAAGAAAACGATCATAGTCACTTTGTCATCGGGCTAATCAACTTGGAGTATCTCCTCGTTAAAACGAGTGAGATAGCTCATCAGGCTCTCCTCTCGATCTTGCTTTATGCTAAGCAGGTGGGTGACAGGCTTCTGGTGTCAATGTCCTCCGATGAAATGCGATACGAATGACCTGCTCAGCTCAGCAAATGAGGCAATGGAGGTAGGGAGAGCTCAATAAACCATTGTCGGGCGGACCCTTTTAATGTGGTTGGGAACGCCCTGCACATGATTTCATCTGGGACGTTGTGCAACTGCATCAGCGTTTTGTAGGTGTCGAGGTGATCTAATGGGTCCTTCATTTTGTCAAAGGTTTCTACCGAGGACATTTTGAACTTCTGAGGGAGTGGGTAGTTTGCCACGTCAGGCTTAAAAGGAGTGTATGTACGCCTTACCACGTAGTCCAATGTCTCGGGTCCCTGTGCCTTCATGGCATTGAAAATATCGCACAGTTAATTTTGTACTTCCTTGATTTTCTCGTCCCAATAATTGGGGGCTCCTCTTGAGTGATCACAGAAAACGACTCCCATGCTCCATACTTTGGTTCTCGCCCTCATCCTCTTGGAGGCGAGGGTCCTCACCATAAGAAGCAGGAAGAGGAGGAGGTGGAGGTCCCTCATGGTGGGCTCCCCTATGTGGGGCGCCCAAGGGGACTCCAAATGGGGCGCCTAGACCTACATGGGCTCCTAGATGGGGAGCAGCAAGGAGTGGAGCTCCTTGTGGTCCTCCAAGTTGTGCTCCTCCAAGTTGTGCCCCTCCTTGCCCAGCAAGCATGAGTTGCAGTATCTGCTAATTTTGGGTCACCAGCTGCTGCATGGTCTCCAACATTTGCTGAAGATTTGAAGCTAGAGCATTCGAGACCTGGTTGGGTAGGTGGAGGAGCAATCTCCTCTCGTGGAGGATTTTCTTCAGGTTGGTTCATGGACCTCGTAGTGATTGCCATTGATTCAATAAAGAGAATGTTTTGAAGTGAGAATTTTGTCGTTTCCCACAGACGGCGCCAAACTGATGATGCACAAATTGACTTTATACACCACCTGTCAAGTACTTGGAAATAAACACTGTAATTAATATGGAGATAGAGAAGACGAGTGTTGTAGTGGTTCGGTCAATATGACCTACATCCACTTCTGAATGGCTAGGGTCGTCGGACACTTTATTGGCTCAAGTATATAGAGAGTACAGAGAGTACAAGTTTGGGGAAAGAGAGGAGTATGTGTGCCGTTGAGTGTCATGCCCCCCAAGCGTTGGTAGGGCTTACAATTTATACTCGTTCCCTAACAGATTAGGGCGACTTAATAGCAACTCAGCAACTATTATGGTGGAACTGACTACTTTTCCTCAACAGGTGGGGTGCTCTCCATGAGACTCGGTCGAAGGATGAGGTGAGGGCTGGCCATCTCCAAGGCAGTGAGGGTTGGGCTCCTGGATGCTGATGTAGCTCCTTGGTGAGTTTGACTGATCCTTGACCACATTGAGCTTGGTGGACTTTTATAAGGTTAGTCCCTTAGTTGAGTTTGAACTTTCTCCATGGATTGGGTCATTTGGGCTTGACCCATCAGTTTTGTCGAGCCCGAATTTGACTGGGCCAAGCCCAACAAAGATAAATCAAGAAAGAGCAAATTAAACCTGGGTCAACCCATCAAGAGGGGTCCAAAGCATCAAAGGAACCAAGAGACAGCGCCAAGATCCCCAAAGGGGGCACCGCCCATAAATGGCTTGCCTCCCTAGTCCTCTCCTCTCTTCTTGACTCCAATGCAAGGTCCAGCCCACTCCAGTTCAAGTCCAATCCAGCCTAGGGTCTTACTCTGACTGAATAAGAGCATGAGAGAGAAAATATCAGAATATGCACGGAGATTTAATCCTACTAAAACTGCACTTACCAAAATGAGTGGAAGTCCTCTCCCTCACGTCACCGCATTGCCGCCTTACTAAGCTTATATAATATAAGTCCTCTCCACCTAGAGGGTAGATCCTTTGATAACCTTGAGATCCCTACACACATTACACCTCCCTACACACATTGCTCTGCCTCTCTCTGTCTCCCCCAAAGTATTGTAATACTCCCGGAGTTACTCTTCCGGTTACAGCATTCATCAATAAAGATCTCCAGCTACCGCTGCAATTCCCGAGAGTGGAGTAGGTCACCCGCACTGAACCACTATAAATTTTTGTGTTGATATATTATTTACTGTTAGGGCTGTTAATCGAGCTACATTTGAGCGACTATTTACTTATACACAAGTTGACTCGTTTAACTATTTACACATAGACGAGTCTAAAAAAATGTTTAAACTTGACTCGTTTAACAGCCCTATTTACTACTTTAGTTCTTAATTGTCATTGATTGCTCGCTGATTATACTTGTTCATATTCTTGATTGTTGATCTTGCGCGAAATCAGTTTTATGCATTATCAAATTTTTTACTCTTTTTTTTAAAAAAAAAGTTTAGATCTGGGTACGCATCCCATTGGAGATGATTAGGGTATGCAACCCTTTTTTAAAAAAAAAAATGGGAATATATTTTAGGCGAATTACACGTTATACCTAAAAAAAAAATTAAATTTTTTTTTTGTACTCTTAATGATAAAATTTTTCACATTGTATACTCAATGTATCAAAATTGTTATAATGTGACTCTTTGCTTAACTTCTGTTATTTTTTCTATAAAAAAACTTGCCCCTTAACACTGACAAAAAATAATAATAGAATCTAACAGAATGACCACATTGTAATATTTTGGGTAAAAATCATTCGGACTCCCTGAGTTTTGTCTAAATGACATGAAAACCCCCTCATATTTTATTAATTACAGTGACACCCCCTCACATTTGAAACTTGTTACACGGACACCCCCTCCGTTGGAGTTCAAAGTCTTGGAGGAGTATAGATGTGCCTATGTTATTTTTTGTGGGACAAGTATTTTTTGTCTGGGAAGGGTTAGGGTACATCATTTTTTGTCTGGGAGGGGTTAGGGCACATGTTATTTTTTGTGGGACAAATACTTTTTGCCTCAACACCATGTAATACCTTTTGTCACTGCCCAGTTCTATATGAAATATTGCACCATTTTGTCATTTGAGTTGAACATGAAATACATAGATACATGTGTACAAGGAGGCTAATCCCTGTTTTGAAGATCAGAAGAAAAAATGTGTGATACTACTTTGGCTTTATATACTTGTGTTGATTCCTTTTGATATGTTGAAGGCTTTTAGCAGGTTTTTTCTCTTTAAAATAAAGAGGCATGATTCCTTGCTGATTTCAATAAAAGGAACATGTATGAAATTTATGGCAGTGCAAATTAGATTGACTGATGCATTGAAGGTTAGGACAAATTGTGTAATTATAATTGGTTGAACTGTGACTAGTTTGCCTCAGGTTCGACCATTTTACATCATAAAAATGGTAGATCATAATTGATCTGGGCTGCTTTAGCATGTTTTAGGTGTTTTCTATTAGTTTTGTAGATAAGTTTCAAAAATTTACTGCTTTGGCATGTTTCAGATGATCTGACAGAGAAGTTTTCTTACAATGTTTCTACACCAAGTAAATTCCAATTGTGTTTCTTGAATTAACACAATAGGATAGTGTCATTTACCCAAATCTCAGGGGGTGTTGATGATTTCAAGGGGTGTTAATGATTTTTACCCTAAAATTTTCCTTTTCTTAAAATAAAAAAAAAGATTGAGAGTTTGAGATTTAGTTGTTTAAAATAAAAAAACATCCCAAAGCTTCATTAAATAGAATAGTTTTTCTATTATGAGAAATGAAAGTGAGTTGTGCTATGTTTTTAAAGTGTATTGAGGGATATAATAGTCTTTTTATTAAATATTTTTGGAAAAATTTTAATATATATAATACTTAATCTTACTATTGAGGGCTAATTTTGAAATTACAAGAGTTT
>CM042191.1:8200135-8222545 GCA_023539305.1 Ilex asprella
AAATAATAATAGTAGTGTTGATCATAACAACAACAATAGTGATAAATAATAATAATATTAATAACAATAGCAATACCAATAACAACAGAACAAAATTTAATAATTATTATTATAATAAAGTCGAAGAGGAAACATTAGTAGGAGCTGAAGACTTCATTTTCCCTGTGAAGTGTGGACAACCATATATCTTGTTTTCCTCTATTGAAGAAGCCCAATTAGCAGAGTTGAGGCAGTGCATGTAAAGCACATCTATACATAGGTCTATACAGTTGACACGTGAGAGTCAAGACATCGTATCTTGTGAAATGATTTCTTCGACACTTTGCTAGACAACATAGACTACACTCAAAAACCAACAAGTCTTTTGATTCACATTGATGTTATATGATGTCTTGCTATATTAAGTGTTGAGTGGCGAACGCATTTTGCTTGTCAATGAGACAGAGATGACTTTGCTGATTCCCTCTCTATTTAAGCCAACATTTCTTACAATATTGAACCCTCTCATTCCTATCGTGCACAATCCAGTGAATTGGTGGAGGCGTTGGCCTTAAAAAGGATCAAAGTCGTCATTGGACTATGATTTGGGGCATCGATGATACACTCATTTTGGATCATTGTTTTCCCAGTGACGGCCTCAGTATTCTCATTGTTAGTTCCTATTTAAACTTTGAGTGAATGTGCATCCCTGCTTTCACCTCTGATCCTACTTCTGCTTTCTATCATTCTCTATGCTTCTTAGGCCTGCTCATTGTTGCTTGTTTGCTCGCGCGAGATTATTTTACTTCATATCCGTGTTAAGCTTCAATATAGTTTGTAAGCTTGAAACAAAAATGTGCTCACTAACATCTGGTGTAGTTGCTTTAACCTTGGCAATTAGGAGAATAAAAATCACATAGCATTGGAATTGTCCTCCTTTGTGATCTTACTGTTGTGGCAGTGAAATTAGCATTCATAGCTTGCGTTTAACCTCTCAAAACAGTTAGTTTAGCAAATGTAAATTCATTGTCGAGATTACAATGAATTTGTGGTTAAACAGATTTTGATGTGAGATTAACATTGGCTTATACTCATAATACAAAATTCTCTGAATGAGTTGTTGGCACCTGCTTTAATAGGCTTGAAATTAGGGTTGTTGAATGATCTGAGCAGTTTGAGTTTGGTTCAGCTTGGGCCCCACTCGATTTTGTCTTATTCAGATTCATTCAAATTCCAAAATAGAGCAAATATGATCAGAATTTTTTATCTCATTTTTTAAACAAGCTGAATTTTGAGCAATGCATAGCTAGACTCGTGTGAGCTTGGCTTGGCTTGGCTTGGCTTGAATAGGTTCATATTGTAAATAATTCTTAATTTATTCCCAAACAAAGCCCCTATTTGAAAGATGATCAAATTCAGACCTATCCTCAAATAAATCCAGGTTTTGTACACTTATCTCGCTCTTCTCTAATAGATTTTCTTGAAATTTGAACTTGTAGAGTTTGATTTTATAGTTAATTATATAGAATCTTAGATTAATTTTATTCAGAAATGGATTATTTTAAGATTAATTGTTAGGTTTTAGGGTTAAATTTTTGGAAAATTTTGGGGAGTTCGGTTTCAAGTCAAATGCTTCCAAGCTTCTGCCTAGCCTTGGGCAAGGATTTAAGCTCGAGAGTTGAGCTTGGCGTGCTCTCGAGCTCGACCAGTCACAACTGAGTGGAGCGTGATAATACTCGAGCTTGGCATTATAAGCTTGATTAGCACCCCTACTTAAGAGCACTTCAAGCCATACACTCACTGAATCAATATTTCAGACTGCACTGTCTCCACTTCTACTTGGAACTAAATGGCTTCTTGTTCAATATTTAACTTCCTAGTTCACTGATTCTCATGTAATACCTTCACCTTGTGAACTTAACCATCTGTTTTAGATTCCATGGGTAGGGCAATAATTTGGTAATTTGGTTTTTTTCTAAGATTGCTTCCTCTTTTTATTGGTTCTTTCCTGTTTTCCAGGCTGTAATGGATTACCACCGAGTAATAGCTAACTATTTTAACTGGAAGGGGGTACATGTGATATTTGTTCTTCGGAGAAATCTTTTGCGGAGACTTGTATCTGTCCTTGCAAATGCTTATGACAGTGAAGCAAAGCTGATCAATGGCACCCACAAGTCTCATGTGCATACAAAAGAAGAGGTCTCTCTCTCTCCCCCCCTCCTTTTCTCCATTTTATTATGTGTTTATGTGCGCGCGAATGTGTGGGCAAATTCATTGGCCATCAAATCGCTTTTTCCCTTCATGCAAATTCTGATTAGCTTTTGCCTTATTACCATATTAGTATGATTACAGTTTTTTTTGCCTTATTACCATATCTGTAGTTTTTGATACAGCATTTAATTGTTAGTTTTTTATCATTGTCCACGCACGGGTGCAAATTTCAGTCTTCTCCCAAAACTGAAAGAGTTTGTAGAGATTTCTGTAAGTACATCAAAACAGTAATATTGCCACCAAGAAGCATATGGAAAGCGATCAATGAAAAGAATAATAGTGGTAGTGATGATAAACTGGATAACGGTTGTCATGGCAACTTTAATAATGGTGATTTGGTTAAATGGTGGTTGCGGCAAAGGTGGTATGACAGGTTCCAATTGGTTTTGTTTTGGTAGCTCTGGAGGTAGCAATTTTGTGCTGGTCGGGGCGACTGGGTTAGGGTATGGCCCCTGCCTTACCCATTTTTTCTTTGGGTCCTGCCCAGGAATAGGGTGGGGGCAGATATAATGGTGTTAGGTGGTAGTGCCATGGGGATATCCTTATTGTTTCCTAGCAATTATTCTGGAAGTAAAATTTTTTGGGCTTCGGGAGGAATTAAATGTCGAGACATCATTGATATATAAACAAAATCTGGATATTAGGGCTCATAACAAATTCTACAATTCCTAAAGGCAATGTATGAAATTCTTGAAAGCATTCGAAACATTTAAATGGATTTGCAATCTAAAACCTCTAGGGATATTTTGCATAAAAACACCAAATGCCCTTCTAAAAATTCTTCAATCCAAAAAATAAATGAAAACTACCAGTATATTTGTCTACCAAGGAACCCTTAAAAACTGTTCAAAAAAAAAAGTAACCCTTAAAAGGAAAAGAAGTTTATATGTAAAAAGAATCCACCAGTTAGGTATGGTGCAGTGAGGAGCATGTGCTTTGTGTATTTTCTTGATATTTTTCCAAGTATTATAGGCATAATCTCATCCCCATGATTTTGGCAGGCTGATCTGCTGGCACAATTCAAGCCCACTATCAATGTTAATCTTCTGATACAAAATCTGGCCAAAGCTGAACACACGATGGCTAATTCCTTAGAATACTTCAAGACCACTCGCCACCTAGTACTATATTATGAAGATCTTATGAAAAATCCCAAGGTAAAACACACTTTTCAATCCCACCTTCTTTAACTCGTGAAGAATGCAGAAATATTTATATCTTTTATCGTTCTCAGTTACTATCATATACCCAAGAATTTCTAGGAGTTCCAGTCAGAAAACTCGAGAGCCAGCAAGTGAAGATTCACACAAAACCTCTTTCTGAACAGATCAATAATTGGGATGATGTTCACAGGACACTCAGAGTATCACCATATGAGCATTTTCTTGACGAACCAGATTACTTTCGCTAGTATTTCCTATTTTTTCATATGGTTCGATGATTTTTGGCCGTTGTTTGCAGCACTAGCATTTGCATTTATTGTAACTCATTAATATTTATGTTGAATCTAATTTTCTTAATGTGGATAGTTTCTGTGGCTTGGCTTTGCTATATTTTTTGAGAGTCATGAAGACAGAGAGATCTTTGAGTCGGGGTTTCTAGCATAGCTGTCCGACCTTACCAAATCTTGGGATGATCTTCAAGCTAACCTGAGCATTAGTGTGCACTCAGTTGTTAGTCATTTGTTGAGGTTTTTCCAGGGATAATTACATTTACATCAAAGTTGCAGGGAGAACAAAGCTTGGAATGAGACTCCAATCTGTGTCTAAGGTGCGGGTTTGTAACTATTCTATTTTCTGTTAAATTGTAAGTAGATATGCTGTTTTCTTTACTTAAAAATGCATTAATAAATGGTAATTAGTTAACAGTCAAACTCAAATTTTTGAATGTCAACTTGTGGGTTGGAAGCATTGATTCACTTCTAGCAACCAATAAATAAATAAATAAATAAAAACAAAAATCAATGCTCTTGAGACTCAAGTGACAACATTTCTTTAGATTATTATTTTTTCAACATTTTGATGGTTAGGGTTGATAATTGAGATGAGTTATTCAGGTTTTGTTCGAGTTTTGCCTAATTTATATGTAAAATAGTTGAGTTACTAGAGTTTGGTACTAGTTTGGCTCGTTTTGGGCTCGGCTTGGGTTGGTGCTTGGCTCATTTTTTAAACGAGTTGAATTTAAGTATTTTTTAGACTCGTTTATAAAAATAAGCTCGGCAAGGTTCGCTTCAAGCAGGCAAAACTTGGCTAAATTATCAATCTTATTGATGACCACTCTTAATTCTTTTAGAATTTTGCTAAAAAAGAAGTCAAAGGATCAATTCTTACTTTTTATCTTTGATTTCTTATATTCCTCTCTTTAACGTTTTTATTTACCATTTTTTTCAAAGAGAGTGTTTTTCCCTCCTGCTAAAGATGAAGAATTTGAAAATTTTAACAGTTAGTTCTTCATTGCAAGAGTGATATATTGATTTATATGAAAAATAACCAAGGAAGGTTTGGATTGTTAGTTGTCAACTTACAAACCAAGATACTTTGCCTATTTTTTTTTTCTTTTTTGAGCAGCTACTTTGCCTAAATTGGAAGGAGCCAAATCCTTAAGGAAGCTCTAGAGGCCAGTTAATGTACACTTGCTTTCAATATAGGGTGAATTTCATTTTGCATTTTGAAAGATTTAAGAATTTTTATTTTATATCTTTAAAGATTAAATTTTTTATATTATACTTTCAATGTATTAAAAATATTGTAATCTGATTATTTCGTTACTCATTCTGCCAACGTCAATGGGGTGTCTTGAAGGAATATGTAACAGAAGATAACGAAACGAAATTGTCATATTGCAACACTTTTAATATATTGAGAGTGTAATGTAAGAATTCTCAACTTCAACAGTACAAAGTGGGAAAGCTTAAATATTTTTCAGTGCAAAGTGAGATTCTTCCTTTGCAAGGGAAATCACACTTTACACCCCAAAAGATTGAAATTTTTTTATTTTGTACTGTCAAAGATTAAATTTCTCATGTACACTTTCAATCTATTAAAATTGTTACAATGTGACCTTTCAGTTATTTATTCCAATGAAAATTACTCCATTTATATTGAGAAAGCAGTGCGAAAAATTTAATATTTAAAGTTCCAAAGAGAGAATTTTTAAATTTTTTGGTTTTCAAAATACAATTTCACCCTACAATGCAATATAACTTTTAAAGTAATTGAGAAAAAGTATACTTATTTAACGTTCTCCTTCTGTCTTTGTTTTCTCCCGATAATGAAGAACCGTATATTTTATGCATGTTTAAACTCGTAACCACAACACAAATATCTGATATGACACCTTCACTATTGGTGCAACCACTAGCATTGCATTTGATTAAGATTGAGATGAACTTTGCATGCTTGTAGGTCAAAAGAGAAGTGAAGCATGCTATGTGTGGATTCCCACAACCCCCAAGCCCACCAAATTAGATAAAACAAAACAAAATAGAAAGTAGAAATCATTCTAAGCCAACAAACATTAAAGTAAACCACCATTTATAACAATTCTGATCAGCAGCTAATTTCAGCAGGATGATTTTAGGTCAATGAAAGGGTCAACCATGCTGAAAAATGGATATCTTGAAAGGTGCAAAAATGGTCAATCAACCAAAATTTAAATGTCAAAAGAACACAAAGCAGTTACCAATATTTTGAGGGTGATTATAGATCATCTCAGTGTGGTTTGAACCAGTAATACATTAGCTTTCTAGATGTATATATCACCCCAACATTCATTATCCCCTCCTCGACACCATACTCGGTAACCGTAATTTGTTTGTGCTGCCCACTGTTACTTTAGCCACCGTTTAGTTTTCTCAGTATTTATTGAGTTCGACCAGTTGTTGATTAAGTAGTAATAGAGATATGTTCGCATCATGACCCGTTATTCCGAATCAATGAATACATAACTGACTATCGGATTCTCATTCGTTACAGCTTGCTTCTCCACTAGCCATGCCATGCCATGTTATCAAGATCAAAGGGAATTTCTTTACATGAAATGAAGAACTCATAAGGTTTCATTTAAGGGCCACAAAATGCTTTGTTCTGATCATCCTAAGAGATGAACTAATAATGTTAAACATTATAGTATTAACGTTAACATCTACAATCTTTGTTTGTTCATTGGTGAAACTTGGCTGATGATGCTCCCTCTAAATAAGGCTTTAATTTGTTTATAATTCAAAGCCACTGAGAGAATTGTCTTCATCTCAAACTTGTGGGACTCAATGAAAGATTTGTGGTAAATTATGTGTATGCCACTTCAACCGAACCAATGAAATTATGTGAAATATATTTCCATCCTGCATATCCAATGGATATGCAGAATAGTGACGCATTTGGTTCATAATTGCAGAGTTTGATTGTTTAACTATGACTCATCTATCTCTAACTTTTAGTGCCAATGATCATATTTGTGAAAGCTCGGTGGTGGAATTTTGATGGTAGTGATTATAAAATATATATGAATAGTGATTCTAAACATATATATATATATATATATATATATATATATATATATATCAAGTGTGATTATGAAAGTTTCTGCATAGTAAAGTACATCTCCTTCTACGAGTAGAGGGTTCATAGTACCTGAAGCACTGGAGTGATCTCACCGTAAAGAAAGAATATAGTTATAAAATTTATAGTATTTTTTTTTTGGGGGGGGGGGGCGAGGGAATTCCAATGTACGTGTTATGGCTAACATGAGCCACTGTCACATCAGCTGGGTGAGGCAAATAAAATAATTCACACTTTCATAGTCGTTTGATTTTTTGTTTAAAATAAACCATGCAAAGCTTTATAAAAAGTAGAAGCAATCCTTATTTCTTGTAATTTAATTAGAATGATTGCCAGTTTAAAATTTTAGTTGCTGCTCCATTTGATTGTGGTTTGTTTTCTTAGTAAGGAAGACATGGTTTGGGCAGAGTGCCCACGTTTCCAAGTTTTGTGGGTTGATATTGAAGTGATGGAGGTAAGGGTATTAAAATATGACACAACTCGTTAATACAACACAAACATAACATGAAGTTAAAGGGTTTAAGTCTCTTTAAGTCACTCATTTTGTAAACGAATAGACTCGACACGAGATGATTAATAAACGAATCGGGTATGGATAAAACTAACAAAAAAAATATATTATACGACTTATTTATATATCAGTTATACATAATTAATATACGATACGAACCCTATATGTATATATCAGCTATGCATAATTGACACGACTCGTTAAACACAAATTATTAAATAAATCGGATATGAGTGAAATATTTTTTTGACATGAATCCGTTACGACCTCAAACAAACCTGCTTCACCCAGTACGATCAACATACCTAGTTGGAGGTATGTTACAATTAAAAAAATTGGATACGATTCTAAAAACTTTACAACTTTTGTGCCATGTTACAACTTTTAAGGTTCAAGGTATAGCTTTTTGAAGATCGAATTACAACCTTCTAAAATATTTGAAATCCATCCCAAAACCCCTAAAAATTGTAAATGCACTCAAATTTTTTTACATAGAGTACCAAAAATTTATCTGTCGGTGCAACGTTGGATTTTTTCTTTCGTTATGTAGACTTCTTCCTTATCATGATATATCGGACTAATGTTAAACTTTTTGATAAATTATACCGACACCCCCAAGTTTTGATAATCCAAAGTGGAGACCCTAACGAGTGAAAACGATAGAAAAATACCATCAAAGTTTTTATTCGGAGAATTGTGAGGTTTAGAGTTTGATTCTTTGTCAAAGTTAATGCTCCCATAGGGGAAACAAGATAGGGTTTTAGAAAAATTACATTTTTTACGACTCAACTATGACATTGGTCTTGTTTTGCCCCTTATTGAACGTCTAACGTTTATATTTTTTTGCACAAGTTTTTACATTCAAAATTGGGTTAAGTGAGAAATGAACAATCATGATTGAAGCAACAACGTATTTAATATGTGGTAGTTGAGGGTGTAATGTGAAATCATAAGAGGTAGCTTAAGTGATAATACAGACGATCTCTAAATTTAGACGTCCTGAATTTGAATCTTGGCAACTCCTTGGGGCTAATGAATATTCTAGTCTCAGAGTAGATGATTTGTCTTCGACCGGACTAGATAATCGAAATACACGTAAGTTAAACTGAACATCCTTGACCGTTGAACTAAAAAAAAAAAAAAGAGGATGCAATGTGAGACCATAAATAACAATTAGAGGTGTAAGGTTATAAAAATTATAAAGCTACCTTAAGTCACACTAATTAAAATAAAATTATTTATAGTTTTTCTACCAATACAATTTGGTCTCCTAGCAAACCATAATGATATTTGGTCGTGCAATAAAAGTTTTTTTTCCGAGTTGTTATTATATTTAAGGGTAAATATCATAGATATGCCTACAAATTATGTCTCATGTTTCATATCGTCCCATTAACTTTTAATTATCTTGATTTAGTTCTCAAATTTTATAAATTATATCAATTATTTCTGACAAGAGAATTGGCTGGAAAGAACTGAACCTTAGGATTCGTTTTGTTAATGGATTAAATTGAGAAAATTAAAAATTGAAGAGTCCCATATTAAAATTCATGCCAAAGTTTAGGAGACATATTCCATATCTGCCCTATAATAGTCAATGATTGAAAATTTTTTAATGACAATCTAAGCTTTACATTTAAAAGGAAAGTAATTTGAATCTCGCATCAGTTGAGACCTTTGGATAAGTGAATTCCGTTGAAAAAAACTTACAGTTCCTAATGATTTAAGGGCCTCTATTGATCTCAAAAAAATTGAAATTTCTAGCATTGTAAACCCAGCCGTTTGAGTTCAAATCTTGGTAACCCCTTAGAATCAAGTCATGAGGGATTTTGAATACCTTAGTTCCAGCGTGGATGATCTACTTTCAACCGGAACAGAGAGATGATTAATCAAAGTGCATGGAAGTTTACCAAGACATACCTAACCGTTGAAAAAAAAATGTTAAAGGCAAAAACACTTTGTGTATGTATTATCCCTCCAATAATTCTCTATGACCATCACCATTACCATGAATTATTAGCATTTGGAAAGCCAAAGATCACAGCTTTTAGAGCAAAACCAATCTAGTAGCTTTAGTAATCGATTCAACGAAGAGAGATTCGAATTTGGAGTCCATGAAAGGAATCTTTGACCAAAGCTTTTTAAATAACTCAACCTTAAAAGAGATCCAATTATGGATCACTTTTTTGGTCAAGGGAACTAGCTTTGTGAATAGACGATGAGAAACTAAAGATATGTGAGCATTCTTTAAGCTTGAAAAGAATGACATACAATGGCATTATATGATCTTTTTTCTTTTGAATGTGGGTGGAAAAAGGAACTTTTATAAGTTTAGATCTTTTCGAAGGCAACAAAATGGTGCACAGATGATTGTGAATTTCCATTTTTCTATGAAGGGGAGTGGTCACAATTACTCATTAATCACTTGTAAATCACGTGTAAGTTACATTAGATATTTGCTGTGAAAGACGGATTCAGGAATAAGTTATTCCATCAGAACAATCCTTATGGGTTTAATTGAAAACAACATTGGGGCTAGGGAATAAGTCTGACCGATGAGAAAGACCATCTAATTATTTTTAGACGAGCACATAAAGACACGTGGATCGAAGTGTGGAAAGATAATATCGAAGGACACACGTAATGGTAGATAATAGAAAAAGTTGAATGTGAGGAAAGTTTCAATACATGCCGCAGATACTATCAGATGATTTGGTGATAATGAGTCTAGTGACTCGAGATTGACTCCTCCAAGTCTCATGAAACTAGTAGCTTAAGCAGAACATGAAAGTAGGGGTGGAGTCAAGAGTTTCTCTTGAGGGGATCAATTGAAAGTGTACCTAAATATTTTTATTTAATGTAGGTCATTCAATGAGATTGTTAATATAAAATTTTTAAATGTATCAAAAATAATAAAATCAACTTCACACCATACATTATTATTTTCAATAAAATTGATAATAGTAATTAAATCTTGTTGAATTAATTACATATAAAAATAAAACCATTTCATCAAATAATCAATAATAATAGGTCAATTTCATCACATAATCCCTCGAGTACAACTAAATCTTATCCTGCTTTTAAAGAATGCGAAAAAGGATGAGGGAGAAAGAGCAAATTTCTCAAATACATAATTTAAATGGTTTTGAACCCTATATATAATGTTAGAATATAATTCATATTTCGTTCTCGTAACTATGACACTGATCTTACTTTGACTTTAGTCTATTAAGTGGAAGACATTGCACCATTAATCATTCAAAATAGTCCAAAATCTATGGATTTGTACAACACCAAAATTTAATGATTCATGCAAGATGCAAGGTTGGCCCAAAAGTTCCAAAAATAAAGTCTCGGTTTTAAGTCCCAATTTTTTAGAGCAATACTACATATCTCAAATATACATCTCAAATTAATGGGAATCATTGGATGAGTGGGTCCTATCAACTTTTTTTTATTGGGACCCACTCATCCAATGATTCTCATTGATTTGGGATACATATTTGGGATGCAAAACATTGCTCAATTTTTTAAAAGGTCCCATAATTTTATATATATTACTAGCCTACAAAAAAAATTTAAATCCATTAAATTTAAGCCCTAAAAAAAGCCCCAAAAATTTAAATTCAATTGAAATTTTTATTGTAATAATTTGGGTCCATGATTCAATTCATAATATTAAAATCTTAAAAATTAGAAATAAAAAAAAATACTTAAAAATTAACTTATATTTACCCCACTCCTTCTCTTTCTAGTAAAAAAAATTAAAAAATAGAAACAAAAGTTAAAATCAAAATTCTCTCTTTATCTCTCTCAGATAAGAGACAAAAATAAAAGTTAAAATCTCTACTAGCGCATCATTCTTCTGTCTCTCTCACATAAAAAAATTAAAATAAATTATTTTTTTAAAAAAAATAATACTAAAAATAAAAAGCCTCATTTAATATTTTCATTTTAGATCTCAATTACTTTGACCCGCCCTTGGCAAGATGTTCCAATCTAAGTGGGTAATGGTCCAATGTGATCAAATTAATGGTCAATGATAAAATAAATAAAAAACTAAGATTATAAATTAAGTTTCTAAAAAATTATTTTAAGAATTTAAAGAACACATAAAATACAATCAAAAGCGTTACTCTAGGGGCATAATGCCTATTTTGTAAAACTTGAAGGGGGTTCATGGCCCCCTTGGGCCACCGCTTAGCTCCGCCCATGCATGAAAGGGTATTCAAATAAAAAAATAGAAAATTATATCAGTGTATACTTTGAACTCTGACCTCACCGCAATCAAAACCGCAATCAAATCAAAACAAGACTCTAATAATTGAGCCTTTGAAGGGACAGCTTGTTATATATATATATATATATATTTAATGTTTATGACAATTTATGGAAATATTATTTTATTGATCAATATATCATTATTAATAAATAATTATATATATAGTATACATAAAATACAATAGTACTTTTTAAATTGAGATTAGTAGGAAAGTGAATTTTTTTACTTCCGTCCAAAACATTTGGAGTATATGAGTTTGAGGACAAAGACATAAATCCCAAATAAATTCATCTTCATCTATAAATAGAGGAAAATTTCTATTCTTCATTGAAGGTATTAAGAATCTCCTTAAGGAGGAGGTCTAAATACTGAGAACTTCAAATTATAATTTTATATATATATAATATATATATATAAAAGAAGAAAAAATAAAAGGAGGGAGGCGACGTTCGAACGCAACCCACGTTCGAATGTGCTTTGCTCCCAATATTAGGACTTCGGTTTGTAACAGAAACTAAGATATTTGGATTTCGGTTCGTTTAAGCGCAAGCCACGTTCGAACATGACTTGCTCCCAATACTTTGACAGAAATTACAAAATTGAGATACTGAGAGTTGAGTACGTTTGAACATGAAAATCTCGTTCAAACGTGATAGGTATTCTATTTGAAATTAATCTCTAATGATTATATTATTGCAGTCTTTTCAAGGGGTGTCTTCTGTCATGGTTTTGAAGGGTTACACTCATTCATTAAGAGATGTATAAAACACTATAAATAGGGTTGAAATACAAGAACAAAGTAAGAATTTAATCCATCTCCTTCTTCTTGATTCAAAGCTTTTATATTTTTTGATTTTTTATTCGGATTGAGTTTTAATTTCAAGATTACTAAGAAGTGCAACCTTAATCTTAAAGTTAGTCATTGTATCATGGGGGTAGATTTTTCAAGAGTCTATCTGCATTATAAATGAGAAAATTATTATCTCGAAGATAGCGAGTATCGCGCCTTGCCTAGTGATCTATCTTCTTCGATTTTTGATTCTATGTTTTTTCTACTACTTGAAATTGTTTTACCACACTATATTCTACAACATAGTTGCCATCTTGGCAATGGCATTGGCTCATCATGTAGTCGTTTTTGGATGAAATTCAAATTCATTTTTGAAGCTAAAGATGGGAAGACGCTTTATATAATTTTTTGTTTCAATTGGAATTGTTTCGGGGGTGTGTAGTGGGGGTGGAGGTGGTGCGTAGAGGATTGTGGTGGCAGTGGAGGTGGAGGCGGAAATGGCAACAATGATTTTATCGTTGAAGTGAAGAAGGCAAGAAGATAACGAGGATAAGAGTGTCTTTTTGCTGCACCCGCCTTAATAATGGTAGCAATTAATTTTCATTCAAAATCACTTGAGGGTTATGTGAATACCCTAATTTCGGCATAGATAATTTGTCTTTGATCAGATTGGAAAAAAGATTAGTCAATGGGCGCATAAGCTAACTCAAACATAACCTAACCGTTGAAACAAAAAAAAAAACTATATCATCTCAAATGACTAGGAATCAAAATGAAGAAAATTAAATCCATTTTGAATATCATTTTCCTTTCTTCATATAAATCCATGATCCAAACAAACAAGTAGCTTCAAGTGTGAGTGGTTGTAGTTATCTTATGTAAAAAAACAAAAAAAACAAAAAGTGCCTTCGTTTATGCTTTCTCACTGTACCGCAAGCTCTGTCACATATCCATCATTTTGGACCCATTACTTCCCCACTATCCCCTACACTCACACCCTGTCCCAATATAACATTTGTGAAGGACAATATGGCATTTCCTCAATAAGTACACCCAACTTGATATTTGCCATAATTCACCAAGACATATATAATCTCACCTGAGGAAATATGTGAACAGCCAGCTTGTTTGTTTCTCTCCCTCTTGTGAGGGTCGGGACCTACCGGTATCAGGGTTTAGGTCTGTCAACAAATGGGATTTGAATCTGATTTTGGCTGGTTCAAATCTGAATCTGATTTAGAAATGTTTGTCTGAATCCAATCTGAATATGTGATGGAGTTTATATATACAGTCCATATTTGAATATGTTGGAAGTTGAAAATTTGATCTGAATGACTTTATTAAAACTAAATATTACAGAATCAAATATGAATTTTAACTCAATTTGATCAAAAAATCACTCAAATTTATTATATAATTTATTATATGTATACATGATTTAGATCAAACCATATTAAGATCAAACATTGATATATCTTTCTTCTTTTGTTGTTAAACAATCCATGTGTTTGGATCAGCTTACGCGCACTTCGATTAATCTCTTAAAAACAGGTCATTCACGTCTAGACTAAGATATACATGAGGGATAAATCACTCATGGCTTAACTTCAAGGGATTATCAAGGTTCGAATTCATAACATTTGAGTTTACAGCTCGCTTATATTATCACTTAAGCTACCTCTTAGAGTTAATAATGGTATATCAATATCCGAACCGATGAATCACTATATAGCCAACCAAAAATCCATTTATATCTAACTAATTGATTTCAAATTTGAATCAAAATCCAATTTATTGACGGGTCAACCAGAGTTCAAAATTTTGAGGATCATGGATAGGGGAGAGAAGTTATTATTCAATGGTTAAACATTTGGTTTTTGAAAAGCCAAGTGGGCCATGGCTCCCCACCCCCACGACATAGTTCCATCCATGGCTTAGCAATTCTATTGAAATTTAATTTATTGGCGTAATTTATTATAATTATTAGATTGATTGTAAACTCTATTAAACGTAAAAATTTGATGTTAATCTAATAATTATTATGAAATTCTATCATTAAATCATATTTTTATATCTAAATAACATTGCTAGTATACAATTTGATTTTGTAATGATTCATATCATAATATGTGATTTTTTCAAGAACACACGGGATACCAATGTCGAAGACAAGATTTTTGAAGGTCATTTTTGGCCGTCACTCCCCCCCTACCTGTGGAATGCACCATACAAAGGTGACGAATCATTTGAGATGACTGGAGATGATTAGATGCCCATTTGGGTTAGGTGCTCCACTTGGTCTGTCATGTCTGTGAAACCTTTAAATATCCAGGTTTTTCACTTGAAGGATTGTTTTTGTGATGATATATACTAAGTACATTTGTTATAAACACATTATTGCCTCAGTAATTTTTATCACCTTAGACTCAAATTTGACCGACACATGTAGTTAACATATATATATATATATATATATATATACACACACACACACACACACATATATATATATATTCAAGGTTTACGTTGCATCCGAGGTTAGTATTGTTCCCCGTCACCAAAAGAAAGAGAATAGATGTGTCTGGATCGTTTCTCTACATGTTATGTCAATAAATTTTCTTATATAACTAGTTACATCTAAGTCAATACGAAAAATCCTAATTTCAAAAACCCTTAAGTCCAATGCTTTTGGATAGCATTATACTATCGAAAATTAATTTTCATTTCAATGAAAGTGTGACTAATGTAAACTCAAACCAAATTATGACCAAAAAAAAAAAAGGATTGTTTAGTATGGTATCAAAAACTTACTTTTTGATATTCTAGTCTTAATCCTTAAGTCCAATGTTTTTTGATATTCACGCTTTGAGTGTGAATTCATGCTCTCGGAGCAAATTCTCCATGAATTCATGCCCTCATTTTACAAAATTTGTGAATTCGACTAATTTGCGTAGTTACTTACTTAGATGCTTACTTCTTATTACTCAAATTTTAATTTGGAAAGTACTGACTCATGTCTAAAGATACATATCAAACTAAAATAATATTTATAAATTATAATTACTATTTTAGAATTTTATAATCAATATATATTTAAAAATTAAATAGTTTGTCTTATAGTTGTGCATGAAATTTTAATTTTTTATATTTTATTTATATTAAACTTTTATGGGTAGATAGGTGTCTGTATGTATATAATATAACACTCTCACTCTTAATTTTTTTTTGAATGCTGACACTCTTGCGTTTTTTGTCTCGCTCTTGCTTCTGCTATATGTGATCTAGATTCTAGTAGTATTTCAATACTTGCATTGATGATGATATACCTTACATACATGCTTACGTATGTATGATCATTCACTTGGTGGTAATTGAAGTAAATGAATTAAAATAAGTAGGAGTCTCAAGAAATTGGATAATCCAACCACAGCAATTGGGTCAGACAAAGAGCAGGACGTGAGAAAAATGAGTTGCATGCAAAGAGAGTTGGTGGGTCTGCCACTTAATACTACATTAATGACCTCCTCTGTGTATGAGCTTTCGCCATCATCTCTCTCTCTCTCTCTCTTATTTTTTGATGACTCAGATGCCTTATTCAGTTCTCTACTACGTGTATTCCACCCTCTCTCTCTCTCTCTCTCTCTCTCTCTCTCGTCACCCTCAACCATGCCCAAAGAATAGATATCTTATGTAAATGGATAAACAGATTTTACTTTTCTGTGTTCCAGCAGATTCCATAGGAATTTGTTGCTTTGTTAGGCCAATATAGTTTCCTAGAGAGCTAAGATTCTCACAACTTCACTAACTCATTTAGAGATTAAATTAGGGTACCGAAAATTTATTTTTTAGTATAGCTTTAAGTATCTTATCTCACCTTTTGTTTTTTTTTTCTTTTTGTCTCATCACAAAGTGAAGTGAAAATTTTATTTTTTCATAATCAAATGCCTCAAATAGCATCTCGACCATGGCATTGCGATAAAGTTGCTGTATAGTAATCTGGCAGTCAAGAGTTCGAGGTGTGGGCACAGATTTTCTGCATGTAAAGGTAAAACTGAATACAACAGACCCTCTCAAGACCTGTAGTGACGGAAACTTCTTATAATGGACCACTTTTTTTTAATGTTTATAAATACCACTACGTCCAAATCTATATATCAAATTCATTTTTTGGTATGGTGCAAAAACAATAATTTCAACTAGTATAACCTTATCCTTCGTGTACATAAGATGGGCATGCCCATGTCACTATAAATATAGGTGAGAACTTGTACAACCTTAGGGAGCAACAGAGGCATATCTCTTCTAGTTTTCTCTCTGTTCCCTTTCTTCCTCAAACCTTTCCTGAGAGACAATCACACTTCTGTCTGAGAAAATGGCGAAGCAAGGTTGCTGTGCCAGCTTTTTACAGAGCTCTAAACCCTACTTGGCCATGATCTCATTACAGTTCGGCTATGCCGGCATGAACATCATAACAAAAATTTCCCTTAACCACGGGATGAGCCACTACGTCTTAGTGGTTTATCGCCACGCCATTGCCACCATGGTGATCGCCCCGTTCGCCTTCTTTTTCGAGAGGTAAGTAGTAAAATGAATACAAGGTCGTCGTTGTTGTTGTTCTTCTTCTACTCGTGCTGAATCAAGATGCAGAACTGACTTTGATAGTTTGATATTTGTTTTATCACAGGAAAGACCAACCAAAGATAACATTCCCCATTTTCATGCAAATATTTGTTTTGGGGCTTCTTGGGTTAGTCTCTTGACAATCCTTTTTTCCTTTATAATAGGAAAAATCATGTTTTCTCATACTTTTCCTTTTTTTCTTTTTTCTTCTTTTATATGTTAAGCCACGTATCATTCTAAAAATTTCAACCGTAAGCGGGTATAACATAAATATCTATATACTTCGGTACAACAGTGTAACACATTTTTGTGCTATCTGATAGGCCGGTGATCGACCAAAACTTCTATTACGCCGGACTGAAACTTACATCCCCGACCTTCTCATGTGCAATGAGCAACATGCTTCCTGCCTTAACATTTGTCATGGCCGTTATGTTCCGGTATGTTCATTATTTTACCTCAATTTTTCTCAATTGCCTATTTTTTTTCAGCCAATGAATTATAAAATCTTATGCCGAAAGAATAAACATATTACAACGATGCTCAAAACACATTTTCTCAGTCGTCACCATTTGTTTATCATTTTTGATAACTGAATTGTTTTGATTTGGTGGAATGTGAAGGATGGAGAAAGTTGACTTGAAGAAGGTAATATACCAAGCAAAGGTGGTAGGAACAGTTGTGACAGTTGCTGGGGCTATGTTGATGACCTTGTACAGGGGACCTATTATGGAGATGGTGTGGTCTAAATATGTCCATCCCAAGAAATCAAACGTGCCCGATACAAACGAAACCACCGATAAGGACTGGCTCACCGGTTCCATCCTCCTCATCATCGCCACCGTCGCCTGGGCCTCTCTCTTCATTTTGCAGGTAAAGTCTATTAGAATTGACAAGCCAAGAGAATCCACACGTGAGGGGAGTATTCAGATGAATACTTGTGTTGCACACTTTCCTATCATCTTTAAACTTTTAGAAGTCGGTGATTTAACAAATAAAAGGAAAAGAAGTAATTGAAAACATAAGGTGAGGAGTGTTTGGTTGATTAGAGTTAGATTGAAATGTGACGTGAATATTTGTGTGCAGAAAGTGGCATTGAAGACATATAGCAAGCATCATCTTTCTCTCACATCATTGATATGCTTCATGGGAACCTTACAGTCTATTGCTGTCACCTTTGCCATGGAGCACAAAGCCTCTGCTTGGCACATTGGCTGGGACATGAACCTTCTTGCTGCAGCATATGCGGTAAAACTCTCTCTCTCCCTCTCTCTCTCTCTCATGCTTTTAAACAACGGTAATGATAGTTATGTGACAGACGTGGGGCGTAACAAATGTTACATGACTTAGAGGATGTTATTAATTGATAATAAATCTTTAGGGGATTAGACATACCGTTTTGACACGTTAAATAAACTAATCTTGCTTTATACTCCACTATAAGATATATAAAAACAATAATTATTTTGTATTTCACTACATTTATGGGCATACATTCAATGTATAAATATTTTCAAATATAAATGGTGGATTATCTATAGAAAATTGATCAAAAAGAAAATTCTATTTGTTTTCTAAACCCAATAAAAAATCACAAGCTTAACGGTCCTTTGTGGCCCTTGCGCTAGTTAGGAGTTGTTATGGTAGCATATCCTCAGTCGTCAGTTTTTTTTGAACGTCATATCGATTTGTAATGGGATCAGATTTTATCACCCTGTAATGTAATGGTCATTATGCACTGTGGTGACTACTTTTTAATTCTCTCTATCTCTCTCTCTCTCTCTCTCTCTCTCTCTCTCTCTCTCTAGTGCACTGTCATGGTTCGATTGAGTAACGTATTGATTTTTTATTTTTTGAACTCGGTACAGGGAATTGTGACATCAAGCATTTCATACTATGTCCAAGGACTGGTAATGAAAACTAAAGGACCGGTTTTTGCAACAGCTTTTAGCCCTTTGATGATGATCATTGTGGCTATTTTGGGCTCCTTCATCCTTGCAGAAAAGATCTATCTTGGAGGGTAAGTTCTCTGCACTTCATATTCTTACTAAATGATTTTCATGATATGATAAAACTGCTAATATATTGGAGGGTAAGGTTATGTTATGTACGTCTGACCCTCCCTAGACGCCATAATAGTGGGCCAGTCTGACTATCATGATAATAGTAGTACTAACAAAAGTTCCCTTTCGTGGTGCAGTGTTCTTGGAGCCATCTTGATTGTTGCAGGTCTCTACTCAGTTCTGTGGGGAAAGTACAAAGAAGAAAAAGAGACTAAACTCCAAGACGAAATACCGGAAGCAATCAAGAGTTCCCAACTAAACAGTCCTACTACGATGG
The DNA here is from genome assembly GCA_023539305.1 of Ilex asprella. Classification (NCBI taxonomy): domain Eukaryota; kingdom Viridiplantae; phylum Streptophyta; class Magnoliopsida; order Aquifoliales; family Aquifoliaceae; genus Ilex; species Ilex asprella. The sequence continues at coordinate 8,219,491 of CM042191.1, forward strand.
CCATAATTGGAGATATTGAAGCTAATGATGTTGAGTTGGAGAAAGCAGAAGCTAACAAGCTTTCTGTAGTTGCCATTAGCTTACCAATCTCTGATCCTCCCACCAAAGCCAAGCAAGAAGCCTAAACCCAAGCAAAATTTGGACTTTCTTTTTTACTCTTTTGGCTTTTTTTCTTTTTTTCCTTTTTCAAAGCATGAGATATGGTTGCTTACATTTTACCCTTCCTAGATCATACAAGGATGACAGTTTCGTGCACTGAGTTGTCCTTGTGAAAGTTAATATTCTCGGGGTTTTGTACTAATGCAACTAAGAGAATCCCAAAAAATGTCTACCAAAGTTGGGTGGGTTTCCCACTGAATAGTGTGGGAATTGATTTTACATGAAGCAGAATTGCTGGAATATGATGCAGATTCCACTATGTGTAAGTGGTTGAGTTTTTTGGGGTGTTTGATACTAAATGGATTTTGTTCCCAGAATCTTAATTGCACCCATTTTGCATCTGATTCCATTCTAACAAGATCTTCACAAGCAGAAAAGGCAACATATATCCAGCCTAACACAAAAATAACAGTATTTGTACTTACCTCGGAGACTTAAATTGGGGCTGCTATTGGATTGACAAAACATATCATTCAATATTGAGATCCATTACTAATACAACGATAATGGTACATTAGATTTCCACAATAAATACTTACATTAGTTCGCAATAGCACTACTCATATCACAATGGGATACCAATTTGATACTATAGGAACCACATATAAGTTTAGAATAGAATGGGGAATTGGAGATAGGAAAATGCAGACAAACAAAAGTACAAAGGCATACTTAATTCGGCACATTTTGTCTAATGGACCAAATGTCTAATTGATGTATTATTCTTTAGTAATCTTACATATAGAACTCGACCCTATTGATGGATCTCTATAGTTTCTACTATATCTCTAATAATAGGAGAGTGCAACGTAATTGGGAGACAACTAGAAAAGATTACTATTTCATCACGGTTCTCGACTATAGTGATAGGTGTAAAAACCTTTGTAGTGGTTTTATCTCAAATGTAAATAAGTTTGAGTCGGCTCAAACTGAACAATGGATTGTTTAAGCTTAATGAATTTTCTAAAGAGCTTTGAAAATATTCAAGTTTGACTTGTTTATTCTACAACTCAGTCTCAAGCTAATCTCAATGTTCCTATGACAAATCGAGCTCGAGCATTTCTATTTTTTTATGATAATTAGTATATGATCAAACTGAATTTGACAAAGCTTAATAAATTAAAGATTTTGAAAATCTGCTCTAACATGGTTTATAAGGATGTTTAAGAAGCGATCTCTATATGATAATTCAAAAAATAATTAAGATATATACCGCTTTTTAATTAAGATACCATTTTATTCGTCAATATCAGAACGAGCTGGTAACTATTTGCACGAATAATAAACTAATAGCAAATTAGGTCAGTAAGTTAAGTCCAAAAAATATTACTCTTTTCAATAACATTTTCAAGATATACTAAAATTTGTTGCTTTTATTGCAAGTGTTATGTTATATAAAATAACATATCGAAATAACGTTTATGCACTTGTAGATATTTTATTTTCCCTCTTTAAATAAATCTCTCTCTCTCTCTCTCTCTCCATGCATTAAGTAAATATTTCAGTTAGTGAAAACTTTTTAAACAGAAAGTACACTAGAAATGGATTAAATGCACGACTGAAGTTTCTTAAGAATTGAACATTGCCCCCTGAAGGTCTGGCTTTCTCCCGGAATCACAGATTTTTGTAAATGAGAGAGAGAGAGAGAGAGAGAGTGGTTGCAATGTGCCCCCAAGTGGCTCACAACGTCTAAATTCCTAATGGCAAACACATCAAGTGCATGGCATATTATAGCAGAGGCAACCAAGTCGGGTCGGGAGAGAGTATCTATAGACATACGAATAAACAGGCGCCCAAAGAGGACGATGAGAGAACACCTTGTTTTTTATGAGAAGTTATCTATGTGACACAAACGCTCCATTTGAAAGTATCGAGGGTGACCATTGAAAACTAAACTCCAAGTAGTAAGCTTAAGTCAATTTTGTTATAGGCAAAAGTTGGTACATTGCCGGCCAAAAATCGATGCTTCAATATTCCATACCCCTCCCCCCCCCCCCATCATGCCGAAAGATGTGTCAGTAGTCCAAGTCATGGTATCAATAAATCAGAAATGGTATAAAGCATCCATCTTCTCAAGCATAATATTCCATCCCACATTACTGTTTCCAGTGTGTTTAAGTGGCCAAGTTGTTGCAACTAACGAGCTAGGGTTCTTTAATTATCATCACCTTTCACTTCTCAAGTCTCATACACAGAATCATCATATTTCAAGCCGCAATTGATTGACAAGTCTTTGTCGATTCTTATATGTATAAGTCATATTTGAATCTTTACTTTTTTTCGATTTTTAAAATGTCTCTTTGCATCTTTTGGAGTGTGAATACTACTAGAAAAACGAAGCGAAAATGAAAGCATGGAAAAAAATTTCTTTTGTTTTGATGCTAAAAAGAAAATAAAACTAAAGGTTAATCACACTTTATCCCCTTAAATTATGACTCTAATCTCATTTTGCTCCTTCAGCTATTGATTCCAACACATTTTACTTTTAAACTATTAAATACTTAAAAATTTCATACAAATTATCATTAAAATTTACACTTAAAAAAGCCCATGTGTTAGTCGCATAGATTCTCTCTCCCTCTCTCTCTCTCTCTCTCTCTCTCTCTCTCTCTCTCGGTTTTCAACGTGTTAGATAGAAGTCAAGAGAGAAAAAGTTTCTTTCTCCTACCAAGGAAGACATGGTACACATGAAATAGGTTAATTGGATGACAAAACATAATGTCTTTGCCGATTTGCACTTCTCTTCTTTAACATGACATCAATTAACTTGTTCCTTATCCACTTGTATTGTTCATCTACTAGGATCCTACTGTAATTTTCTTGTGCATGCTGTCTCAGTAACATCAACTGAATAAAATAACCACATTTTTGTCGTCTTTTTTTTTTTTTTTGGGGG
>CM042191.1:8222964-8234563 GCA_023539305.1 Ilex asprella
CAGGTGGGGGGGTTGGGGTGTTGATGAAGTAGTCACTTCAGCCGAGATGAATCAGCATATTCATGGCATGAACAAAATGTAGTTGGAATTGATACCATGACTACTTGTGGAGTACAGATACTTCACCAATGTCAGCCTATTTATATCTGTTTCACATTGTACCACAAATACATCATGGATATATTGTAAAATATATTTTCTTAAATGTGAACACATAGAATATGCAGGGATACATAGAACTAAATACTCAATTTTCATTTTTAAAATGGGTCCTTGAAGTAAATTGAATAAGTATTTTTCGAAACAAAAATGTGGGAGTTCTTTGGGCTTGAAAATTGTAATTATAATTTAACCTTAATGATTGATCTCTGCAGCATGTCACTTATTGAACAAGACTCCTTTATAACAAGATATTTCTATGGTCTTTTGATATTTTATTCATCTATAAAGTTAAAGCAAGAGACCAACTTCAATATCGTGTAACAATTTGTTATATATTTGATGTCTCACATGAGTTTTGAATTGAAATACCTAAATACTAAAGTTTTATTATTTTTTATAATTCGTTAGCTTTGTTCGTGGATCCATTCTAAGACTGAAAATGACAATATTCTTAAAGTGATAGCTCTTACTCATTCACATAGGATCTTACCCTCCAAACTGGCGCTCAACCCCTAAGGGGTCTTTTGCTCGGGTTTTTTTCCTCTTGAAAACTGCTACCACCAAACATATACATGGGCATTTGTGTCGTAAAGCCCGGGATAAGATAGTGAGGACAACTCTTCGTCTTCTCCGTGTGAACTGAACCTATCTATTGTGAAAAAACAGTTTTCTTCGCTTTCATCCCTTTTCTATATGTATATAAAAAAAAGGTTTGTATGCACCAATATTAGTTCAATAAGTGATAAATATATATTGAAATTTGTCATGTTTGTAGTACAATATGATAATAAATAGGGAAAATCCCATATTTTCCCTTGAAAGATATAAAAATTCTCAATTTATTCCTCGAATGATTAATTTTTTCATATTGCCCCTCAAAGAAATAAAAACATTATAATGTGGCCCACTTTCTTATATCCGTTTGATCGTCTATCTGTTTTGTAATTTCTGATTAGTTGATTTGACACAAAACAGACGGACGACCAAACAAAATAAAATGGTAGACCAAATTGCAATGTTTTTATATATTTGATGAGGCAATGTCGAAAAATTAAACATTCAGGAGCAAACTAAAAGATGCTTCTTTCTGTATCTATTGATTCAACCATGCTGCTCACTACTCATCGAGGCCAAGGATGGCGCCAAACCATCATTCTAGGATAGAGGTTGTTACGTTTACATTATGTTACCTAGCCAAACCCGCCATCTACTGTGCCAATATCAAAGCGTTGGTCTTCTTTCCCACATCCTATTCATTTACACTTTGTCGCATCTTTATATTTGTATTATATTGTGTTGTACACATATATTATATTTGCGCTTAGCTACCTCTAATTCTCCACAAAATTGTAGTACCCTTATGCTTTGAAAGCTTTCTTGTAGTGATAAGAAAGACTCAAATATGAGATAAACAATCCCAATAAACTAATAAAGATTCTTATTTGTAATAGTCTCCGGGATTGGATATGTTTATATATTAATTTAGGCTTTATATTATTCTTAGAAGGTTCTGATATAATATTTCTCTACACTAGATTTGTAGATTTTCGAGAGTATTTTGATTCGGGGGGTGTCCAATTAGCATAGAATAGACTTGGGTTCTTCCACTAGCAATGTTGGGATCATAGGAGTTATTGTAATCAACTTTCTCTTAACATTTTATTTTATTCCCTAATTCTCATTTTGTCCTAATCTTATTCTTCATATAGCATGATGTCATTTATATAATGGAATGGAATAGCATCTAAAATGATGCATATATTATTCACTAGGTTCTCAATTTGTAGATTTATATATATCTTGTAACAAATTTGTCTAGGGGTGTGTATGTATGTATATATATATAGAGAGAAAGAGATATTTTCCCAAAGATACGCATGTCTATTTTCAAATTGTTTAGAAGGGTCATTCTTTGTGTATTAGGTTTGCAAACCTTTAGCGGGGCCTCATAGAAGAATTTGTAAGCAATCTCGGGTTTAAACCTATGACATATTAATTTGATAAATGAGTACTAATCATCGCTCTAAGTTTGGCTTGTAATAATTTTTTATAGTTCTTTTAAAAATACAGATAAAATCTTCTGGGATATGATTCGGGTTGATAATTGTGTTGGGTTACTATCACCTTTGAACACACAAATAATATAAAACAAATAAATAAATGATGAAACAACCAATGGCTAATAAAGATAATGGGAGTGAACAAGCACCCAACCGAAAATCCTCTGACATTGTATTTGTTTACTTGTTTACTTTAGCAACAAAAGCACAAGAGAGAAAAAGAAAAAGATATAACATGAGATATGTGACATATAGCAAGTGTTCATTTGTCCCAACAATGCATTGCAAGTTCTAGTATAATAATCAAACTCTCTAAAGGCAAGAGCAATGTGTACTGAGCACAACGACTTTTTAGTTCATGGAAATGGGTTTTTCTTGTAACAAAAATGTGTTACTTATATTTTAGAGTGATTTGACTCATTTTATTATTCTTAGTGTTTGTGTTATTTCTTATCGTGCAATAGATCTTATACAAAATCTTCATTTTTATTTTGTTGATAACCCAAGAACCCTCACTAATCGAGCCTATTTAGAACCGTGGCTGATAGTCAACCTAGACCCAAGCATAAAGCCTCCTACCCCATGTGTAGGAATTAAATGAGGGGAGTTGATTCTAAGGAGAATTTTCACACTTTTTAGGTCTGTACTTTGTAGTAGGATTAATCAAGCCTATATTCTAGTGAAGAAGTGGGGGAAAAGGAATTTAGAAGATGCCTATTCTTTCAATGACTTCAGCAACTTTGCTTTTGTTAGTTTGAGATTCTGAAATGGAATATGAAATGATAGCATACTGTGAATGAATGAAATAAGATCATGTGAGTAGATAGGTTATTTGCAAAACTGGTAGAAATTCTCTCACTGAATAACCACATTATATTACTAGATTTTATTCCTCTTTTATTACTTTAGTGCCTTCATAAAGGATCAAGAAATGTTCTGATAGCATGAGTGTTTTCTCTTTTTTTTTTTTTTGAAGAATACGAATAAAAAATTCGAAAACGACAGATTTATTAATAAGTTTAGGAAGGAGCCTTGATTTGGGGCATCTCATTTCCCTAATAGCTCATCTATTTGTACCATACCCACTCCTCTTCGTATGTGTACTTTTTCTCTTTGTTTTGTATGGTGCATAATGACATTAATTTTTAATAGAATACACTCTTTTTTGTTTTGTTTTGTTTTTTTTTCAACGGTCAAGGATGTTTGGATCAGATTACGTGTATTTCAACTAATCCCCTCCCCTGTCCAATTAAAGGTAAGTCATCCACATTGAAATTAAGGTATTCATGAGGAATATATTCCTCATGACCTAGCTCCAAAAAATTATCAAAATTCAAACTCAGGACAGTTCGTCCCTATTACTATTTAAACTATCCTGTGAGATTAAACAAAATATATTCTCTTATATTTTCAATAATCCCCATGGGAGCTAAAACATATTGTAAATCAATTGTAGTGCACTCTTAAAGTATTTCTTGTGTGTGTGTGTGTATATATGTGTATATATATACATATATATATATATATACACACACACGGAGACATACATATATGTGTTTATATCATAAGGCAACTTGTAGTGCATGTCGCACTTAACAAATGAGGTACTGTTTGATAACACTTTTTAATTACTTTTTTACCTTTCTAAATAATGTTTTACTTTGCATTTTTTGTTTTTTCACCTTTTCCCTATGTGGATTTGTTGTCTTCCTACAAGCTTAATCGTACTTATAATCGTGCTCATCTATGTACAAAAATATTTAGCAAGTGGTAGGTGAATAAATGATAACAGAAGTGCAACCAAGAATCTCAGTAGAGGAAATACTTATTCAGCCAGAATAAAGAACAGCAAGTGCACTTAAACATCTTGTTCCCACTGTCCCCCAACAGCATCCATTTAAGATAGCAAATACAGTTCACAACATAGTCAAAACATGAATAATCAACATAGATATCACTGACAAAAATAAATCTATACACTTCATAATGCAGCAACTTTCTACACAAAACTTCAGTCCCTCCATGCACTTATGCACTCATATGCAATGATCAATTGAACTTGTCAAAAAAGGAAACCCTATTTTACATAGCTTTTAAAAAAATTGCATGATCTCAACATGAATGGATTAATTACTTCGGGCAAAACGCAAACCTACTTGTCCTGAATTCGAGTCTTTTGTGGTGAATAAAACTTGGGTTCAATCGATGCTCGTGTCTTGCAAGTGAGTGCGTTAATACGAGATTTGTGATACAATAATGAGTCTAAAGGGTGAGTGGTTGAGACGATTCTCGCTGTGAATTTTGTCGCTTAACATGAGGAAGCTAGCGGAATTTCTTCCATTGAGAATACATAAGGCATTCTGGAATTGAATCGGATTACCAATACCAATATTTTTTATAAAAAAAAATAATGGGAAAAAAAGAAAGAGGAAAGCAGCCAATGGTGTATCAAAATCATGGGTCTGACCAAGCACACTATCCCAACTAACTTCTCTTATGTTTGAGTTGTGTCTCCATGTGACAGCATTAGCATAGATATATGCAAGAGAATGAATGAAAGCAGCAGCAAGTCATTGTAATGGCAGTACAGAGACATCACCTACAAGTCCTTTTCCTTGCCAAGTCACAAAATTAATTTTAGTGCAACATCTATATATAAGTAAATCATTTACCACCCACCTTGCAAGGTGGGGTTACCACCATTTAAGGTGGGGGTTATTAGTCCAACGTTTTCGAATAATGCTACTCTTACCGAGTAATTTGACTAACGTTACCCAACTAAATTGCATAATTATTAGATGGGAAATACTATATAACTCAAATTTGTAACTCAAACGTTCATCCCAAATGAAGGGAAACTATTGAATGAGTAGGTCTCATCAATTTTTTAAATGGAACCCACTGATCCAATGATTCACTTCGCGGATATAATGACTTACCAATGAGTTGCGAATCATGTGCGCACTTAACCAACTACGTTACAACAACTTTGATAGATACAACCAAGTAGTCTCATTAGATTAGTTTCTGTCCATATCCTTCCACCATATATAGTTACACAGAAATTATCAGAGAAAATGAAATCTGGATAGATGATTGATAGAAACATTAATTTTCAAAGGAGAAAGTTAGCTATAACCTGGTACACTTACAGAGCCCTCCCAATCCCCTCAAAATCAATACCCACCAAAGCTATATATGAAAAATCCTCGACTCAGTGGGCGCACCAACGGCCCCCAGAGAGCGAGTCACCCTTGATCCTTTGCAATGGCAACATAGTTGACTGGTATTACATTACCAGCCTTACCACTGTCTCTCCGTTCTTTTCCACCTGAGATTCTATGATGGGCCGAAGGAGTCCCTGAACGACGACTATTTGGTGTCCCAACCATTGTGTTAGCATTAATGCTCGTGCCTAATGGCTTTTTGATAGTAGGCTTCGAACCAAATAGTGCCTCTTGTTCTGTAACAAATTGTTCTTGCAGTCGTTTTTGTTCCTGAAACATAGAATGGTCATTACTATACAAAGCACATAGTCAGAACAAAATTGCAATGACCAAATCTCCACAACCGGAACATCACATTATAAGTCCCAACACTTAACCTTGATAAATATATTTACATGCATTTCCCATGAACCACAAAATTATTAATAGCCATGCCTCACCCACATGGACCCACGGGTAATATATTCCTATGCCGATAATATATCTATGGCGTGAACAATTGACACCCCTTGAGCATTCAGTTGTGTCACTTTATTCAAGGGATCAAGCCCTTTAAATATTTATGTTCTTTCCTTTTCAATCATTTGGTAGCTGAGGGAAAAGTAAGAAAGGCAAAATTCTGTGGCAGATAATCAAAGAGTTAAAGATTGTCTTAAAAATGACATGCTTAGGCGACAACATACTGATCTGGACAATCATGACAGTCTACCAGCAAAAAACCTGGCATTGAATATCCCATGAACTCGTAAACAAAAGGAAGATACTTGAACACAAGAAAACAAAGATCTAGAAGCATACTCGAGATCTGCGTTTCTCCTCTTCTTTCTCCTGCCGAAACACAGAATATTCCTCCAATGTACATAATAAAGGGGCCTGAAAAAGTAAGAGATAAAATTTGATTTGAAGCTACAAAAAACACAAATGAACATTGCACAATCAAGAAAAGTTGCAGTCACCTTGTCATATAAGAATGGTATTCCTTTCTCTATCTCCCAGGCTTTTACTTTTGCAGTTAAATTTTCTACGAGAGCTGCACAATAAAAGCTAGGCAAGGGTAAGCTATTTAAAGAAATTTACTTGCATAAAATAAAATACAAGTTATGCACCCAAAGTCCCAACCACAAGAGGCCCAGTTTTAAGTCATCCAACTAAATATAATTGACAAAAAATAAGATTGCAGATCTGATAAACCCATTCACCAAGACTCTGTTTAATGGACTACAGATCAAATAAACCATCAACAAAAATATGATTGCAGATCAAATAAGCCCACAACAAAGGCAACATTTTATGTGTAGCATAATCCATCCACAATGACAACATTTGTGACAGCATCTTCCTCCATCAATATATGCTGCCAAAGTGTTGGTTATGTATGCGATTCTAAGCAAGATACTTTAATCCACTAAATACCTTTCCTTTATCTAGTCATACCCCTAATCGCTATAATAAATTTTAAGTTAGAACAAAACTCTACCCTATTTTGCATATATGTCAAGAAGTACGTTGAGCGGACTCGTGGAGATGTAGTTTGGATTATCCTAGAATAAGAGGAGCTGTCTCTATTATATGGGCCGGGCCCTATCATATCAGTTCTCAAATTGCTTAGCCCAAGTTTTCTACCATCATACACCTTGGCACAAATGTAGTAACTGAAAAACACGTCATGTTCTAAAAGAACATCAGATCCATAATGGTGAATAGTTCAAGCATACATTTGTTATTACATTGAGAAATGCTGATTGATTAGTATGCATGATAGACTCAAACAGTCAAAAAGGGACAGCTTGACCTTCAAGGATGGAGAAATGATACTATACAGGGTGAAGAATAAAGCTCTGCAAAACTAGTAACACTTTTGATGGAAAAAGCTCTCTTATCTCCGAGGTGAGGATGGCCTGATAAACTCGTTTGCCCAAGTTGGATGCTCGATCCATATTGATATGGTATGGATGACACAATCAAATTGTAGAAAACTCTTAACTGATTAGCGTTAGGCACCCATTGCATGGCAAGAAAATAATTATTCTCTATTATAATTATTATCACTGTTGTAGGCAATAAGGTTATGTATGCAGCTACTGTGTGAAGAGGATCATTGTATTTGCTGTTCCTTTAGACACATGTATCGCCGAGAGAATTTTCCACAACAATAATTATTCTCAGAAAAAGTAAGCATTTGAAATGAAATATATGTCAACTCTTAAAACTTTGGGCTTAGGAACATGTTTGCAGAAAAGAAAAGCCCCAGCAAATCAATAATTTGCAAGCAAACTACCAGATTTTTTCACAATCTCAGGAAAAAAATACATCCAACTCTAACAAGTAAAAATGATTCATGTGGCCAGGTACAGATCTGAAGGCTACAATCTATAGGTGAACCCAATGGTTTTGGGTGAAAGGCAGAAACTCATTGTAAAGTCAGTAAATTTAACAAAGAATGATTAGAAACTAAGTTTCCGGCAGAGAAGCAACTCAAATATCATGAGCGTTGAGGCGAAAAGTCCCCAAAGCAAAAAACAAACACAAGGAAAGACACCAGAACCTGAATTTCATTTCATCAAGTAATTAAACAAATTAGTAAGATCCTGACACAAACAAGGAATGACAAACAAATTTTGGTTACAATGAATTGTAGAAATCTAACCAACTAATGCTGACAAAGAAATCTAGCAAACCCGATTACACCTACGACTGATGTGCAATAACTACATATGGGTACTTATATTATTATGAATTCCAAGAAAGCAGCATACAACTAATAAACAATATCATTCAGAAATATGAATGACATGCTTACATGGTATTTTGCTGACCAAAATCCGTGCTTTCTCTGCACGCTTCAGATTTTTATGTGCCCCTCTTCCAGCACTGTACCGATTGTCATCCTTGTAAAATGAGTGAGTTATTAGTCAGTGACAGTAAGAAATCCCAGCAATGATAGGTCTTAGAAAACCACCCTTCAAACTTCTTCTAATAATAAAATCGTAAGGTACATGATATCAGATGTCCAGCAGATATGGCTAAACCCCGTCTTTTAACGAAGATAGGCCATAGGGACTATAATCAATTAGCTCAAATGGTACCAAAGGAAAATAAACCAAATTGGTGATATCTTATACAGCTCAACTCCTCAGCCAAAATTGTTATTTGTGAAAGGACCTCTAAAGAATCCCGCAATGACATCTTACTTATGGAAGCTTTCACAGCTTGATGAGAGAAAATGGGATGAAAATCTATATTAAAAACAAGGTCCCCATAGCTTATGGAGTGAAAAACAGACCAGGCCACTAAGCCCACTACTTAAAAAACAATTTATCTCATTTATGAAACGTTACCCTTTCATACTCGTCAAGCCAGTTTTCCTCCTCAGATGCTTGTTTCCATTTCTCCACCTTATCCAAAATATCCTTTCGGCTTAGAGCTTGTTCTTTGGCTTTTGCAATTTGATCGTCCATGCTTAAAAGAAGATCAGAAAGATCAACGCTACCTGTAAAGGTATTTTAAACGGAATATTAGTAATCAGGGGCGGAGCCACCCTTGGGCTAGGGTGGGCACATGCCCCCCCTCCCTCAATTTTGTTCTCTTCTTTATATTAACATCTATTTTTTGAAATAAAATTTAGACATTTAATTGTGTTCACCCTAGTATTGTGTTCCAGCGATATCAATTTAAATAGACCCCTAACTAAATAATTGTTAATTTTTTGAACAATGTTATTGAGACTTAATGTAAAGACTAAGGACCTAATGCATTATATTATTAAGTCTAATAGTTAGTTTCAATATTTAATAAAATCTACTATCTATCCAATGATCACAAACTATTGAGTCTCTACCAATAAAGTGTCAAATTAGGTGCGACTAATATTATTGTTAACTTCTAGACACATTTCAGATATGTCTGAATGTGTTTTGAATATGTCGAGGTTATTTTATAATTTTTTTAAATTATTAAGTTATTTTGTTATTGTATAAAAATGTGTGTTGTTATTTAATAAATTATAGGATCATAAATGAAAGTTTGTTATGGTTTTATATACAAAATAAATATTATTGATAAGATTGATTTGTAACTCTTTCAAATAATAAAACATACTAGGGTCAATTGTAAGTGACAATAATTAGTTTCATTCTTGATAAGTAGTTTTAATTATTTTTTATTTGTTCATGTTATGCATATCGTTTTTTAATCTATTATGTTTATTGAACTTATAAGTATTAAATATAATTTCAATAAATATGAATTTACGAACTTCTACAATCAATTGAAAAAAAAAATTAAAAGGTGTTAATGTGCCAACCCTAAAAAAAATTCTGACTCCGCCCCAGTTAGTAATCATATTTGCACCATTTCTAGACATTAACAATTACACATGTTAAACAACCATATCCTTTCACAATTTAGATTAAGAAAGAGAATATATGTTGAGAAGAATAAGACTCATCCACGCTCAACATAATAGAAGTGGCGTGAAAAAGAATTGCATGAAGCCACACTTTGGAATGCTACTAGCAAAGAAGAATCTAAAATAAAAAGGTACTGGGACAAAGAATATGTAGATGGTATAAAGAGAGTTTGTATTTCATATCAAATAATTAGGATCACCCATGGTTGATTTATATATTTGAAGGGCTACTCCACTAATTGTTAATTAGTTTCAGATTGGATGTTCTAACATGATATCAGAGTTGGGTCTTAGGTGACCAATGGGCTAAGTCTTTTACCCATTTGAATTTTTCAATTTGCATAGTTGTTTATTTATTTGTTAATCCCACGTGCAAACTTGGGTCCCATGTGGGGAGTGTAAAGAGAGTTTGTATCCCACATTGAACAATTAGAACCACCCAAGTTGATTTACAACTAGGAGCCAGATTAAGTACAATAGAGTCCGATGACCATTGATGCAGAAAACTGCTTATTTTAAGCAGTCCACTTGAACTCAGTAATGGTATCACTGACCCATAGCTACTAACATACATATCCCACTTTCATCCTTTCATTTCACAGCCAACACAAAAACTGAAAATTTCACACCAAATCTAACTTGTTCCAGGATGCCAAGGCATAAGATGCACCGAGCCAGAGGTCTCCTGGTGCTTAGGCAGGGGTGCCAGGAATATTTTAACACTAATAAATTTTTTTCAAGGATCCAAGCAAATACACAATTAAATAGATTAAGGAATTAAGCAGTCATAGTCTATACTCCTGTTGTCAATAACACTATTAAACAGATTGAAAACCTCATTGCAAGCATATGATGGAACAAACTCTGCCTTCAACTTTAAAATATCATTTGGAAAATAACAGCAAAAGAAATATGATAATTAGCATACAATAGATATTCAACGAGGGACAAAAAACAGAAAAATAGAATAGAAAAAAAAAGAGCAAAAGAAAGAGATATTTCATGGAGAGAAAGAAGAATAAAGATTAAAAAAGAATCTCAAAAAGGTAGAAGTAGATAGTCAGTTCCTCATGTAGATATCTGTACCGTGGATTAAATTTGGTGTATATGCATATCTAATATTTCATCCAAGTCAATAGATCTAAAGGCCCAAAATATCACTTCAAGAAAAAAAGATTGACGCCTCATGGGTCTGGGGCTGAGGCCCGAGGTGCAAGCTTCATGTGTCTTGACTGTGCTTCGGCAAAGAAATCTCTACTCAGGTCCCCTCATCCGAAACAGGTGCACCCCACCAGCCCTTGACCTAAGCACACCTTTCACAACATTGTTGTGACTTTTTTCCAAAAATAATGTTGTTGAATAGCATAATATCTCACCTCATTCTTTGCAAGAATCAGCTTGCATAGCCTTGGATTACTTTTACGCGTGTTGTCATGGTTACCACAATTTATTAAAACCTTAACGACCCACAATCTGGGTACATTGATGTCAAACGAGGTGGGTTTGCGATCCAGATCACAAAAATGGCCGACCCCGAATTATAATAGTAACTCTAAATCAATTTGTTTTAGAACATGTAGCACAAGTATAAAATACATATTAATTGACTACATATATATAAATTTATAATTATATATTATTTTATATAATAGAAAATCAAGCACAACTAACAGATAAATAGTAACTAACTTAGTGTTTATGAATGTTCTGTAATATATAATGTTGTATAGTAGTGAAAACGA
>CM042191.1:8249363-8262817 GCA_023539305.1 Ilex asprella
TTGTGAATGTTTTGTCTTTTTCAAGTTAAAAGTTCAAATTTCTTGGACAATAAAAAGTGTGGTTGATTGGTAGAACAAACATCAATTGAGACGAATTACCTAGTGTATGAATTGAGGGACCGATTTATCCTGCTAAAGTTTGTCTTTGATTCTACTCAAACTCACGAGTTTGGATGATATAAGTGCAACTCTACTCATAGGTACAGATCAGAGATTTTCTCCTATAACGGATATGCACACATTATTATTCGGGTATTCAATTTTAAAGTAAGATTAGAGAACAGTAAAAGAGATACGAGAATAATAAAAAAAAAATATGATTAATTATATTTAATATGGATAAATTATTAATAGTTAAGAAAATGGAAGATATTATAAGTTTTTTAAATGTGAATATCAAAACCCTCTCCTCTTTTCTTATAGATAAAGTGAATTCTGAGTGAGCAATTTATTTGGAAGGAATAACGTTAGATTGATTCAAAAAGGGAATTAAAAATGGGGATTACGTGATGCAGTATTAATATGTTGGGTGTGCTTAGTGCTACTTTTATGCATTTAAAATTTAAATTTTACTTATCGTGCAAGCACTACATTATTGATCCATACTACTCGTGTCTTATTTTTTTCGTAAGTCTAGCATTATATCATTTCGTAGTAAAGATAACTTTTTGTATAGAAAATGCATATTGTCAATTGTAAACTAGGGTTTGACTCCGTTCCAATTGATAACGTCTTCAACTAGAGCTTCAAGTCTTAATCTTTAGTTGATATACGACCATGATCGTTACACATTAATGGTGTTATTATGTTCTCTTAATTGATGCATTTTACCTACCTAAATCATGCATAGATTGACCCACTAAATTGACACTCGTCGAGTCACTAACGAACGCTACATTATTTTAACCGCCCCCCCCCCTCCCCACCAATCCACATGAAATGGGGGAAATTTGGGTCAATCAATCCCCTTATGAAAATTCAAAGCTATCTTTAATGATTTGAATTCATTTCTTAGAGAGCAGTTATTGGCACAATTGTTTTGTCTTAATACCAAAAAAAATTACATATAATTCCAATGGGCTGTTTACACACTGCTGATGATTCATTTAAGTGAGGATATTTAAAACTTTTCAATGGGCCAGCAAATGTTTACAGGAGTTACAATGGACAGAGAACTATATAAGAGGGTTGAAGGAATTTGCCTAGCTGATTAGGTGGGTAATCAGCTGTTGGCTTGGTTGCTTGCCTTCTCTCTTATCACAGTTATTTTTTTCTACCTACAACCATCAGAATCTTCCATGACCTAGCATGTCTTTGCCCTACTTCTACTACTTTATCTCCTTTTCATATTTTGGAATAACAATTGCCTATTTACAACTACTTTTATTATCATGTTTTGGACTGCTCGATTCGAGTCAGATTCACCCTTACATTCTAATGGCGTGATCATTTAGTAGGTGTTATCGTGAGAGCATTTGAGTTTGATCTTGGAGTTGTTGATGTTTGTCAGTACTCTCACGCTGGGAGGTTTAGATAATTTAAGACAGTGTTTACACGACTCTTGGATTTGCAGACCAACTCTTTTTCATTTGATACTTTCTATTTTATATTGTTTAGTTTACTATATTCTAAATTGATTGATATTTTATATTTGCTAGAATATTTTTGTTATTTAGTGATCTTGCAATAATTTGTTAGTTTTTGTTAGTTAAAATATGAATAATCATGCTAATTTCCGAACAAGTTTTTTGGCCTAATGATACTCTTGCCTTGTGAAGGATTTTTGTCTTCTTAATGTCAAGGATTAAAGTCCCAACAAGCCTTTAATAAACGTGTCTAAAAAGCAGTCACACACCCAAGGTATAGATTGAACTAATGTATAAATTGAAGGACCGATTCACACACCCGAGGTTTACCCTCGATTCTACTTAGACTTACGAGCGTAAGCGACATAAACGTGTCTTCTTGCTGGGGACAAAAAAAAGGACAAATACAAGGAAAAGACTAAAAACAATTGAGAAAACTTAACACTCACCTCCAACTTGCGGGATATGAGTCTAGTTTAACAAATAGCAATGAGTCCAAGTGGGTTGACCAATTCACATGTTTTTTTATCACCCATCTAAGCCAAAGTTTAGAAATAATGGACAATTGATGCAAATAATTTTATTTTTCGTTCAAGAAAACTTAGTTAAACAACAATTCTATAAAACGGGCTCAGATAATTTACTATGTAGGCATAATTTTCTAATCAAATCAAGGTTTTTAGGCTAATGAAAAGCAACAAGAACAAAAGAGAATTAGTTGGGGGAATCCTCGGAATCAAGCTTAAAGGGAGAAATTACTCAAGGCCAAGAATAAGGGACCACCCAAGCCATAATCAACCACCAATACACACCATATTAGGCTACTCATCAACAATCACTTCATTTATCTGCCTATAAAGTACACTCCCTTAAGTTTATTCATATTTTCGTTTGTCGTTTGTTTTCTCATTCCCTAAAGGAAAACATCCTCTCACCCCCACCCTCACAAAAGGGAAAACGTTGCATCCCGGATTTGTTCTTCCTTTTTTTCTGCGTTCTTTTTACAAAATTTGAAAAGTCTTTCGTCGATTAATTTGTAATCATCAACAAAAAATTATAATTCGTTATCTTCAGGGATTGTTATATTTATATTTCTAGGGAATTTTTTAAAATTCAAAATCAGAGTACCCCTAATGTTACTCAAAATGTCAAAAAACACCAATAACAAAAAAAAAAACATGTTTTTATCTAATTATGATTTGGACTACAATTAATTAAGAAGACGTAAAAAATAGAGTTCTAATCAAACCAAGAGAGTGGTTTTGGAGTGAAAATCAAGTTACAAGAGAGCTTTGTGAGATTTATGTGGGAAAAAATGGAAGCTTTTACAACCATTTTCATAGATTTTATGATTGATATTTTTGCAAAATAAGATAAAATTTTAAAATTAATAAGAAAATATTTTTGACATTGAGGTAAAGTGACAAATTGAGAGCCAAACTCAACAAATTTTCTCTCACCTCCTTTTAAAAAATAAAAATAAATATTGTTTGTAGACCACAATAACTTGATTTCCTGAATTAGACCTAGGCAAGCCACATGTAATGTAAGGTTTACGATCTAACTACGAGGTTAGCATAAATGATCCGTGACCCATTTAGATTGTTGAAAACACGGATCAACCCATGGGTCACAACCATCTACCACTCTTTGGGTCTTTTCTCATCCATAGGGGTGTGTTCAAATTTTCTATCACCCATAAATTCCGACTCTATCCTACTTGATTTGACTTTATTTATTAGTTACCCGAAAGAATCAGGTAGGCCAACGAAATATTTTTTGGTATTCCACAAAAAATTGGATAAAAATGTAGAATATTTACAAAATTTCTGTATTCTTACTCTATCCTACCGCATATATATGTTAATCCCTAAAATTAAAATTCAAAAATCTAGAAACTCTAATATTTTATTGATGTTTATGATTTTTTTATATATGATGTATTGATGTTTACGACTTTCTTGCTATATTTTATTATAATTATTTATGTATTATCAAATTTATGTGTTTTCTTTAGTGGTATTAGTTTATTGTGTTAGTTAATTGGTGTAAGTTACATAATTAAATTGTTAAAATGATTCAAAATTTAATAATTAAAAAATATGGGTTCACTCGATTTCCTATTCGATTTCCTACCCGATTGTTTTGGATGGAATTCAGCTAAAAATAGTACGCTTGATCGAGTAATGTATGCCAAGAAAAAGTTCTTCCATAAAATATTGGGTATGAAGATGAAAATATCATAATTCCTATCGGTAGAGTATGGTGAACTCCCCTACATGTGACTTATGTAACTGCTTTCAACTTTTTGATAACTATTTTATATTTGAATTTATCATTATCTTTATTAACTACTTTATATTGATACTAACAATAGACCCGTGTCTAATGGCACTGTGCAACAAAATTAAATGATCAAATTGATCCCTAAGTTTTATTCCCTCCTATAAAGCAATTTAAATAAAAATATATTACTTCATATGATCGATACCAAATTTTAATATTTAATGAGATTTACAGTGAATCCAAATATCGCAGTGAATTAGGTTAATAAATTATATCAGTAAATTAAGTTCAAATAACATTGCTCAATACAAAATTTTTTGAAGGAGTTGGTCTGCACACACACACACATATATATAGAGAGAGAGATAGAACTCACTTATGAGATATATAGTAGGAAATATGTATAAGATATATGAAAATTGAGTGATATAAGGGGTTAAAACTATTTGTGTGAAAAATTATATTTTTGAGAGTCAATTTTATTTGTGGAATTAAAACGAACTTTTGTCAATTAATTTGCGATGTTCAAACAAATTTATAAGTTGAGGATTTAGAATTTTTTGTATTTTATTGTATAAATTTTTATAAAATATCTAACAAATTAACAATGTTAGGATGGATTATGGCATGATTGGCGACGACCTCGGCGAGGCGGGAGTAGGAATAAATAAGGGCGGCGAAGCGATATTATATATTTAGGATAATTATATTTCGATTGTTTTATGTTTGTCATTTAATCACTCAGATTTTTTAATATTTAAAATATTATACACAAATCTGAAAAGTTTATACGCGAGTAACACTTAGACTCAACCATCAATGTCCATTATATATTCGTTAATAAATTACATCAAGACTCCTAAAATTTGTATGCATATAATAATTAAACTTCTCAAGTTTAAAATGTTTACTCAAATAAAAAATACTCAAATTAAAGATAAAATATCAAATATTTTAAATTTTACAACTAAAATTCATGTTATATTATTACATTTATTGAAATACCAAATTAAACTACCAAATTACCCCAATTAAAGCTATAAGATATTGTGTCAATTACAGTTTGATCTCTTATTTGATTTTTTAATTGTATTCCAATAGATAGTATAATTGTATACTAATTATAAATTTTTAAGAAAAAATTAGATTTTTATTTTTGATTTTATTTCAATAAATGACATAATAGAACATGAATTTTGGTCGACTTAAACCCCTTATTTTTTTAAGTTTTATTTCAATAGATAATATAATTGTATAATAATTATAATTTTTTTTAAAATTACATTTTGATTTTTAAATTTATTTCAATAAATAATATAATAAAATATGAATTTTGATTGTAAAATTTAAAATATTAGATATTCTATATTTGATTGAAGTATTTTTTGTTTAACTATATTATTTTAAATTTGAGGGTCGAAAATATTATAAGCCTATAAATTTTAGGGGGTCTAGATATAGTTTATTAACGGACATTGATGACAGGGGTCTACCTATTATGCATACAAATTTTAAAAAATTTATATACAATATTTTAAATATTAAGAAATCTAAGTGATTAAATGAGAAATTTGTGTTGCGTTTCTGGTGGATAAAAAAGTGAAAATACGATAAATTGTGTTTCGGTACCGTAATACTCTTTTAAAAAAAAATTGATCAAAACTAAATAGGGAAAATCTCATTGCACCCCTAGAAGATACAAAAACTCTTAATTTATCCTCTAAAAAATTAATTTTCTCGCATTACCCTTACAAAAATAAAAATATTACAATATAGTTTATTACTTTATTTATGTTTGGTCGTCTGTCTATTTTGTTTTTGGTGAGTTAATTTGACATAAAATAGATGGACAACAACAACAAAAAAAAATAATACGGTGAGCCATATTATAATGTTTTTATTTGTTTTTGAGAGGACAATGTTGAAAAATTAATCATTTGGGGTAAAATAAGAATTTTTGTATTTTCAGGGCAGAAAATGAGATTTAACCAAATAAATACGTGAGCAAAGTCAAAAAAACACAGCTCTATCTTCAGCTGATAGCCACTCCTTTCACAGTCACGAAGTCAAAACACCTTTTCTCTCTCTCTCTCTCTCTCGTATGTAGCTTTGGAAACCTTCGATGATCATAATCATCATCAGCCAATTCTAGAAAAGAATAACAGTCCAATTCGATGGATGATACTATCAGTTTCTCTCACTCTAATCACCAGATGTTGAGAGACTACGTCACGCAACAGATCAATGCGTTTCTGTGGATTTCGCTCATCGCAATCACTGCTCTATTGCTCAGAAAACTCAGTAAGCTGTTGAGATTATGGGCAAAAGCTGCGCTCATCCCTGGGCCACCGTGCCCTTCCTTCTACGGCCATTCCCAACTCATTTCCCCGCCGTCAAATCTCACCGGTTTGTGCTCAATCGAGTTTAATTATATGGGTTTTCTCGAGAATTTATTGTTGCTTAGAGTTTTCTCGGGAATTTTTTGTAAGACAGAAGAGGTTGGAAGTTCGGTTGTTTAGTTTCGGTGCCTTGAATTTTATGCATATGTTTGAATTGAGCTCTGCCCCTTTGTTTGGTTGCTAAGAAAATAGGGGGAAGAAATACGCGACAAGAAAATATGGGAGGATTTCTGTTTTCAGGTCTTGAGCGTACTCTGTTATGGATTCCAGAAATTTTGCATTTCTTTAATTGAAGTACTTCGCACGCACTTTTTGATACGGTCCAAGGAGAATATACAGGGAAGTTAGCTATTTTATTGGCATATGGTAAAGATAAATAGGTATATTGCATTAGGATTATCTTGAATAAAATACTAAGGGATAGATATGTTATTATTTAGGAGTAGATTAATTATTATCTTGTATAGTTTGTGAGTAGATTAGTATTAGTTACTTTTATCTTTTAACTTTTAAACTCTATTTATAGAGTTGGAGTTATGAATAAAGGTGTCTAATATAATTTTGCAAGTTCTCTGGCTGAACTTAGGAGTTACTGGGAAACTCGAATTCCCCATATTTGGGGGCCTAGGATCCATCGATGTATACCATAACAAAATAGGTTGACCACATAAGGTTGAACCGTTTTCTTATTACCAATTAACAAGCAGGTGACTCATTGACAAACTAAGGAACGTAACACTTTTTTACGCATGGGTTAACATGACATGCCACCATGTTTGCCATAGATATTACAAATACCTACTGGAAAATGGAACTAAAACTCACGAATTACAATTAGTTTTTTTGTACCGAAATATAAAACTGTCAGTAATGATGTGAGGTAATGGCTGGTGGTAATGATGTGTAGTAAGGTCGCTCCTAACGAATGGTGGGTGGATGGAGAAAAGGGAAAAGAACGCATTTGATATAGCTGTTTTCAAATGTATAGTTGATGATATAACAAACCCTTGTCAGTAACAGAACATAATGAGTCAATTTGTAAGTTTATATAATATTAGTAATGCAAAATTGCTTCATTAAATGCACTATGAGGTTTGTGTTATTGGGCATCTTCATGTAACAAGAACACAGATTTGGTCAATGTTATTCGAATTATGGGTCAATTGGTAAGTGGTACACGTATGGATGCATGGTAGGGTATATCTTCCGATACGCGGTGTAATAGGGGTAAACTTAGTTGGTGCGCTAATTTGAGTTGTGGTTTGTTTTTTATAGGATCTCTTTCTTTATTATGTGAGATTATATATAATTATACATTTATATACATATAGTTAATTAGTATTTATTTTTGGAGTTGAGTTAAACTTTGGGGTCTGGAATTTAAGCGATCCAGATCGTGAACCCACTCGTTTCGTGTTGTGCGACCCCGGTTTGTGGGAAGGGAGAGGTATATACAATCCCAGTATCTATGGTTTTGGTTTTGGTTTTGGTTTAGTCATTGTGGGTTAGTCTGGATGGTCAAGACTCATCTCGTAACTAGTAGGTTTGAGGCTCAAACCTTGTGGAGACAAGGTGCGTATTACAGGAAAAAGATTGTCCTTACTAGGAGTATTGAGGCCTGAATTTTATCCTAATAAGCTACCTAGCTGTTCATCCTCTTATCATTAAGAGTAGGATAAACCTTCCTAGATACAAGTAAAATGTTTTGGTTTTGTGAAGTAGGCCCGTGAAGGATGATGTGGCAAGTATGGGTGAGCCACCACCTCATCAAAGTAGAGAAATACATGAAATTTGTACGTTTGTGTTGCATTTGTTTGCACGTGAAATTTGCATCTGAAGCTGCAATTTCCTATTTTAATTTGCCAAAGTTGACAATTTATATTTTTAATTTTATTGGGAGAGAAAATACATCTTTCCCTTGTATTTTGTTTCCTTAGTTTCAATAATGTATTTAATGATTTTGGGTTAATTCATTGCTGCAGTTAAGTATCCTATTGAAACATCCAAATCATATCATCTAAATATGGTTTTGTTTGTCAGGCCTTTTGTCCAAGTCACATCAGATATATGGACCAGTTTTCAAGCTATGGTTAGGTCCTACTCAGCTTCTGGTGTCGATTAAAGATCCAGAACTTATCAAAGAGATGCTCTTACAGGCCGAGGATAAGTTGCCTTTGACAGGAAGGGCGTTCCGTCTGGCCTTTGGACGGTCAAGCCTTTTCGTCTCCTCCTTTGACAAGGTATATTATTGGCTCTTGTGGCAATTGTATTCACTTGCCACTGCTCAGAAGTCTTTAATCCGTCTTTAACAACTATTATTTGTTAAATGGAATGGAAATCATTATATGTTAACAACTCCGGAATATGGGGGCTGTTTTTCGAAAGCTACCTGCATAGTTTGATTTCGCACTAAGAATGGGAAAATAAATCCATTAGAAGACATGCTTCTATTTTATTTTTAGAGTATTCAAACTTGTAGTGATCTCTGTGATACATAGCATAGGAGGTTGTAAAATTAGAATTGAGTCTACTTGCACTGGGTTCGAAGTTTAATTGTGTAAAGAATAACAGTAAGTTATTATCTTATGTCTTAGTTTCAGAAAAATATCAAAAAATAAGGAAAATAATTTGGATAAAAAAAATTTAGGTTGCCAAATGAATAATCTAAATAATGACAACTTTATCTCACAGATTAGGATTGGAAGTTTTGATTTTATTGGGGGCTTTATTAGAATGTTGTAAAATAAGTTGACGTTAGAAAATTTGCAAGAACTTTCTAATCTCATTCAGTGCAGTTTCATCAGTACACATGTCAATGTCAAATCACGTAAATTTGTCTTTTGTTGTTATGGTGTCCTGATTTAGCACAAGATGCCTTGCCAATTTTTTTTCCTTTCTTCATCGTCGTTGGAGACTTGAAGCTTACATTACTTTTGTGGCTACATGTTAAATTTGCACGATTTTTTATGCTTGGAGCTTTAAATGAAATTATAAGACATTGAGATTTCATTTTTGTTAAAAACATTCCTCATGGAAATTATAAAT
Organism: Ilex asprella; assembly: GCA_023539305.1. NCBI lineage: Eukaryota > Viridiplantae > Streptophyta > Magnoliopsida > Aquifoliales > Aquifoliaceae > Ilex > Ilex asprella. Next base: position 8,258,680 of record CM042191.1, read on the forward strand.
TTGTTCGTGCATAGGCATTCTCTTCTTGAATCCCATTGATTGAACCTTGAGATGCCCAATTATTTTTCCTTTTGAGTGAAGTCATTTACATGGCAAAGGATGTTTAGGTTAGTGATTGCAATTGCTATCTGTTAAGGAAGATACCATTGGATGTCTTCTGTATCAAAATACACTTCATTCCGTTGATATATTAGATCGCAATTGCTTCTCTAGATAGTAACCTGCAAAATATGATATTACTTTTCATCCTGTTATTATCATTTTCATTATCATTCTTGGATTCACATCACTATGTTTCTGCATATGCTGCAGGTAAAAGAGAGAAGGAACTCATTGGCATCAGAATTGAATGAGAAATTGTTCGGCAGGGCAATTGGAATTCCTGCAAGAGTTGTGGACTGTGTGATGGACAGAATTCAGAATGTCATGGCTAGAGGAGGTCTGGATTGTGCAATGGTTTCTCAACATTTAGCTTTTACCATTCTGGGAGCGATGCTATTTGGAGATGAGTTTTTGTCTTGGTCTAAGGCAACTGTTTATGAAGAGCTTCTCATGAATATCGCTAAGGATGCTTGCTTTTGGGCTTCGTATAGTGTTACTCCCTTCTGGAAACAGGGATTTTGGAGATTCCAGCATTTTTGTTCAAAGCTAAGATGTTTAACTCAAGACATTATCCAGCATTGCAGACAGCATAAAAAGGTATTTTGTCAAATGAATCAAAGTCCTTACAATGAAACTAAAAATATAGGAGGAGATGCTGCATTCTTATGGGAGTTTGATGGTCATCTTCGTGGAAGAGAAGAATCATGTGGGGATATTGTAAGCTTGATGTTTCATGGGTCTCTAACTACTGCTGGTCTGATTGGTAATATCTTGGCAAGCCTTGTGACACATCCAGATATACAGGATAAGGTAGGGGTTTCGTTGCCTAATTATGTTCCTGCATTTTCAGAACCCTCAGATCATGTTGCTTTGCATGGACTACATGTAGATATGTTCAAATGATGTCTTATGTAATTCATTTACTGTAAGAAGGTTAGAAAAAGTACCAATCAGTCATTTTACATGCTAAATTCTATATTCTTTGTAATGTGTAGTTTTACCGAATTCTTTCTCTGTTAAATTATCTTAGAGTGTGCTCAATTATTATTTTTGTTGTTAAAACTAATGTCGGTCACCTTTTGTTATTACATGCCTAGTTATTCATGATACCTACTTTTGTGTCTTCAACGACCTACGTGTTTGCATGGTGGATGTATGATAACTAAGAGCTTTTATGCCTTTTTTTTTAATGCCTAGTAATCTGTTGCTTTTTTATTTTCTTTACCTAATAAACTTTCAAATCATGATTTCTCTTCTTGGGTCTATCGGTATTGTTTTTGAATTTCAGTTGTCAAGAGTCCTTAAAAAGTTCCTGTAGCTGAATTGAGTTCCCCTCACCGTTTCGAAACCCATGAGCTTATACCTTGTATGGTTGTACTTGATCAAGTGTCAAATAGAGGTCGATGATTAATTTGTGTAAGTTAGGTCCATGGTTATTAAAAGCGTGCCTAGGCGGCAAGCTTAGGTCACATGCGAAGTGACGATTAAGCATCCTAGGCAAAAGCGAAAATGCAGATGCTTTAGTATATTTTTTATTTTGATTTTTGGATCTATTATGGGCCATTAGATTTGATCAATTGGATAAAAAATTGGACGTGCCATAAGAGCTGATTGCCACCGGATCCATACATACGTCTTATCCTAAAATTTCTACAGTAAAATTGAATGAGAATTGAGGGTTGTGAGTGCTCAAGTCACGGCCTATGGGCTTGATTCACCTATGTTTTTTCTTGTTCTCTTCCTCCTCTTCTAATTCTTTTTATTCTTCTTCTTTACAAACGATTTACTACTACTTCTAGAAAAATGATCTACGACCTAGAGGCTGGGATTCACTAGACCAATTTCTTTTTCTTCTCTTCCAAAAAGCGATTCACTACAAAGACTAGGTGTATGTACTTATTTTCCTCTTCTACTATCCTCCTCCTCTTCTTCTTCTAAGATAGAGATAGAGCTGAAGCTTTGCATTTGCTGGCTCAATGATTTTATGTTCGTGGAGCTCTACTTTTGCTTTTCTTTTGATGTTTGATGTTTGATTTTTTTTGCTTCAAATGTTAGGATTTGATATATTTGTGGCATTTTTAAAATTTAAATGTTAATGTTTTGGTTGACGTTCAAATTTGTGATATTATTGATTCTTGTTTCAATTTAAATTTTTATGTTTTGGATTGCATTTGAATATTTAGTACTTGAGAAGTTGGAACTTGATACTTAGTAGTAGCTAAACTAAAATATTTGTTTGGTTTTTATATTGTTCGCCTCACTTCAATGTAGCTTTTGCTTCGCTTTTCGCCTAGGCCTCAGGAGACCTAAGCGCTTGAGTTTGCTTTTACGCCTTAAATAACTGGTTTGGTCAACTATTGATTATTTAAATATGATGTTTGTTTCATAATTCCATCACAATATACATATGCCACAGTTGGTGTTTAGGTTGGCATATGACATGCTCTTACTTTCTGCATATATTGGTTCTTTTATGGAAGTTCGATAATGTGAAATTTAGTAAATCCTGTTAAATAAAAGTAGGAAACAAAATGGTTGATTTATGTTCAACTCAATTGATATTTTTTTCTAATTTTTTGTACTGAGGAAATGGTATAGATTTTACACCACCAAGTTTGAAATTTCGAACTCAAGGAATACTCTTGAAATTTTCAATTCAACTGTATTTTTATTTTCTGCAGATTCACTCCGAGATAATTATAATTCGGAAAGGTTCTCAGGAACAAGACCAACTAGATGTTGATAGGATGCCCTTTTTGTTGGCAACTGTATATGAATCTGCCCGTCTTCTTCCTGCTGGGCCTTTACTACAAAGATGTTCTCTCAAACATGGTAAGATTGCTTGCTCTTGAATAGGAGAGTTGTTCAGCCTTCAGTGGATCTAAATTATATATTTAGAGGTGGCTGCTCTCTTGTGATGCATATGTATTCCCTCGGTCAAACTTAATATTTTTCAAAATCCCCTTGGACAGGAAAGTTGTGTACATGCATTCTCTTTTTTCATAAAGATTTATGAGGAAGTTATACTTGAATCTATACAATAGTTTTATGATATAAAAAATCCATTTATATTCATCAAATTTCAGGACCCTAAATCAGTTGGAAAATTTTCAAGTCAACTGTGGTTTTATGTTTTTCTGTTTCTTTGCATTGTCATAAGAGGTTAGGCTCTTATGCGTAGAACATAGTTCGATCTCATTGTACATCTTATCATCCTTAATTGAGTTTGTTACTAAAAAGTCATAAATGTCACTACCCCATTGTTTCTCTGTAAATCAAGGGTGTTGGGAGAGGTGGGATGGGTCTTGATTTAATTCTTGACATTATTTGTATAAAGTGGCGGCCTAAACTATTACTATGTGGTTGTAAGCTTGGGCATTTTACCCCATTGCGCTGGGTGATGACATTTATTCAATTTGTCTCCTTGGTTGTCGATAAATAGTCATATAACCAAATATGTAGTCGCTTACGAGTTCAAGAAAACTCTCCATTAATAAATGAATGAACTTGGCCGGTAGTTGCATCTAATACAGTTAATGCTTATTGTACCTTTTTGGCACTCAACGTTTGAAGACTTCTACTAACCCAAGAAGAAAAAAGCATAAGAAGACTTCTAATCGCGAGAATTTCAGTAGTTAAAGCCAATGAGAGCTCCTGTCTGTTTTAAAGCTACTTTAATTCCGTATGCAAATGAATGAAAACGATCATGTTACATCTATTTCGCCTCTCGACTTGGCTGTCAGGAACACCTTAATCCAGGGGCAGAGCCACGTTAAGACCCCCCCCCCCGGGGGGGGAGGTTGCCCCTCGTTGACTTTTGAGTCTCTTATACATCTTACCTATTACGTTGTTCAATTTATTAAATCCCCCCTCCCTAATTTCTTGAAAATTGTTTAACATGAACTAAGTTTTTTGATTTTTTGTAAGTTAGTAGTCCATTGTTTGTGCCCCTAAACAAGTGTTTTATTTTTTGATTGAATAAAAAATATGTGAAATGTCATAACCGGTATATATATATATATATATATATATATAT
>CM042191.1:8263217-8305916 GCA_023539305.1 Ilex asprella
TATGTGAAATGTCATAACCGGTATATATATATATATATTTATATTGACTAAATATTTTTGGATTTTTTTTTGATTTTTTTTGCTTCTATTTTATTTAATATAAATAGAAACTAGTTTCATCAAATAATTTAGTCTTAAATCTTATATATCTTGTCATGTTCAGAATTCAATTTTTTTTTTGTATTGATTGTGTACATCTGACCTTTCCCAAACCCCGCATAGACTGAGCCTTATGTACTGGACTGCATTGATGAATTTCTGTAGTCATATTTTGCCACTTCTAAACTTGAATGCTGGCTCTGCCCCTGACGCAATAACCTACCCCTCTCTCTTCTTAAACAATAGGTGGTAGGGGAACAAAAAACATACATAGATACACAAATCAAGTATGCAGCTGTTGTTTCGAGCAATGTCAAAAACACGGGTTACCAGAAAGTGGTTTTGAGTCCTGCAGCTGCCAAATTTGACATATAATGTCCAAGTTGTACCCAATATATCTATCCCAGCACCTTGTGTCAGTGGGACAACCACTTGGTAATGGTCTTGTTTTATTAAACAAGTCAAAAGTTGCTGAAGGAAATTATGCATAGAAGATTTTGCTCAAACATGTTACACACTTTGTTCTGTTATCCAGAGATATTTTGGTGATTCTCGGAAATTCAGAAACTTTCTTTTGTATACAACATCTTGTGATTTAACTCCTTTTAGAATGTCCGTGCACTAGAATTGTAATGAAATAGAGATTTAATTGGAAACTTTGAAAACTTGAGGTTTTAAGCAATGAGTTTTGTGGTTTATTTAGTATCTCTCCCTGTAAATTTGACCCTTAAAAAGGCTTCCTAACTACTGCTTGAGTTATTATCCCATGTTTGACATTAGGAGATAAAACTTGTCATTTGTATCACCAAACTGCCGAATATTTGGGTTAATTTTCTTTAAATATTTTGGATATAGGAACATGTGGGGCTGTTCAAGCTCCATCTTGTTTTTTTCATTCTTTTTTAGAATCCAAGGATAAGTTTTAGTCGAACTACATCCAAACCCATCCCAGGGATATTATTGGAGACATTTCAATTCAGTGGAAAGTACAAGACACTATTATTATCTTTTAGGATAATTAATAATTTAATATCATTAGACAAGAAAGCCTAGGATTATTGCATTTTTATCATGCTGTCTTCTACGCTGCTCACTAATTGATGGTGATGCCTTGTGGTGTGGTCTATGAATCGCAAGCATTCTATTTATGGTCGTTTACCAGTCTCCAACACGTTGAATATGTCCTAGGCAGGTGTTGGACACATAAAAAATGTGTCCAAGTGTTTCTATTTTTGAATCTCAGAACACGTCCTCGACAAGTTCAGGACACGGTTTTTTGTGATGTCAGCAGATCTAGCGAAAAGGAAGCAAAACACATAATATCAAGAGAGAACAAAAAGTTGCAGGAGCTTTTAGAGAGAAATCAGAGTGACTGTGGAGAGAGACCATTGAGGACAAGGTTTCAGATGTTTTGCTGATCAAATACAAAAAGAAATTGCAGACAGTTAGAGAGAGGATGAGAATCTGGTGAGAGAGAGAGAGTGAGAAGATAAGGTCTCCAAGTGTGGTCTTGCTTTTGCTTCAAATGGAATTGTGGCTGTAATGTCTTTGCCCACATGAAGAGAGTATAAATTAAGACTGAAATATTTTGGTGGGTTATGGAGCTAGCATAAGAAATTCCAAGTGCAATGGGCTATTCTACACCCTGCTGACTTGAAATGTGCTTGTGGATTATTCAACCAGATGGATGAAAGGTAGGCTGCCAAGTGTTTGAATGAGGGTTATTTTGAGGTAGTAGATCTGATAACTCTAGTAAAGATTGACTGAATGGGCCCATGATGTATAGCATGCACGACCAGATTTGCTCCCCTAGCAATGCAGCCCCTTAATTTTGTGCACCAAATTCTCTCCTCTAAAATATCCAGCAGTTTAATGTTACTGGAATTGCTCGTTTTAGGGTATAAAATGGCCAGCACACTTTTGATGGAAAATATCTTTTGGCCACACTCACGCCATATCTATATAATATCCATATAAGCATTTGAATTTTATCCCCACATATTTTTTCCGCCCATTTCTATCACAAGTTGAATCATTTAAATTTTGATTAATTTGTGACTCAATAAAATTTTTATTTCGAATATTGTTCATATAAGATAGTATACACACGTTGGTATTTTTTTGAGGTCATGTATTTTGAGAAAATTTGTCAATTTTTAGTTTTAAAAAATACTCGCTAGAAATTAATTTGAAATTATGTAATTAAAGAAAGGGAAGGAAAGAAATTGCTATTTGATATAATGTGATCAATTTTTTGGACGCTTAGGTTTCATGTTGCACCGTGTCTTTAGGCACGGATTGTTGCTAGTATTATTATATTTCTCTATGTGTGCTCAATTTGTCTGTGCCTTATTTTTGTAGAAATGAAGTGTCCATGTCATATCTCATTCATGTCCCGTGTCTGCATCCTGCTTGTTAGGGTGTGATAACTGCTGATAGCTTTTGTTAGCATCTGAATCCTAGAATCAGTTTCAGAACTTGAGTTCAATATGTAGATGCATCTAGATGATCTTAGTAAGAACGGGATTCGATGGATTTGATTTTATCTTGATTTGGATGCATTTACTCTAATGCGTTATCATGGATCACTCTATCTTGGCTTGATTTTATACCAGCCCCCTTCAAAGAGGGAGGGGCAGAGTTTGATATGATTCACCCCTGACGTTGGTGCATTTATGGTACTTAGCAAAGTATGATCTAATACATTGAGCTGACTTAGGTTCTGTGATTTTATTCAAGATTCATGTAAACTTTGCTGTGTAATTCTCCTCTTTCATAGTCAGTTTTATCTAGTGCATTTTTTGGTGCAATATAGCTGTTGGCTTAATCTCCTCTTTGTTTTTGTTGCTGATGTTGGTTTCTTCACTGCTGTTTCACATTTAATCACTAACAATTTATGTGCTTCTTGAAGACTTGAATCTCAAAACGGGTGAAGTAATACCAGCTGGAGCAATACTTGTTGTGCCGGTTCAGTTGGTACAGATGGATGATTCTTTTTGGGGGAGTGATGCTAGCCGTTTCAATCCATATCGTTTTCTGTCCAAGTCTGAAAAGAAATCTGATTTCGTTCATACAAAATCATCTGCAGGTTTACTTCGGCCTTTGGCTTTTCTTTTACTCCCACTATAATCTAGCATTCCTTTCCTTTGCATTTTTCTTGTTATTTGTGCACGCTTTAAGTGGGAATGCCACAAGGTCATGTACTAAATGGGAGACTTTACAGTTCCCTCATATGTGACATTGGGAGAAAACACACAAACAAGTTACTAGCATGCTCAACTAAAGTCTGAACATAAAAATATAGTATATAAGTTGCGAGGCCAACAAGTCTCGGACAATAATTTTGAAACCTTTACACTGCTGATGTAGGACAGGCTCTAAGAGTGCAGGTACAACAATAAAAGTAATTTTCATATATCAAAAGCCATGTTTCCTTGTCGCAATATATAAGTTTGACAGAAGAAACATTTTCTGTGGGTTGAGCAAGCTACTTTTTGCCACAACTGAACCTAGCACATGATGTGTTTTGTGAATCAATTTGCACCGACAACCCTTTGTAGGACATGTAAGTTTGGATGATGTTAACATTATGATCACCTACTACAAAGGCCGACATGGAATCAAAACAGTAAGGCTTAATAGTGTTCATTCAAAAAAAGTTTTGGTTGATGTTCTTCTCAGGGTCTGCAGAGGAACCTGTGGATTCAGGATGGAGATCATATGTTTTACAAGACCCAAGTGAAAATGCAGCATTCCTTCCTTTTGGATATGGTGCAAGAGCCTGTGTAGGTCAGAAGTTAGCAATCTTTGGAGTCGCTGCATTATTTGCTTCTCTTCTTGAGAAATATGAGGTTTGTGCTTCTCTTACTCAATCTTCCTCCATTTTCTTGTAGCTTAATATTATCTAATTTATAGTTATGATGTGGTGAGATAATGAACCTTGCCCCGGATTATGGCAATTGTCTAGCAAGATGAGTACCTCAGAATTTGTTGTGGCATAATGAACCACCCAAGTATAAGATTTGTATTAGTGCCAATGTGATTTGAAGTAAATTAAGCTTCTACATGAATGCTCAAGACCGGAAGGACCAATGACATAAACCAATCACTACCTCTTATTCTTAGGTCTGTGGCCTCATTCCAATGGGGGCAGAGGGAACATGCCTTGTCCATCATGTTCCTTTGGACTTTTCAGTATACAATATTTTTCAAGGCTAGTTCAGGGTTCATTCTCTTCCTGTTAAAAATGTTTGATATTTTTGGATGATTTAGCACCCTTCCCTGGTTCATCCTTTATGGGGCCGGACAGATTTGTGAGTTCATCTTTGCCATTGGGAGGGGCTTATAAAAACAACTAGTAGCAGTAGATATTTCAATTAGCCAGAAATTTTCTGAACTGTTTCTGACTTACCGGATAAAAGATGTTTGCATTTGTATTCTTAATCTGCAGGTAAGGCTTCAGCCAGGAGGCTCCAAGAGTGACCCAAAACCAATGATGAACAATTGCGTGCTTCAGCTTCTTCCCAGTCCAAAAATAATTTTTGTGAAGAGGAACAGCTGAGGCATCAAGAGACATGAAGTTTTTATATGAATGGGAGGAGAATTTATGTTATTGATGCCCCATGGAGAAGGCATCGTCTAGGTTACCTAATCCCTTTTTTTTTTCTTGCGTCATTTTTCGTTGGTCGATAGTTTGGGGAATGCTTTTTTGAGGCTCACTCAGCAGGCAAATGGAGGGGTGGTATGTGTGAGAGAGAGAGTGTTTTCGGACTCTTTTTCTCCTCCAAGCTTTTTAATGGCCCAAGTGCTGTCTGTCTTGTATGCGTTGTTTTTTGTTTTTGAAGCACCGGGCTATTTGCAGTGGAGCCTTGTGGTGGTGTGGTTGTTTATCTCCCTTTTTTTCCTGTTCCTCCGAAAAGGAGTTCTTTGTAATTCTCACAGAACAGTGTGTTGTATGTTTTAATAATCTCTCTCTCTCTCTCGTACAGAGGTGGTCTGATCTGCTTGTTTGTACACATTGCTCTAAAATGTCAAGAACTTTATGATCAGGGGGAGCTTGGGTGCGATCATACCCGCACTAATGCACCGGATCTCATTAGAACTCTACAGTTAAGCGTGCTTGGACGAGAATAGTATTAGGATAGGTAATTTCCTGAGAAGTCCTCATGTTGTACTTTTAAAAAAAAAAAAAAAAAGGGATAGCCGACATATATTGAGGCAAGAAGTGATAAATTTAATTACGGTTTTTTTTTTGTTTTTTTATATTAATGTAATTATTTTTAATTTTTTTCGTTATTAATCAAAATTTTGTATTCTCGAATTTTTCTATCATGTCTTATCAATTACTAACATATCTTTTTGTTTGATACATGTAACAAATTTATCAAAAGATTTTTTTTTTGAGGTATAATTAGTTTTTTAATTTTTTCTTATTTTTAAGTTTTTATATCCGGATGGTTGTCCTCATAATTAAGAAAAATAAGTTTGAATTTAAACAAAAAGACTAGAAATAAGAAACGATAAAATTTAATTTATTAGTGTTATTTTAAAAAAATAAAATTTGATATTTTGATTCTCTCTTAATTAAAATTGAGTGGACTATTTTTAGGTAAGTTTGAAGATATGAATTTTATGAACCATTTGGACAAGTGGAAAATTTTCCCACCTTCCCCTCTCTTTCTCTCTTCGCCGCAGGTAACCTCTGTTTCTATTAGTTCTTCTTGTAAAAGCCAACACTGACTTATCAAATGGTGATTCAGTGACATTCTTATTTAAAAAAAGGGGGATTTAGAAGTCGGTACAATATTTTAGACTTATTTAGGCAAAAGTACAAGTTAAAAATTTATTTGGGATAAAGTGCATATTTTTTAAAAATGCCACTATTGCCATCGATAAACAATATGTGAATAGAAACCCTTTTGTATTCTATTCATTTTTTTTTTGCTACAATCAAGTAATGAGAGGTAAAATATGAGCATATTTTTTCTAACAATTTCTATCTCTTTCTCTCTCTCCCTCTCTCTCTCTCTCCCCACCTATTTTCTATTACTATATTTATATTAATATTACAACAATACAAAATAAACCAAACAGTTACACCCATTAAAAAAATAGTTACACTCATTCAAAAACAGTGACACCCATTAAAAAAAAGTTACACCAATTCAAAAACAGTTACACCCATTAAAAAAATAGTTACACTCATTTAAAAAATAGATACACCAATTTAAAAAATAGTTACACTAATTAAAAAAGACAAAAAAAAAAAAAAATTTCCTACATCCCAACAACGACCAATACATAATATGTAACAAAACATCTTGACCGATTCTTCCCCATGACATGGAGACGACGTATATGTGTGTGTGTGTGTGTGTGATCATTTTGTTTCACTTTCACAATTTGTTTCACTTTATATATACACAGTTTATATATATATATATATATATATATATATATATGTATGTATGTGCATGTGTGCGTGTGATCAGTTTATATGTGTGTGTGTGATCAGTTTGTATATATGTGTGCGTGTGATCAGTATAAATTTGTGTATATGTGTGTCTGTGATCAGTTTGTGTATATATATATATGTGTGTGTGTGTGTGTGTGTGAGTAGTTTATATATATATAAATATGTAAAGATTACATATTTGTTTCCTAAAATAATTGTCAATAGATGCATAAATCTCTCACAAAACTCTTCATTCAAAATTCAAAAATTTAAAAAGATAACAAATATGTAATCTTTACATATTTGTTTCCTAAAATAACTGTCAATCATGGCTGCATAAAATAAGGAAGGGTGTTTAAGTAAAAAAGATTTTAATTCATTTGAATTTTGTATCTAAACATAAAAAGTTTTATAAAAAATGTACTTAATAGAATAAACCACTTATCCATACACTTTTACCTAAATAAGTCTAAAAAATTGTACCCACACCTAAAAAATCCTTAAAAAAACTTAGGCTTTTCATTCATGCAATTTCAATTATAATCAAGCAAAACTGTTGGCTAATTCAACACTCCCAAACATTCATTTCTCCATCAAAATTCAAGACTAATTAAAAGAGTGAGAAAAATCAGCCTGCACTTGAGCGTGTTGAACCATTCGGTGTAGTAGTTTTTGAATGGGCGTGTGGTCATCTTGCGGCCATAGAAAGCTATTTTCACATACATAAAGGTAGACAATCAGAGGAAGCATATGCGTTGGTGTGTGTGTACCCACATCTTCAGACCAAATACAGCGAGAAAAATCTGGAAATCGATTATTATAGTGCTGGTTTTATTTGTGATTGCTTTTGGATTTCTGAGTAGAAGCAAGAATGATGATACGAATCTTCATGAATATCATCGAGGTGATTCTAACATCACAAGCACAGACCAAAGAAAGCTAATTTCACAGACATAAAGGAAGAAAATCACAGGAAGCAAAAGCGTGTGTGTGTGTGTGTGTGAGAGAGAGAGAGAGAGAGGAAGAAGACACAGAAGAAATTACCTTCGTTGAAGAAGACACAGAGAGGCGTGGGTGTGTGTGTGTTACCTACGGCGAAGAAAAAGAGAAACAGAAATTACCTGTTGCGAAGAGAGAGAGAGAGAGAGAGAGAGGTGGGATTGATGAGTATTTGGCTGTTGGAAAGGGAAGACGAAAAGATTTCGACCCTAATATTAATCAAATTAAATGACATGGCAACTGATTTAGAATGCTGATTAGACCGTCAAGTCATTTTGGTTTTAATTTTGGTCTCTATTTTTTGTCAGTGTATCATTACTTTTTGAATTTTGGATTTTGTGGACTGATTTATGGATGAGTTTAGACTATTGAAGATATAGTTTTCCTACGGGAAAATTTCATGTACGTTCTGTCTAGTTAGGTCTAAATTTAATGACATTCCTTTTGATTCTGAAACTTCACTGCACCCCTCTTTTGATTTATACTTTTAAATCAAAGACACTCCCTTAACAGTAATTTTTAACTCTGCCAGTACAAAAAGTAACAGTTTGACTATAATTTTTTTGAAAATGTCAAAACTACCATTCCTTATGTAAATACTAGTCATTATCCGTACCTGAAGGCACTATATATATATAAAAAATTGCACTTGAAAGCAATATATAACATATAATACCAATCAATATAGACACACTATTTAAAAAAACAATCGGTAAAATGCTCCCATTGTGTAACAAAAAAATCTCAAATTAGAAAAAATGAGAATCTATCGAAAAACTATGTATTATGGTAATTGAATTTTATATTTCATTTAAGATAACACAATTATACTTACTACAAATATACAAAATAACCATAAAAATAAAAAAAACACTTTTAATTTTAAATTGCGTGAGTTTGAAAACTTCACCCCCAAGAAGGAGCCCCCATGATTGCGCAATTCACCTCAAAGCCATATCACCACAAAAAAGAATAAGCCTAGGTCCAATAATCCTAGAATGTCTTCCCCTCAGTAGTCACGACTCTTTCCCCACATAACCCTATGCTTTTTTGTAATCAAAATCAAACAGTTAGCAAAGCAGTCAACCCATGATGATTAAAATCTTCGAACTATAGAAAATTAACTTAGAAATTCATCTAAAATTAATTGAATACGTCAACCTTACTGACCTAGATAATTGAATGCATAAAACCTTGTAAGAGTTGTCACAAAAGTCATTTTGCATGTGTTTGAAAGTCTCTAGTTTGGAGTCTTTTATACCAAAAATGTATTGCATTAATTTATAATTGAATAGTAGCCCTTTCGGTGCAACAAAGAGACGACAAAAGTGATAGAAAACTAAAACTTGAAATTCTTTTTGGTACTTCGATTACTTAGCCATGTTTTTAGTAGTTTTTCACCGTTCTACGAAAATGAAAGCTTGTTTTCTAATTAAAAAAGACCATAGTAATTCACTGTTATATAACACAATCCTATCGTATTAAGGAACATATGCTTTTTACCAAAACAAACAAATAGAGATAGAAATTGAAGCAAATGCATTGTAATTTATGGTAAGATCTTTGGACATGATCTAAATGTTTATCTAATAATACAGGTTCTTATAGTGTTATGTGAAGTTCAATTCACAAATACTAAAATCTGCATTTTGCTGATGTTCTTTGGAAAATTGATTTTGGAGGGATCATTTGTTAAATTTGTATGGTCACCCTTTTTCTACATGGCATCAGTCACTCGAATGAAATACACTTTCATAAACTAAGCCTCATTGCGATGTGTCCTTCTGACCGTAAAATTCACCTTCACCGGAAAGAACAGGACAAACATATATATGACACTAAACATCAAGGCATTTGTGAGCTTAAATAGCATGCATGTCACCAAATACAATCAAACATCAAGAATTGCCAACACCATCTCTTATACCATATACAAAGTGAAAGGACCACTTTCTTGTAAGCCCACTACATAGAACAGACACTCACAAAAAACGTAAGAAATTGGATAGAGGTTCTCATTAGTTCACAAATAAAAAATTGGTATTTTGATCAATGATTGAAGTTTCCATTGAGAACTTCAATAATTTTCTTCCTTGCCCTATAGTTTGACCAATACATGATCATCATTAGTTTTTATCGAATTGTCACAAGAGGAGGAGGAGGGGAGCTTCTACTCTTAGATCACAAATTGGGGATTTAAGAGCAAATAAAAGACCAATCCACAAACTAAAATTTGATGGAGCATGAATAGAGTCCCCAGTCAAAGAAAAGAAATAGGATTGATAATCAAACAAAATCACAAACCTAAACAAATTTGTAATCATAATTGCAAGTAAAACAAAAAAACGCATTTCACAAACAAAATTTAAAGAGAAAGAAGGAGAAAGAGAGTTACCTGAGATGTTACCGTGGGGTAGAGAGAGTCTGGAATGTTTAGTGCTGCCGTTGCTCGCCATCGCCGTTCTTGGCACCCAGGATTTGTGTTGACACAGAAAGTCTCTTACTTGAGAGTAAAGAAAAAAAACAGTTGCAATTTTGCTACATATTTTTCTGTCTTCCACACTCTACTCCTAGCAACCATCCATAGATGAAATGTATTAATATTTAGGTTTTTGTTCAAATACAGTACCGAGCCTTACATGGGCTCTTGAGATGTTGAATAAGAAATCCCTAAATTGTAGTTCAAATGTGCTCTTACTACCAAATATATCAAATTCAAAGAAAAGGAAAAATAGGAAGATAATGAGATTAACGGCTTGTAAGTTTTATCGCATACTTCTTGAACTTATCAAGTATTCATTGAATATAATGAGATTAAGACAACGTAAATCCATCTGACGATCTATAAATTTTAATTGTTAGTATAACGTCAACAACATCTAAGTCATTAATTTCAAACCTATTAGTCGACATCCGTTTTGTAGCTTTAATGACATCATTATTACTGCCTCTAATTAACATATCGTTTACATAAAGACATATAATAATGTACCCACTTTAAGTGTTCTTGACATATACGCATTTGTCATACTCATTTATTTTGAACCCATTTAACAACAATAATTTGTCAAAGTTCTCGTGCCACTGCTTTAATGCTTGTTTTAACCATAAAGAGATTTAACAAATTTGTATGCTTTCTTTCCCTGTTCATTAGCAATGAACCTCTCATGTCGTTTCATGTATATATCTTAATCTAATTCATTATTTAAGAATGTTATATTTACATTCATTTAATGTATTTCAAGATCATTCAAAGCAGTTATAGTTTACTGTGTTGTGTTTCTTGCAAATGCATACCTAAGACCTAACTTGTTGAGCAATTTATATCTTCTAAAAATGATGATGTGGCACTGTAAGGGTCCCATCAAGCCGATGAGGGAGGGCTTATAGAGGTAATCATTAGTAAGTTATTCGACTCTGGAGCCGCGCAATTACTTGGTCTAGGGGAGGTCGGCATCTAGTGAGGGTCTAGTCCTGTAATGATTACCCTATTCGAGATGTCGAGCACTCAATGCACGTCTCCACAGAATTTAATGGTCCCCGCAAGGCATTTATTAAGTTGTGCCAAGCATTGATTATGTTGACACAAAACATTAAGTTCGCGTGTCCTTAAAAAATTCACGTCATCAAATGTCATGCCTTTATGCAGATTTCTTGATATTCGAAGTACGCTCTGATGTGACTTGTCTACAAAAACAATCATTTTATGTAACTTATTGCGTCATGGTGGATCCACATGCTTGCATAGCGTTAAATGCTCGGTCCCGAAATGCCCTTTATTTCTTTAGTCTGCTAGAGCATATTCTCCCAGATTCCTTTTTTGGGACCGAACAATCTCCTCGGTGTTTTACTGTTCAAGTCCACGTGTCATGCTTTGATATGAGAGTCGTTTTGTGCCCCTTTTGTTACTATTCAATCTAGTGAGATTGCTACATAATGCAATTATTTGAGATTGATTCTAATATTCTAAAATCAGTCCCAACTTTTTTTTATTAAAACCTTGTTTTTAGTACCGTAACTGGCCTTTCAGGAATTTTTAATTATGTTATCCAGACTTCACGAAGATAAAAGTTTAAACAACAACCCACATGTATTGCACTATTGGATTGTAAGTTTGAGTCCTGTCTAACTCAATGTAGATATCTTTGGTGCTTGTGTGCATCCAAAATTTATATGCTCGTAACTATGTTTGGGATAATCCTTTGTAACTAAATAATAACAATAAAAAAATAAAAACTGTTACTATCAGAAAATGTTTGATTTTACCAAGAAAAGGGCTTGGTCAATGAAAAGCTATTGTTTCAGCCCTAGTAGAGCTGAGACATCAATGAGTTAGATCACCCAATAAAACTTACCTGATCAGCACTTGAAGGATATCTCATGAATTATAACCCTGCAGATAGTATGGGGAGGAGTTTGCTAGTGAAAAAATATATTGGAATGGAGCAGTGGCATTCAACAATATAACAAGACTTGTGTTTGGGAAGAGGTTTGTGAACTCTGAGGGTGTGATGGATGAGCAAGGTCGGAGTTCAAGGCAATTCTCGCCAACGGACAAAACCTTGGGACGTCGCTTGCCATGGCCGAGCACATCCCGTGGCTCCGCTCATTGTCCCCGCTTGAGGAGGAGGTGTTTCTAAGCACGGAGCATGTCGGGACTGTCTCACCCGCGCTATCATGGAGAAGCACACCCTTGCCAGCCAGAAGAGTGGTGGGGCCAAGCAAACTTAGATTGGGCTATGAGATTTCTGAGTTGTTGATGATTTGAGCTTGGTACTAATTGTATACCTATTCTTGTATCAACAAGACCTGATCACTGCAGGAATGGACACAACTGCAAACTCTCCAGAGTGGGCCATGGCTGAGTTGATCAAGAACCCAAGGGTCCAACAAAAGGCCCAAGAGGAACTATGTTTATATAGAAATATATACATATTTCGAATCAAATCATAATCATAATCAGATCCGATATATGTATATCTAAATTTAAATACGTGAAATATAAAATTGTAGATCTAGATTTGGGATCAGGTTGTTGGTAAAAAAATATCAATGCATATCAAATTAAATGCATTCAGATCAAATTCTGATCCATTGATGGGCCAAGTTGGAATCAATTAGAGACATAATCAAATTTGGATCTCTACAACATCAACCCACTTAGCTCTAATTTTGAATTTATATCCTTAAAGAATTGAATTCTCGAGGGTGAAATTTAAGATTGAGGGTGCGATTTGAGCATGAAATGGGACCACATTGCACATGTTTCATAATTTATCTTTCAAGTGCAAAATGAAATTAGCCTTTGTTTTAAAACCGTTTTCTTGAATTTTTAGAAGGCACGATGGCTTCAAGCTAGATTATTAATTTTATCCATTGACACAAATACGAGACAACAAAAAATGAAAAAAAATGGTATGATCGATTAACACGAAATTATACTTGTTAAAAAATACTTTTTCGACATTGAATAATTAATCCCCAATTTTTTTATTTTCTTACAGGCGTCCGCTATATAAGCTTATGAGATTCATGTCAATAAATTTTTATTAATTTTTTTTAACAAAACATTCATCATTAATAAATAGAAAATTCATTTATATATAGTGAGACAAAAATCTAGTACTATTAAGGGAGAGACGTGGGCTGAGCCCACTTATAAAATGTCTAACTTATATCTTTCATTTCTTTTTAAATAATTATCCATAACTTTTTCTTTAATCTTATTTAACCATATGCACTCATGAAATGTCACTATTAACCCTACATGAGTGGATTCCTACAATAGCTTGAGATAATTATATCAAGATGAAGATTGTGCGATTTGTTCCTGTAACCGATAACAAGATCAAAAGAGGACTGGAGAGGTGTCCGACTTATCTCTTCCAATATCTAAATCAGTAGGTATTCAAAAAAATGATAAGACTTTTATTGTGCTAAGTTACTCGCAAGTTTGTGCCTAAGACCCAACTCATTGACTATTTATACATTCTAATAGGATGACGTTGCATTATAATTTGGGGTGACAAATGGGTGGGTTAGGTTGATTATGGGTTGAGTTAAATTGAATTGGACTAAAATCAATCCAATCTATTTTTCACTCACCTAGTAAATGAACTATAATGAGTTAGATTTATAATGAGTTGGGTTAAACCAATTAACCCATAAAGTAATTAAAATTCTTAATAGACACATTAATACACCAAAACACACACACACACACACACATTAGTAATTCTCTAAAATACAAATATACACACACACTAATACACCAAAACACATACAAATTAATACATTAAAAATATACACACTAATACACCAAAAATATACACACATATACTAACATAAAAATTAAAACACATTTAATAAAAAAATACACACATAATGGGTGGTCCGTGGGTTGACCCATGAGTTATGAGTTAACCCATGGGTCATGGTCCGACCCATGGGTCATTCATGGTGTACTAGTGTGTGTGTGTGTGTTTTTAGTGTACTAGTGTGTGTATGTTTAGGTGCATTATTGTATATGTGTGTATTTTTTGGTGTAATAGTGTGTGTATTTTTTGGTATATTAGTACATTTATTTATTTTTATTACTTGTGTTATTTAATAAAAAAATAAATTCTCAACCCAATGGGTACTCATTTGTAAACCATACTAACCCACTTAATTAAAATGAACCATATTACCCAACCTATTTAAACCCATATTAATTAATATAGGTACCCAACTCATTTATTTATGAACAAATTAAATAAATTAATAAATAATAAATTAAAATTATGACCTCTAATTATAACTGTCCCGTCAAGTTAATTGACGTAGTCTTCACAGGAGTAATCATCAGTGAACTATATTTTTTTCAAGCCATGCAATTATTAGGCCTGGCGAAGCTCGGCATTTTCTCGTGACATGGTCCAGTAATAATTACTCCATCCAAAATGCCGAGCACTCAATGTGCGTGCATTCGGCATTTAATGATCTCTACAGAGCCTTTATTGAGTTGTGATCAACACTCATTGTGTTGACACCTAACATTAAGCTCACGTCCCCCGCCCTCCCCTCAAAAAAAAAAAAAATCCCACATCAGTAAGGGCCGACACAGGGGTGTTCAAATTTTTGACTGACCGCAAGTTCCTACCCTATTCGACCTTATCCTACCCTAAAAATCGGCTAGCCGCAACAATCGGGTAGGAATGCGGAAGAGTTTTTGTTCTTCCGATTAAATCGGATAGGAATGCGGAATAGCTATCTATTTCCGCATTTCTACCCTACCCTACCCGCATTAATTTTGTATTTCATATTATTTAAACTTGAATTAATTGTTATTATATTTGTAGAACAATTATGGTGGATTAATGTTCATACTTTCTTGTGTTTTATTACAATTGTTGTTGTAGTTGTTTTTTATTTTAATGTTATTGATTTGTGGTGTTGTTAAATTAGTGGATGTTATTTAATTAAATTATTAAAATAATCCAAAAATTAATAGTTACAAAAATATTTATTCGACTTCCTACCCGACTTCTTACTCGATTAATCGGGTAGGAAGACGGGTAGGAATACTAAAGCTGTCGGGTAGGGTAGGCCAAGAAAAAACTCTTCCGCAAAATATCGAGTAGGAACGCGAAAAAACATATTTCCTACCCGTAGGGTAGAGTAAACACCCCTACTGTTAAATGCTCAATCCTGAGACACCTTTTGTTCCTTTAGCTTGCAAGAGCATGTTCCCCCAAATTCCCTCCTCGGGACAGTCCTACCTCCTCAATTCTTCACTCTTTGAGTCCACGTCTCACACTCTAATACAAGAGTCGTTTCGTATCCCATAAAACCCTATTCTCTTTCCATCTTAACTACCCATTATTTTTCTTATGCAACTGAGCTAAACTACCCATGTAATTTATTCATTTTTATCTCTTTGCATTCTCATATCTATCATTATCTTCTTATCTCAATCTATAATTAGGCACACTAATGATCGTGTGCAAAGCCCACTAATAAAGAAAAAATGTAATAGGAGAGATCTTACTCCAACTTACATCTAAGCAGGTCAACAGATCAAATTTTAGTCAATATAAATCTAATTAAAAAATTCAGATCTAATCTTGTTTGCGAATTCTATTTTTTTATAGGCCATATCCAAATTTGATAAGAATTGAATATCATATCCGACAATTTGATCAATCCGAATAACTAAATGTAATTGTATGTTAGAGAATTCAATCTAATTTTCAATGCAATTTCATCATATAATCATTTAATTTCATGATATATTTACATAAATATAAATGCATAGCTTGGATTGGATTATTATTGGACCGGATATTGATACATCCGAAGCAAATCCATTATAAATATAATATAATATATTCATATTCAAATTTAAATTATTAGTAAAACATGTCATATACATTGAATTCGAATCAAAATTTTATTACTTGACATACCTAACTAGTATTGCTCCATGTGATGCAGTCTATTTTTAATCTTTCATGTCACAATTCTACCACCTCTAACGTCACCTCGACCTCGAACATAGTATTATTGAAAAATTATCTATCATTATGCTGATTTAAGGAGAATGAAAAATTCAAATTTAAAGTAATTTCCTTGAAGTAGTTATGTAAGCCGTATGAAATAATTTAATTAAACGGGGTCAATGTATTATTATTAAAAAGTTCAATATTATACAAATATAGTATTTGATAATGAATGATGGACAAAAGTTGTGGGGAGTTTAGTCAGAGAAGTTTTTGAGGCAGTTTAGAATTGACAAAAAAGAGCGAAAGACTACCACCAATTCAATTCGGGTTAGCTAGTTCGAGTAACCAACGATCATATCAGTAATATTAATATGGTGCAACCTCTAGACTACAAATTGAATAGAATGGGATCAATTTTCTATTACAGAAATATTTATTTATTATATAATTGGGTGGTTATGAATTTTTGAGAAACTTACTTACAAACTTATTTATTTATTAGTGAATAATTAGGGATATTAACTGTGTCAGGTTGGGTCATTTCATGTCAAGTCGATTTTGAATTTGTGTCGAAAATCTCAAAACTCAAACCTAACATGTGTAATAATCGTGTTGAGATATGTAAACGCTAATCTGACTTGGTCATTAAAAGGGTTATCTGAACCCGACATATTTGACAAGTTTAATAAACATGTCGTTTTCGAGTTAACACACATAACATGATATATTTAACTTGCTTCACACACATAACACGTACCTGTTTAACACATATAACTTGTTTTCACACCAGTTCATTACCATTAAATACATCATTCAATCATTCATCCAAAATTTTAAATAATTTTTTTATAAATAACACATCTCAACAATGAAATTAACTAAAATATATTCAAGTTTCAACCCAGAAATTAAAACAAGAACTATACTATTATACTGTCATAATAATGTTAAAAATTATACTGTCAATTATCATAGTAGAAGTAATAATTAATAAATAATAATGTTAAGACTACATCAGCTTTATATAATAAACAAACTAGACTGTCATAAACGGGTTAAACGAGTCTACAATGGATTAGGTCAGGTTGGTGTCCGAATCACATCAACCTATTAAAATATACGGATTAGTCAGGTCAAAATCAGGTTGACCTAATTTTGACATAAACATGACATAATTTTTTAAGCGTGTTGACCTATTTTAATTTATTAACTTATTTAATTTTATATCCGACCTATTAATTTTATGTTCAAGTCGTATAGTATTATCATGTTATATGAAAAAATGGCATAACTATGAGTAAGTATACCGCATGAAGCTCTGACGGAGTGTGACGATCGCACCCAATATTTTCTTCTTCTTGAGCCTGTCCGCCTTCTACTTATCCATTTGGCTCCTTTCTGCACACCAACCTCTATACCAACCTTGACTGGGCCCCAATTCCACCAAACGCAACCTCAACACTCTGTGGGTCCCACCTTCCCCAACATTGACTTCTTTAACCACCCACCGAATACCAAACAATCCCCACCAAAATTCACCCACAGAGACTCCTAATTCCCCTATCTATCAAACCCATGGGCCCAATGCTAAGCGCTCACAGAAACTACACATCACCTCTGTCCATTAATCTAATCTTTTAAGAATCAAATTATCAGTCGAAAATTTAGTATAATGGTATGAGATTACACGATACGAATTCGACTATTACCAACATATTTTGTATAAATTTTTTAAGTTAATTTGATGCAGAATGACTTAAATATATAATAAATATGATATTATGGATATCAAAATATAATACGATATGAAATTAGAGGGTTTAGGTCTTTCTTAAACCACATATTTCGTAACCAAGTGAACCCGACACGACACGATAAATAAAGGAATCAAGTATAATTGAAATCAATCAAAAGAAATATACGACATGAACCCGATATGATATGGTTCATTAGACACGAATTAATAAATAAAATAGGTATGGATAGAATATTTTTTGACACGAACCCATTAACAATCGACACAAACCTCATTCAACACGATTGACAGACCTATGTAACTTTTTGACACGGATCATTTTTAACAATTACAGATACTCATATTGGCAGGACTTTAGGCGACTCAGCAATCCCTAAATTGACACGTGTAAAAGTATAGCCGTTATGGAGCTCAAGAGGCGCTGAGGAGCAGAGCCGATGGAGAACGTGTAACGCCCCGGTTTCCCGGACCCGTTACTTAATTAAATCGATGGATCACAAATAAACCACAAATAAATCTTCGAGTAGATGACCAGAGCTATAATTGCCTCAATAAATTTTAATCACAATTTTCATCTCCAAATAATAAAAATAATCTTTTCAATATACAAAGTTAAAAATTATATCAAAATTCGTCCGTCTTCGATTCCTCAAATATCAACTCTGGTCCTTCCCTCCGAGATAATCCTGAAAAATATTAAAGGCGGGGAAGTATACAATACGACAGGAAACAATATGCTCAACGAGGAAAAGCAACACGAATGATCAAATATCAAATAAGTTAATCGATAGACAATCATAGATAAAAGAATCAGGAACCCAATTCGATAAATCAAATAGCTCAATATCTATCAAACATAGCCTCATACTTGGGTCCTCTTGGTAACATGACAAGTGACACTTGGGCATTTAAAATCCATACTCATATCAAACCATTACACCCATCCGGGCTGTAATCACAATCGCACCCCCGCAGGGCCATAATCACATTTTACCAATCATGCCCCAAAGTGCACTTCGTACATGTACCAATCAACCCCAAAATAGTTAGCCCAACGTTTACGTACAGGAGGTCAACCGATAATATTGACATAATTTCATATCAATCGAAATAATCAAAAGGAATACAAATTTCAAATAATGAAAGGACACTCTTTGCAAAGAGATTCAAAAGACAGGAACATATTGTATACTACCCCGTACCTCAAATTCATCAATGACTTTGATAAATGCGAAATTCGAAATACTGCGAATGACATAGTCAAATTCGATAGCGATTTAAAAGAAAATCACTGCTCAATTTTTGACCTAAAAATCTCATAATCTCTTTCTCTCTCTTCCTTCCTCTCTCTCTCTCTTTCTCCCTTCCTCTCTGCCGTGCAGTCTTGCTGGGCATTGCTTGGCTTTTTATAGCCACCTTTTGCTTGGCCTCCAAGGTTTTAATAGTATCATTTGGACACTTGTCCATTTCATGCCAAATTTTTTTTTTTTCTTTTTCTTTTCTTTTTCTTTGTGCACGTTTCTTCTTTTGCTCCAAAGTGTATGTATTATATATATATATATATATATATGTATATATTCACATTATATTATTACGAAACTTGACCTAAATTATAGTCATTTTACTCCTTTTCACACAAGGAATTTATATTTAAAATCCATTTATTTATTTAAAATTTGTAAAAATCACTCTTAATTATATGAAATTATAATTGACGACCTAAATTAACGTATTAGTAATTATTTTATCTACGGGTCGTCACAGAACGGCTCGGAGGAGCAGAGCCGATGGAGAACGGCTCGGAGGAGCCGAGTACACATCCTGACACCAACATTTATAGACGACTTGATAGCTCATTTATGGCGGTGTAACTGTTTTTGACGATTACTAGTGATCGTCTGCACCCTCAAAAGCCTAGGCTTGCAAGTCATAATTGCTTGACATTAATGGTTATCACGCCGAGTATGTCTCCTTGGATCACCCAAGGCACTGTTCCCCAAGCACTGAATCCTCGGGAGTAGGTGTCTGGTGCCGATCAAAGGGGCTTGAGTTCATCACGGATTGTCATGGGTTCTCATAGTGGAGCCGAGCACTTGTCCTGTCGCTCGAACGTTAAAGATGCAAAGGTTTGAGCAGAGAACATTCATTGCGCATGGGAAAAGGTGTCAAACATTAAATGCTGAGATGAGACTTAAAGTCTTTGCACTCATTGCTATTCCAGGTATAAATATCCTTCAGAAAAATGGACAAAGGTACGCAACTTTGGACCCAAATAAACCAATACACTATGCTGAAACTTTCAAGCTCATACTGACTTAATATTCGGAGGGGATAAACCAGGTGTTCACCCGGCACCTTTCCTAACCATTTCATAGCTGTTTTCAGGTCGTTCATCATAAGAATCACTATCTCAATCTATTGTAGGAGTTCTCCCGTGCAATTTGGCGCCATCTGTGGGAAATCTACGAACTTTTTCCCGTAGCGATCACCCCATGGTGAACACTCAATCCCAAGGTGAGAGAGGAAGCCAACGTGCAAGAGACGCAGAAGCTACCCGACTGTCATGGATTCAAACTCCGTGGGTCGGTCAAGTAGAGGCAATCATGCCTCGCAGCGAACATGTCCTGTGGATTAGGACCTAAGGGGCCTGGGTCTCTTGGCTCGGGAAATCGCAGAGTTAATAGAAAAACGGGTGGAAAATCGTCTCAAACTACTTGAGAGCGACAACACCAAGGTACATGATCAGCGATAATGATTTTGAACACTTCGAAGGCGCTAGTTGACAGAGTGCCAAGCAGCGAGACCGAAGCCCCCAGTCGAGACGACTCCCATGGCGTGATACTAGGCGCCCCTGCGAGGAGTTTGCACAAGCGCGCAGCTAAGAAGCCTTCTCCACACGGCTGGGGAAGGCCAACTCCCGAGGAGAAGGCGGAGTGGAATCATCGCATGACAGGAATGTCTCAAGGTGATCTATACAACAAGCTATCAAGGGGCCCAACGGTGATCGAGTCCCACGCTGAATCCACAGTACAAAGGCCTCGACCAACCAGGCTCAGGCAGGACCTCCGTGCACAGCTGGATGACGAGCCGCAATTGCCACACCCATGCAGATGATAAAGAACAGATCGTCTCCTCGTTCGTACGTACGACCAGGGAGACCAAGATGCCGAAGAAGTTTACCGTGCCCCAGTTCAAGGTATATGATGGGAGGACGGATCTCGAGGGTCATTTGAGACAATATAAACAACTGATGTCACTCCATGACACTGATCAGAGGGTGTTGTGCCGAGTTTTCCCCATAAGCCTAGGGGATACCGCTATGAGGTCCTATGAGAGTCTAGTTCCCGAGAGTATTAGATCATGGAAGTAGATCATCGAGCTCTTTGTGGCCCGGTTCATTACCAGCAACAAAATGCCAAAGGACATCGGTGCGTTACTGACTCTCAGACGAAAGACGGGGGAACCCCTCAGGCAGTACGCTGTCAGGTACTGGGAAGAGGTTAACGAGGTAGAGGCATGTTCAGAGGCCATGACGGTCATAACGTTCCGTCTAGGACTGCCTCGGGATACGAATTTGTATAGATCATTTACCAAGCGAGCCCCGGGAGATATGATAGCCCTCGACAACAAGTACGCAAGAATGGAGGAAGAAATGGTAGCCCCCGACAACAGAGTTGCTACAACAAGGAGAAAAAGAGAAAGAACCAACTGCAAGGAGAGGGGTGCCCACCCTGCCTCTGAGTCGCATGTCCTTCCAATGGGTGAATACGATCTTCAAGAAGTCCATTTATAAGATGCTACGCAAGATAAATGATAAGTCTTTCTTCTGGTGGCCTCCAAAAATGCAGGGAGACCGATCCTTGAGGGATTTGACGTCTCGGTATTCTTATCATCAAGACGTTGGGTATTTTGACCAAGGACTGTAGGGTGTATAAGTCCTTCCTCGAGTCATAAATCTGAGACGAACATCTGAAAGAGTTCATCGAAAGACCCACCGGAGGCCCTGCAGCCGTAGAAACTAACAGGCTTCGAGAAGCTGCCGCCGTAATAGAGGTGATACACGCTTGCACTACGGTGAGACCAACGTATAATGCCCTTCGGGCCGACCTCCGGAGGGTCTCCCAAGCAGTGAAAGTTGAAGGGAAGAAATGAAAGGAGCAAACCTCCAAGAGGCCACAGTCTGATGCCGAGGTGATGTCCTTTTTCGACGCCGGCCTCAGTGGGTTGGCCCTCCCGCACTATGACGTTCTGGTGATCACCTTTTGGATTGACAAGTATTACGTTAAAAGGATCCTCGTGGACTCAAGTAGCTCATCCGAGGTAATGTATAAGGACCTTTTTCGTAAAATGGGATTCACACAGAAAGATTTGATGTCAGTAAAGACTCCCTTCATAGGCTTCAATGGCTCCAGTGCCCTCCTTCTTGGGAGGATTACCTTTGAGGTCAGTACCAAGGTCATCACATTTCCAGTGGAGTTTGTGGTTATAGATTCCGACTCGTCATACAACTCTATAATGGGCAAGACCTGGTTGCATGCAATGAAGGCGATGCATTCGTCGTACCATCAGAAGATAAAATTTTCCACTCCGAGGGGTGTCATGGAGATTCGAGGCGACCAAACATCGTCCAAAAATTACTTTTATGCCACATTAAATATCGGGGGTCAGAAGCCGAGCTTAGAAGTGTGATCCCGATGCAGTAGTATCTAAATAGCAATCACAATGTTGTCGTACCGCCCTTATCCATATCGTATCGGATACGATACCCATGTTTGTATCCGTGCTTCTTAGACTAACATTCTTAAATTTAAACTAGAGTTAATTATATTGAAGGTCTCAAAGTATGAGATTTGTCTTATTTTAATCTCTAATATTTTAATTGCATCATTTTAGTCCTTGAAGTATTTAGTATATTTTTATGTGATCCCTCAAACAGAAATCATCCAAATTGTTAACGATTTTTTATTATAAACTTGTCATACAATACCTAAATATGGACAAAAAAATAATTTGGACAAAAAAAATATGTTGTTATCTCTTAACTCCATAGTTAATTTATTCAAACACTCCTGACTTCAAATTTGCACTCATTTTATCGTTTGATCTCATGCAATTTTCTTTTTTTGTCTAAAGCACAATTACTATAATTCTACTTAAAAGCAGAACTGCAGTAACGACATATAAACACACACACCCCCCTCCAAAGGCTATCCGATGTAGGATAACCCCGATCTCATCTAATTTCAAAATACTAAAAACTTAATATTAAATTACATCGCAACTCTCTGTAAAATGTCTAATAATAATATAATATATATGTGTATTATGATTCTTAATATTGATAACAATTTTATGCGTTTGGTCGCCCTTGAAATCAATGGTGTTGTCTATCTCTTCTATTTATTTTTATTGAGCATATTGAAAATTTTTAACTATTAAATGTTTGTTCGATCAAACAACATACAAAAAAGTTAAGTTCAAAAGAGTTTTTAAATTTGTAATTTTTGAATTCAAATTAACGTTGTTGTTCCCTACATTTTTCTTTTCATTTTATTGGATAAATTAAATAATTTTATTTAGGATTAATTGCACTAGAGATCTTCAAAGTATGAAGTCTATCTCATTTTGGTTCTCAATATTTCAATTGCATCATTTTAGTCCCTAAAGTATTGAATATGTTTCTATATGATCCTTTAAGCAGACAACATCTAAATTGTTAATAATTTTTTTATCATAAACTTGTTACGTAATAGCTAAATATGACCAAAAAATAATTTTGATAGCTCTTAAACAAAATTTGAGTAACTCTTGACCAAAACATGTGTAATATTGGTAGTTTTTGACCAAAATTTGGATAGTTCATGATCAAAACTGTATAATTTAGGTAGGTATTTAACCAAAATTTGAGTAAAAAATTGATTAAGAGTTATCCAAATTATTTTTTTGTCCATATTTAAGTTTCAGTTGACAAATTTATAATAAAAAATCGTTAACAATATGGATACTGTTTACTCGGGGTACCATATAGAAACATATTCAATACTTCAAGGACCAAAATAATGCAATTAAAATATTGGAGACCAAAATGAGATAAACTTCATACTTTAGGGACCTCTAGTGCAATTAACCCTTTTATTTATTTAATGTCTGTTTAGCTTGGCTCAAAACATTATATCAAGAGGTATGTTTTTGAAGTAAACTAAATTTCTATGGCTAGTATTTTTCTATTCGAGCAATGCTATGTATCCCAAATCTTCAACCCAAATTTTTATCCCAAATCAAAGGAGACCATTAGATCAGTGAGTCCCGTTTAAAAAAATTAATGGGATCCACTCATTCAATGATTCCCTTCATTTGGGATGGAGATTTGGGTTAAAAATTTGAGATACATAGTATTTCCCATATTTTTTATCCCTCTTCTTCCTTTGACACTTCTTCCAAGTTAGAATTATCATCGAGATCGCAAGCAACACATTAACTCCTGTCCGCACCTGCTTGAACTTTTAACTTCATTTCGTTCACAATTTGACTTGGTATAGCCATTCAATCTCAAAATAACAGTTCATAAGTAGGGGCGACTACATCATAACAACCCTTCTACAAACTAAAAACAACTATGCTAGGAGTGCTATATTCACCAAAGTGCTATCGCAGTTCATGTGCACGCCTTGCACAGTAGGAGTCTGTCAAGAGAGTTGGAGAGCGCGCAGGGATCTGAGGAGAATGGGGTGAGAAGACTGGTCAAGACCACAGGCTGAGGAGACTGGTTATATGCTGGTTATATGTTATATTTTCCAGCTTCGACACCGTCAGCAAATTCTTAGGAGAGTAGTGATGAGCCAAAAATGTTTGTTGCAAAAAAAAATTTCGTGTTCTAGAAATTGCAAGTTGCTCTTTAACAATGGCTGAAAACAGTGATTAGTGTCTAATGGTTTAGATTTGATACCCTAGAAATAAGAAAATATGAAGACTATAACACGAATAATTATCGGATAAATCAACAAATTTGTTGTTTTGGACCAAAACATTATATTTTGTCTGATTAAATGTGTAATTTGAAATTTTCAGTTTTTTTCTGGGCAATGTTATTTGGATCCAATTTACCAACCTAATCGTTTGTAACCATTGAATTGACAGTGGACTTCAATATTTAACGAGACCCGCAAGTAATACAATGATTGTGATGGAATAGATGACAATTCAAATTGGCCCACAAGCAATTTAAATTTAAGTAAAAATTTAAGTCAATATCAGAGATAACATAAACAAAGTTTTTTATTCTAGTCTCGGCGTGAATGATCTAACTTTGATCGGACTTGAAAAGAAATTAGTCGATAAACTGACTCAAACACCCTGATCATTAAAAAAAAACCAAAGTTTCCCACCCTAAAACACCCAATTCTTCTTCTACCCAATTGCCATTTTGGGGCCATATAACTTGTGGGACCTAGTAATAATCAATGGGATAGTTAAACTTGATGGAAATTGAAACATATTCGAGATTCAGAGGATCCAAATGGTTGGTAATGACCTTACTCCAAACCCAAACTTATTCCAACAACTACTCATGGTACTAAAATGCCCTTCACCAACTCTCTCTCTCTCTCAACTTGTATAATTACGTTTCCCTCACCACTTTCCTCCTTACATCAACCCCCACCGTCTCTCTCTCTCTCTTCCCCCCCCCCCCCCCCCCGGGGTCATGGCTCTCCTTCCGCTCCTCCTCACCTTCACCTTCATCTTCCTCCTATACCAACTCTACCAAAAGCTCAGATTCAAGCTCCCACCAGGCCCTAGACCATGGCCGGTCGTCGGCAACCTCTACGACATAAAGCCGGTGAGATTCCGGTGCTTCGCCGACTGGGCACAGACTTACGGCCCAATCATTTCTGTCTGGTTCGGTTCAACCCTTAACGTTATCGTTTCCAATTCCGAGCTGGCCAAAGAAGTCCTCAAAGAACATGACCAGCAATTGGCCGACCGGCATCGAAGCCGATCGGCGGCGAAGTTCAGCAGAGAAGGGCAGGACCTTATTTGGGCTGACTATGGACCTCACTATGTGAAGGTGAGAAAAGTTTGTACACTTGAGCTTTTCTCTCCCAAGAGACTTGAAGCTCTCAGACCCATCAGAGAAGATGAGGTCACAGCCATGGTGGAGTCCATTTTCAAAGATTGCACCAATCCTGGTATGTTTTCTTTTGCAGTTATTATGTGTTTGATTTGGTGAATTCTTGGTTAGTATGAGGTTGGCATCTGCTAAATAGCCATGTAGTGGTATTTTTTTTGGTAAGGGGAATTGTCTTAATGTTATAAAATTTGGGGTAAAAACTATAATTAGTTTATAAACTTTGTCTTTTGTTTTAATTTGGTAATTGAACTATTAATTGTTCTAATTAAGTTTTTTGATTAATAATTTCGTCATCTAACAGAAGACTAGCTCAATCTAATTCATTTTAACGTTAATCTAATAGTAAAAACGAGCGAAATAACTTAATTGAGAGACTAAATTTGGACAATTAAAAGTTTAAGAATCATTTTAAAATAGGAGACAAAATTTAAGGGTACAAATTATAATTGATCCCTGAACTTTGCCGGTTTTAATTTGGCCCCTGAACTTTTAATTATCTCATTTTAGTCTATTAATTATCAATTTCAAGTTAAGTATTTTCGTCAATTTCAACGGTTAGAACAAATGGCGACACATGACGTGGACGGCCATGACAATAACGCGTGGCTTGCTTCCGTTTGTTCTAAATAAATAGCGAAATGAACAAAAAAACTTTATTGATACAAAATTAATAGTAATGAATTAAACCGAGGCTATCGAAAGTATATAGACCATTTTGAAAAAGAATGTAAAGTTTAAGGGCTAATTGTGATATATTTATCCTAAAATTTATTTATTCTTAATATAAACCTTAAAAATATTTAATTATTTGTTACTCATATATAACAATTAAATTGAATTTTATGTGATTAAGAGAACAGAAGATGTGGTTAGATGGGTGTTTAGGTCACAAGCGGATAATCAATTCATTGCCTGTTTTTTTTTTTTTTTAAAGTCACGCTTTGTTGGTTGGTACAACTACAACTACACCAGAACAAAACTTATCAAGTAATCTTGATGGTGACGGTTAGAGAATGCTTCAAAAATACGTTATAGGTTAAATTACAAATTTACCCTCGTACAGATGTATATATATATCCTCATACTTGAAATAAATTGTCCTCTAGTCATGAGTCTTGACTCAAATTTTTACTCAAGCCTATTTTTGGACCATTATGAAAAGAAAATTTACGTATATTAGAAGTATATTAGAAGTGAAATCGAAGTTTTAAAACTTTTACCATGTTGATAATTTGTTTGATTTGATCGGAACCGTACGTTTATGGTCGGATTTGGATCTTCTCAGTTTGAAGATTCTCTAATATTTATAGTTGGAATTACTCACGGTGAGGTTAGTTGTTGGCTTAATGCTCACTGTCCCACTGTTAAATCTCAAAGTTGTATGTTCGAATCTCGTAGTTCCCCTTCCAGTAATAGTGTCTGACCCAAACAAGGCCAAGCCCAACAGTGTAATCGAAAAAGCGAGGGCTTTAGGTCTCAGCTACAAAGAAGGCTTGGTCGGAATCATATTTCTCAATTTGAAGATTCTCTAATTTTTTACAATTTGAATCATTCATGGTGAAGTTAGCAGTTGACCTAATGACCTCTTTACCATTGTTAAACCTTAAGGTCGTAGCTTCGAATTTCATCATTCCCTTCCCAATAAGAATGTCTGACCCAAATGTAGTGTTGTTAGATTGTACATTTGTGTTTTGTCTAACTTAACGGACATATCTTCGATGGTTGTGTGCATCCTAAATTTATGGCATGGTCAATGAAAAGCTTGTGTCTCAGCCCTAGTAGAATTGGGACTTCAATGAATTAAATCACTCAATAAAACTTATTCCCCTGATCAGCATTTGAAGGATAATCTCATGAATTATAACCCTGCAGATAATTTGGGGAAGAGTTTCCTAGTGAAAAAATATCTTGGAGCAGTGGCATTCAACAACATAACAAGGCTTGCATTTGGGAAGAGGTTTGTGAACTCTGAGGGCGTGATGGATGAGCAAGGTCAGGAGTTCAAGGCAATCGTCGCCAATGGGCTAAAGCTCGGTGCATCACTTGCCATGGCCGAGCACATCCCATGGCTCCGCTGGTTATTCCCACTCGAGGAGGAGGCGTTTGCTAAGCACGGGGCACGTCGGGACCGTCTCACCCGAGCCATCATGGAGGAGCACACCCTTGCACGCCAGAAGAGTGGGGGAGCCAAGCAACATTTTGTTGATGCATTGCTTACCCTTCAAGATAAATATGACCTTAGTGAGGACACCATCATTGGCCTCCTATGGGTAAGTCCATCACTCATTCTCATGATCATTTGACATTACGATAGCCTTACAAAAAAAAAGTGACTTTATGATATCTTTACAGACAAAAAACCAAAATATTTCTAGTTGTTGGAGCACATCGATAGTATTTTGAAAAATTCAATGTGAGACTCTCAATATTAGAGGGCTAAAGTACAAATTCTAGAATTTTGAGGGGGTTAAAGTGCCACTTTTATCAATAGAAACTCTATAGTGAACTTAAATTGGACTATGAGAGTGCAGGGTGGTTGATGATTTGAGCTTAGTGCTAATTGTATATCTATTTTTAACAGGACATGATCACTGCAGGAATGGACACAACTGCAATCTCTGTGGAATGGGCCATGGCGGAGTTGATCAAGAACCCAAGGGTCCAACAAAAGGCCCAAGAGGAACTAGACCAAGTTATAGGACTCGAGCGCGTGTTGACCGAAACTGACTTCTCAAACCTTCCTTACCTCCAATGTGTAGCCAAGGAAGCCCTCCGGTTGCACCCTCCAACCCCACTTATGCTCCCTCACCGAGCCAACGCCAACGTCAAGATCGGTGGTTATGACATCCCCAAGGGCTCCAACGTTCACGTGAACGTCTGGGCTGTAGCCCGTGATCCCGCCGTGTGGAAGAACCCGTCCGAGTTCCGGCCCGAACGGTACCTAGAAGAGGATATTGACATGAAGGGGCATGATTTTCGTCTACTACCATTTGGTGCTGGAAGAAGGGTTTGCCCTGGTGCACAATTGGGAATCAATTTGGTCACTTCCATGTTGGGCCACCTTTTGCACCATTTTTGTTGGGCTCCACCTAGTGGGCTGAGCCCAGCAGAAATTGACATGGCGGAGAACCCTGGACTGGTGACCTACATGCGCACCCCGCTACAGGCCATTCCCAGCCCAAGGTTGCCGGCCCAGTTGTATAAACGTGTGGCTGTTGATATGTAATTTTTTTTTTGTTGGATTTAAATTAGGTTATGTGATTGGGGTGGTCCAGGAGAGAGAATGGGCCATTCACCAGTTTGTATCGTTTCGTCACTCCGGCATTGTCATTGTCCTTGTACTGAATCCTAAAGGAGTAAAGTTACATATTTGGATGTTGTTTTTCATCGATTTTCCCTTTTTTTTTTGGACTAACTACTATGTCAAGTCGTTTTTGTATTTGAATCGTGTCGTATCAAAATTGACTTGGTGCATATATAATACATTTGTAGTCTTGTGTGATCGGGTTCTTGTCCTTTATAGGCCTTTAATATTCTAATTTTTATTGTGTATAATCGAATTCATAATAATTTATTTGACATGCAAGACAACTAAATATTGAATGTAACGGTAATATCATGTTAACAATATTAATGTGATATTATCAACCAATAATAAAATACCAAGTGGGTAAAATGAATTCCACTTTGATAGTTTTTTACGTACATGGAGAACAAGAGGGTAGTTTATTCCTTTACATGGAGGGTTAGTTATTAATTTTAGTATGACTTATTTGTTTATTTATTCTGATATTATTGATTAGTGATATAATTTCAATATTACTACGTGGTATCACCATCGTAATAAATACTTTCTCTTAAATGATATCTCTTTCCACACATATGGTTGGGAGGAAATAACATTGTCGTATGCCCGAATTTTACAAAATTGGCCACAATGTCGAGGCCACCATTGGACATAATTAGGGAATGTCATTTTTATGCACCGACATAAACACGAGAAGAACTTGACATAACAAGAATTTAATAATATGGTCACTTAACATAGATAATAGATTAGTTAGATTAATGTTAGACACGCATAACACATTTAGATGGTATTGTTTATAGAAAATATTTATTTTATTTTTAATAATTATTTTTTTATACAGTATTATATGAGTTATTTTAGAATTAAATATTTTTTTCATTGGCACAAACACTTCACAAATTAAAATTACACAATATGAAAATGATACAATACGATACGAATTGACACCAACACTATCACACCACCAAATCAAATTAGCACGTATTCACAACTCCAATGATGGCTGGAATTAAGTCCGATTCGGATCCGATTATCGAATTAATTTTATTTTTATGATCTATATTTGAAAATTCGATTCAATCTGGCCGAATAACTTAATGTAACTAAACTTTAACAAATTTAGACCTATATTTCACCTAAAAATTTTCAAATATTCACTTAAATTTTTTAATATTTATATAGAAATATATACATATTTTGAATCAGATCATAATCGAATCAGATATATGTATATTTAAATTCGAATTCGTGAAATATAAAATTATGGATCTGAATTTGGAATCAATTCGAGACATAATCAAATTTGGATCTTTGCAACATCAACCCACCTAGCTCCTTCCTCCATGACTCAAATTGACATGCTCTTACTGCATTTTTTTTTATTGTTTTAAAGTTCTTTTCTTGAATTTTAGAAGTTACGATGGCTTTGAATAGAGCAGTTAATTTTATCCATTAATACAAATACGATACAATAATAAATTGAAAATGACATCATCAATTAATATGAAATTATATTCGTTAAAAAAATAATTTTTTTGCATCATATAATTAATCACCAAATTTTTTATTTTCTTTCTTTCAAGTGTACGCCACACAGGCTTATGAGAATTTAGATTCCTTTCAATAATTTTTTGTTCAAAACATCCACCATTAAGGAGTAAAAAATTCATTTATATATAATGATTACTACTTGATTTTCGGAGGCCACTGATTCACCAAGACAAGAATCTATTTGGGGGGGGGGGGGGATTGGGTTACATTCATGAAGCTTCTTGAAACTCAATTCCAAGAATTTGTACATGGGATTGAAGCAATAAATTATGAGTAATGTTATATATTTTAAATTTGTATTTTAAATATACATTTTAAATTAATTAGAACCATAAGATGAATGAGTCTTATCAGTTTTTCTCATTAGGACTCATTCATCTAATGGTTCCTATTGATTTGGAATGCACATTTGAGATACAAAACATTACTCTTAAATCATATCCCTTATTTGATAAGTGACGTGTATATATTTTAGACTCATAGATTTATGTCAAATTATATTTCTCAATTAACTAAAATGTTCATTATTAAGTATATACAAAAATAATTTTTTGCGTAAAATAGTCTTTTTATCTACAAATTTCATCTTTCACTTTTCAAACCCCCTCCCCCACCCCCGGCGGATTTCATCAAATCCACTATCGATATTGGATTAGAATTAGTCCAATTGGTTAAGGGTAATTTAAAAGTTGGTACAAAAATTTAGACTTATTTGAACTAAACTGTATCAAGAAAACTTATTTAGCATTAAGTGCATTTTTTTGGAAAAAAAAAACTAAAAGGCCATGTATTACTCTATTATTCTCTCTCCATTACTCTCTAGCTCTCTCTTCCCTATTTTGTCTCTATCTATTTCTCTCTCTCTTTCTCTCACATTGATATTTTTTAAAAAAATATATAAAGATTTGATTTAATTTTTTCATCTCTCCCCCCTATTTTTCTCTCTCTCACTCCCTCTCCCCTTATTTTTTTATTCTCTCTTTCTCTCTCTTTATATCAACGTTACAACAACATAATTATCTTAGAATACATCAAACAGTTACTTATGTGTTCTAATAAGCCAGACAGTTACACTAAATAATTATAAAAAATTACAATACTAACCCAATTCGTTATTCAGTTATTTATATAAATCAAAGAGTTGTATCATTTAGTATCACGACATGGTTACTTATATACACCAAATTGGGTTTATCATTACACAAAAGACTTTATCATTATATTAAATTTAGTATATATAATTAGTGTAACAATATTGCGATACTAAATGGTGCAACTATTTAGTTTATATAAAGAATTGAATGACAAATTGGGTTGATTTTATAATTTTGTGTAGTTGTTTGATACAACTGTTTGATTTATTATAACACATAAGTAATTTTTTGGTGTATTATAGGACACTTGTAACTGATTGATGTAACTGATTAATATAATATATGTTGTTGTAATGTTGACATAAATAGAGAGAAGAATAGGGAAAGATAAAC
The DNA here is from genome assembly GCA_023539305.1 of Ilex asprella. Lineage (NCBI taxonomy): Eukaryota > Viridiplantae > Streptophyta > Magnoliopsida > Aquifoliales > Aquifoliaceae > Ilex > Ilex asprella. Next base: position 8,295,485 of record CM042191.1, read on the forward strand.
GGGGGGAGAGAGAGAAAAAAATAAGGGAAAGAGATAAAAAATAAATCAATCTTTACATATCTGAAAAAAAAAATTATCAATGATAGATAGAGAAAGAAAATAGGATAAAGATGGGGGGAGAGAGAGATGTAGATAAAAAAAGGGGGAGCGATAGTGAGAGAATCTAACAAAATCTTTACATATTTGACCCTATTCATAACTCCTTCTTTAACCCTATTTAAATGTGTTGTCACACTTCAAAAATTTTTATTCCTTAAAAAAAATATTCGGACGTGATTAAAGAAAATAAATTAAAAAAAATTCACACCGAATTTACGATAACCTTCCTCATATTATTGTATTCCGCGTACGAGTATATAATATTTACATAACCATCTCAATATTCTGGATACAATATAAAAGGAAATAATAATAGTCGACTTTATCTGTAGTTTTTTCAGCTTATCCTCCTTCCCGGCTTCATATCTCTGAACAATGTTAGATAGGGATGAGCTCACCAGCTCAGTAGGATAACGTTTATCAATAACTACCAAGGTTTTTTAAAAAATGTATAATATAAATAAATAACAGATAATAGCAAGAATAGGGTAAAGTAATAACTCAAGTAAATCAATAAATAACAACACATATCAATCATATCAATCTGTCAATTTTCTGGTTCATGCATGAACCGCATCCGGAGAAAAACTTTGGGGTCTTGCACCCTAGGGAACCCAATGCCCTTCTTGTTTTTCTGGAAACACCAATACCGGAATTATGTGGTGTCACATAGGCTACCACGGCAATCGATATTACTAACCAGTGAACTCAAGGACTAGTCGGAATCATGTGAATCCTCGCAAGGATCACACATCTACTAACCCTCTGCCCTCGATTATGTGCAATCATAGTAATTTTATCAAAATCACAAAATAAAGTCATATCGTAATCAAACCCCACAACAAATCAAACATTAAATATTAATAATAAAAAAACATTTATTATGCAATGTAGTTTCACAAGATAATTACGGTCTTGATATAAATAAAAATTACGCATGTACATGATCACGATTTATTTATAATACCCCAGTTTGACCCTATTATTAAAACAATATAATAATTCTTAAAAAAAAATAGATTTAATATGAAGCCCCCAAATATGCATGAAATGCATCAATGATAATAAAAGATAAAAGAAACCCTACCTCTGTCTTGACCTCTACTCGATATCGTGTACTGTAACAAAATAATCCAAATAATATTTTATAATAGCAATATATAATAAGAGCTTAGTTAAGCCAAAATAATTTATGGAATAACTATCGAAAAATAATGATACTTAAATTTGATCCAAAAATATGAAATGAAGATCAATTTTAAGAAACTCGAACTAATAAAATTTACTAAGTAATAATTAAAAAATCTTACCCAAAATTTTGATCATAACTGCAAATTCTTAGGTCAACAAAATTTTGACTATTTTCTCTCTTTCTTTTCTCTCTCTTCCTTCTTCTCTTCCTCCCTGCCGTGCATATTGCTTGGCTTTTATAGCCAAATTTTTCTTGGCCTCCAAGGCTTTAACAGGATCCTCTGGACAGTTGTCCATTTCTTGCAAATTTTTTTTTCCTTTTGCTCGTTTTCAATTCAAAAAAAAATCTATAAAGGACCTTGTCCTTTTTCACCGACATATAGATATAAAGATATAAGGATATTATATGATTTTGATATTTGACCTAAGTTATATTTATTTGACTCGTTTTTATGCAAAAAGTCCATATTTGAGGTCCATTTGTTCATAAAAATATTTTATCATATAATATATATTTATTTAAAATAAATCTCAATTATGTAGTATCATAATTGACGACCTAATTAGCGTATTAGTGGTTATTTTCAATTTTTTTTCTTCATTTCTTTATGTACGTTTCCTACAGCTTGTAAAAATCTAGCATAGTGCAAATATCTAGCACTGTACAAATATCTCTATATATACATAGATATGAATATATTTCTTTATTATGATAACAATATTTGACCTAAATTATAGTCATTCGACTCGTTTTTATTTTTTTTAAAAAAAATTACTTATAACATAAAATTTTATTATATAACATTATAATCGATGACCTAATTAGCGTGTCAATTATTAATTAACATTGGAGTCGTCACATGTGTGCTCTCATGAAATATCACTATTAACTCTATTCTCTTTCCATCTTAACCACCCATTACTTTCTTATGCAACTGAGCTAAACCACCCCCATTTAATTTATTTATTTTTCTCTCTTTGCACTCTCATGTCTCTCGCACAATCTTCTTATATCAATCTATAATTAGTGTAAGGGGTATCTCATTCCACAAAGGATTTCGACTGACTTGGCCTTACACCAATAGCTTTTACCTCTCGTTCCACATCGGGTGAGAGTCGTCTTCCTTCCACTATGGTGGAAGTGCCCACTAGTCATCTGATCAGATGCTAGATCAAATGCTAGTGGGTACCTCCTCCATAGTGGGTGTTCACTTATAGGGGGGAAGACGATTCTCACCCGATGTGGGATGAGAGATAAAGGCTACTGGTGCAAGGCCAGATCAGTCGAAATCCTTCGTGGAGGGTGATACCCTTTATAATTAGCAACACGAACGATCATCTGCAAGACTCACTAATAAAGAAAATTTGTTATAGGGTTTACCTTAATTACTCCAACTTACACGTAATCATATCAACAACCCAGATTTGAATCAAATTTTAGTCGATCCAAATCCTATTCAAAATTTTGAATCGAACCCGATTCAATTTTTTGATGGATTCAACTTTCTATAGGCCTTATTGACAATCCAATCCGATAATTTGATCGATTCGAATAACTAAATGCAGTTTTATATTAACGAACTCAATCTAATTTTATCAAATAATCATTTATTTTTATAATTTATTTGCATAAATATAAAGGCATAATTTAGATTGGATTATTATCAAACTGGATATTAGTATATTAAAATTCAAATCAATTAAACTTGTTATAATAGATTTGGACTCAAATTCAGATTATTGTAAAAAAAAAATATGTCGCATACCAATTAATTCATTTTAAATTTAAATTGAATTCAAATCAAAATTTCATCCCTTGACAGACCTACTTCCCTTTTTTTTGTTGCTATGGAAGAGTAGAAAACTAACACTACACAAATAAAAAGACACAATGCTAACTGGGGGAATATCTAATTCTACAAAATCCTCGAAGTGGCTAACTCCAAGGTTAGAGAGATGATCCGCACATTGGTTCCCTCTGCTAGGAATCATAAAATAAACACAATGAAATTTAAAAAATAATTATTTGATTCCTTATGTCAAGATATATTCATGTTTAATACAAATCGAAAAACCTTAGATCTATAGAGAAGATTAAGGGTTACATCTAGAAGCGTGTCTTTAGTAATCTTCAAGCATTCTCAAGCAATCTTCAAACATTCTTAAATCTTCTAAGCCTCGCAAACGTTTGGCCTCTATCGGTATCCACACGAATTGACAAACTTGAATGATCTACTTTAGTTATTGATAAAACTAGTAGAGAGAGAGAATGAGGGGTGATTTTTTTTGTGCTAGCAAAAGAGTTGTTATATCTATCATTATCCACCTCCTATATAAAGGTATTTATAGAGCTTTAAAAGCACTAATCCTAGTTTGGGTCAAATTATAATTATCTTATAATTACATATAATCCCTTTATTAACTATTAATTATAATAAAGCCCCTAATTAACTTTTAATTAGGTTTTCACCTCAATTAACTCTTAATTGGTTGTCTCTCTTTTATCCTTTAATTTCCAATCAATTCTGTTGTGTGTGACCCTATAGGTTCAAGCATACCCGGTTGTAGGTATTCGATACTAACTAAAAGTAGCATCTCAAATTAGAACTCTTTCTAATTTAGCTTGAATTAGAACTCTTCTAATTCTCCATTTATGAAAAACAATTAATATATTTATATTAATTTTATTTTTTGGGCTTCTACTAATCATGAGTGACATCTAGCAGCATATCATGATCAACCTCCGGATAGCACGAAGTAGGTAAAGAACCCATTCAGTCTATAGTTGTCATGTAATTCAATCATTCTATCATACAATGCCCCAATTGACTTACTAGGGTATGGAATTACTGTCAAACCCTTAATTCAATCTTATGTGTTCGATCTTAGGACTATGACTCTTTATGATCAATTAGAAACTCTTTTCTAATTGTCATTCTGCCTTGGCCAAGGACTCTTTGAGTCATATCACAGAAGATCACATGAGACATTCTCACTTTATTACTAAGGATGATAGATTCTATTTTGTACATTGATAAGTCTTCATGCATGTCTTACTCTACATATCCAAGTTACATGGTTAGTATATGAATATGTTGTATAGTTAAAGCATAGAAGTCCATGCACAAGACAATTATGGTGTCTCAAGTCTAAGGATCAGTTGCATAACTATAACTTTAGGATTTAACATTGACAGACATGTAAAACTCCATATGAAAATTCTAAATTAGTCAATAGTCATGTTCAATGTACTTGTTCTCTAACAAGCACCCACATACTTGTTTCAGTGTCCCTGTACTAGTGGCTTGGACAAGCCACCTCATATCAAATATGAATAAACATAGTGTGTGCTAGTCTATCCAGATTATATAGTGCCCAAATAATAATCCTATGACTAGGATCATTTAAAAGTTAAGTACTAAGAAGTATAGGTCTCCTCTTCTCAACACATTGAGAAACTATCTTCTTAACTTATACTCAATGGACTATATCATGTATATCAAAATGAAATAAAGAATAAACATGATAAATAAACTTGTCCTTTTATTTAAGTAAGTAATGAATGTTATTAGTACAACCCCAAAATATCATCTATATGATTGGTCTTAGAGCATTCTACTAACACCTTCTCTCTAAGGTATGCATAATTCTGATGTTGCAGCTCTTCATGATATGCCTATAATTTTCCACCAAGATTTTGGAGGGATGAGTGATTGGTGCATTCCCTAACATAAGGAGGTCGTAAGTCTCCAAGGAATCTGTCTCAAGAATGACATTCACTCTTTTGGCTTTGATCATCTGAAGTCTTTTAAACCCTACCCAGAGTTCTGCTTTCAAGCTTGTTGTACAGATGATTTTCCCAAAGAATTCACTGCACCAGAGTCCCTATCACTCATTATCCCACTAATTTCAGTTTGTCCAAGATTGCCATTAGAGTTGCCATATGTGTTCATCTTGAAATAACTTGCAAATGGAAATGTCCAACCAATCAATTTAGGTATTTTACATTGAGGTTGGTCTCTCATTCTTTCAAAAGCATCTAAGAACTCTTTAGCCAGACATCTATGACCTGTTTGGTTTGTATCTCTAAAAACAGTATTCAAAAATAATTTTTAAGAAGAATTTTTTAAAAAATATTTTTTGATATTTTGTATTACAAAATTTGTTTGATTATATGATTTTAAAAATAGTTTTAAAGTACAGAAAATAATCAAACTTGTTTGGACAGTGATCCACAAAACTAATTTTTAATTTATCTTCTCATGACAGTTGTTTCTCCTCTCTCCATTATCTTCTCACATAGCATATCTCTCTCCATTATCTTCTCACATTATCTCTCTCTCCATTATCTTTTCACATCATCTTTATCTCCGTTGTCTTCTCACACAACACAAAAACACACACACGTACAACAAACACACACACACACACATATATATAGATTAGAACACAGATTTGTATATATACACAAATTTATACAAATCTGTTGCAGAGAGAGGGGGAGATGGGTTGAGTGAGAGTGAGAGAGAGAGAGAGAGAGAGAGAGAGAGAAAAGGCTACAGGTCTCCGGAGCTGCGCGTGTGATTTGTCGGAGCTACGTCGGTGACGTAGAAGATGCCTAGTCTCTCCATTGTCGGAGTTTTCTAGACACCAGAGTGAAGTACAAAACGCCTAGTTTTGCCGAGTGGAGAGAGAGAAAGTCAGGGAGAGATCAAGGAAAAAAAAACAGCCTATATACTATGACTAATTTTACTACTAAGCGGATTTAAATGGGAGATCTCATTAAAGAGTGAGATTGTTCCCCTAGTTTTCTATTTTTGGTTTGAAAACTCAGAAAACTTCTAAATGATGTTCCCTAATTTTTATTCTCAATTTTCACTTTTTTTGAAAAATTATTTTTGAAAATTGTTGTCTAAATAACATCTCAAAAAAATTTGTGTTTTGAGAACAAAAAATTGTTTTCAAAACACAAACCAAACACCACCATAGTTTTTCTTGTAAGAAAAATAATGAATAATTCAAATAAAATCAAAAAAATATTCATCGGATATATATCCAAATGAAATCAGAATATATATTATTAATTGGATGGGTATGGAATGAATAAATTTTATTTAAAAAATTGATAAGAGACACTGATTTATGAAATATTATATATTTTACTTATAATTTTATTTGAATTGTGTATATAGTACACGGACTCCCACCACTTGCTTAGATACTAAGCAATAGAAAAGAAAAGACAAAGACAAAGAAAAAGAAGTCGGACCCACAACTCGACACGCGTCAAACTCTAACGCCGTCCACGTCTCTGTTGGGAATAACGTGTAAGCCCAAAAGCTTAAAATAGAACAAAGCCCTCACACTCTAAAACCGAAACGCTATCATATAAATGAAATGAAACCCCAATCCTTCGTCTTCTTCATCTTACGCTTTCTCTCCTTTGCGTTTTCGATCACTGCGTTTCAAACTGATCAGAAGAATTTGGGATTTTGCGGAGGAGGAGATCAGATTCCAATGGCCACTCTCGGAGGAGTACGCGATTCCCCCGCGAATTCTGAGAACAGCCTCGAGATCGACACCCTCGCTCGCTTTGCTGTCGATGAACACAACAAGAAAGAGGTTTTTCTTTACCTCCATTCCCCTTTCCCTTTTATTTTGGCATTTGGATACTCTACATTTCAATATTTGTCGATTTGAGAACTTTAATCACTGATAAATGTAGTGGGGTTCACTTAATTCGTTGGGGTTAATCATCCAAAGTAAAGTTTAGCGGGTTACACTGGGAGTTAATGGACCAATATGCTCACTAGTAAGGTCCGATGGCTTGAATGAAATCTGAAGTTGGGAGACCCGTTTAATTCTTTGTATATATCCATCTAATGTTAAAGTTGAAGTGCAATAACGGTCAAGATTGATTTAATTTTTGTTTATTTTAATTCAATCATACAAAATTCATTCCAAAATTTTCTTTCCGCTCAAAAACATAATTTTTTATTATCAAATAACCCAATCAACACATTCTCCAATACCAAACAATATTATCAATCTATACTTACCGTTCTTTTTTCTCTCTTTATTTTAATTTAAATTATGTAATTAAAACACTAAATTACTATTTAAAATATAAAAATTATAGAATCAATATTCGATTTTGAGGATTTGTATAATGTCTTCAGACACAGGGTTATTGCTAGTATATTTATATATGTTATGCATAATGTGTAGATGGTTGAGTTGTTTTGTGTGGTTATACATATGTTTTTTGGCTTATTATTGGATTCTTTATTTCATAATTATGAGAAATTAGTAATTGTATATGCCTTGTGGAATTAATTTGTTAGTTTCGTCCTATATGACTCCAATGGCTTTAGGAGCTCTGAAATTCTCAGGAACGTGTTCTCTTTTGAATCCAAAGCTTTACATGGCCATATTTAGACACAATCCTGGGAAGTGGACATTTTGATTGCTGATAATAAATAAAAAATAAAAAACTGGGCATTTCCTCTTCGAAAAAACCCATGAAAATTTGTTAGACCCTTATTATAAAACCCAACAACCCATCCACTAACCAATTAGGATACATTGGATACCACAAAGCTTAAAACTTGACCGTGCAAGGATTCATTGAACGAAATTGTAGAAGTTTCTTTCATTTTTTAATGTACTCTTTGTTGTGCTTCTTGTGGACCTTGGTATAATCAGAATTGTCTTGTAACTTTGTGTTTGCATTCTAATAAAACTATCAAAATCGAAGCAAAATCCTCAGTTAGGATCTCCTGTGCTGACTTGGACTTAAGTCATTCATAATCTCAATTCTCTCCTTTGTGAAATCTTCCAATCACATTTAACCTATATGTAAATTTTTTGTCCTGATGCTCATGGAGTTTTTTTTCTTTCCTTGAAGAATGCATTGCTTGAGTTTGTGAAGGTAGTGAAGGCACAAGAACAGGTTGTTGCGGGTACTTTGCACCATCTCACTGTAGAGGCTATTGATGCGGGAAAGAAGAAACTCTACGAGGCAAAGGTCTGGGTGAAGCCGTGGTTGAACTTCAAGGAATTGCAAGAATTCAAGCATGCTGGTGATGTGACCTCATTTACCCCTTCAGATCTTGGCGTTAAGAAAGGTAGATAAGCATGAATTGACCCAGTTCCTTTCAAATAAATTTCTAGAACTTATTACACATGACTGGCTATCCGTTCATACTACATAGGGGTCCAATTTGAGAGTATAATGATGGTGTTTGTGGTGATGAAGGTGCATGCCAAAAAATCGCCTCCCAAGAAACTGAACTAACATTCTGGCTCAAATCATTGGATGTTTCATGAAGTATCAAGTGGTGGGTAATGGCGTAACGCTATGGTTCTGCCCCCCTCCTTCCTGTTTCTTTCCTATAGGCTCCTTGTGCTTTTGATTTTTAACCAATCTGAAGAAGCAGACCAAGATTATCAAATGGAAGCATAATTAGAATGAAGTTCAATACAGCTTTTTGTTATTTGAAAATATATCTGGACTTTTTGCAGACCGAGACTTGATTTGGCCCTACACCAGCCCTTTCTTTTGTCCTCTCTCCTTTATATGGAATGTGCCTTGATCTTTTTATGCATAAACTACCTTGAGTTGTATGGATATGACCACGAATGGTCAGGAAGTGTTGGTGTTGGTACACATCTTATCAGGAAGACACGAGAAGGGTGATTTGTAGGAGGAGAGGAGAGAGGAGATAACATCCCATGTGTCCAGAGAAAGGAAATGTGGAGAGAAAGTGTAGATGGATAAATAGCCAACCCTCGTTTATTTCTTGTTCTCTAACGTGGATAATGAGCAAATTGAGGTACTTATAGACTCTGTCTCATGTCTGCCTAACCACATGTTTGAAATAGTTAATGAGGTGGGGACGTGTGTTGTCTTTACTACCATATTTTAAGAGGTACATGTCCTGCACTTACCATTGCATTGTAATACTCAGATATGAATAACTAGCTTGTGGTGCCCATGGAAGGTGTAGAGTAGGTGGAACACTCCGTGGTGCCAAGGCTTCCCCTGCTCTTGCAGAACCAGGGGCACCTGTCAGACCATCCAACCCGCTTGTAGCTAGAACTCTGTAGTACCAAAACTAGTTGTCACCTCATGGTTAGACCTGCCAAACAATGCCTCTTAAGAGTCCCTTGGTGGCGTGCCAAAGGCAAAATACTGTCCACATGGCACCTATACCAAACTGTGGTTTTACAAGAGGTATGAGGAGGGTATTGTGTGGAGATTAAACTACGGAGTCCTAAAGATGTGTTTAAAAGGGAGATGCATGGAAGCTTAATGGTCTGTAGATTATGGCTTTATGTTGCAACAATGAAAGAGATTGATATGGAGGTTACAAAGTCGATGCACCTTCTAAAGACAAGTTCTAGGCTCAATTGCCGACATTTCACCTGCACATATACAAAAGTATACTACTCCTGTAGCTATGTTGTGTCATTTTAGTTTATCTTGCATTATTAATCTATGATTCACATGTTATGATCTAGAAATGTTTCTGCTTGACCATTTAGTGATTCTGGTTACAAGCAAGATTTTCGTGGTTCAAGATGGTAAAAATATATCATTTTCTTTGACATATTATGTTGAAATTTTGTTCTTCATTCCTTACACTCATACTTTGGTTTACCAACCAGACTGCCATGGCCCAGGATGGCAAGCAGTGCCAGTACATGATCCCGTGGTCAAGGATGCTGCAAACCATGCTGTGAAGACCATCCAGCAGAGGTCCAACTCTTTATTTCCATATGAACTTCGTGAGATTGTTCATGCAAAAGCTGAGGTCAGCACCTTTAATCTTGCACACATAAATGTATGCTCTTAAGAGTTTTGACATGGCTAAAGTTAAATACTTTGTTATGGTCTTGGATGTGATCAGAGATATGTTGAAGATGACTTTTTTTGACTTATTTTTTTAGTAAATATATGATGATATTAACTAGGCCTGTCAAAATTCAACACGACACGATTAACCGACACGATTAACCGCTGATTAAACGGATTTGGGTGAGGCCTTAACGGGTTCGAGTGATAAACGGGTCAACCCGTTTAACACATTTAATAAACGAGTCGTGTTCGGGTGAGAGACATGTTTACCCGTTTATCACC
>CM042191.1:8306316-8366638 GCA_023539305.1 Ilex asprella
GTCAAGAATTCTTGACTTGAATCCCACATCGAAAGATTCAAGGGAAGGATGCTTCCTCCCTTGCCTATAAAAATGTTGAAGCCTTTTCCTTCTTGACTTGAATCTCACATCGGAAGATTCAAGGGAAGGAGACCTCCTCCCTTGAGTATAAAATGGTTGAAGCCTTTTCCTTTCATCATTCAACTTTTTCACTTGTTTTTACAAGTGTCCACTAATTGGAAATCTTATATTTAAGAGAGTACAAATATTGTGGATAGTTAATAGTTAATGGAGTTTAAAATTTTAATAAAATTAAACGTGTTAAACGAGTCGTGTCGTGCTAACCGTTTATTGAACGATTCGTGTTCGTGTTTAATTTTTTTACCCGTTTATTAAACGTGTCGTGTACGGGTTTACATGTTTTTTACCCGTCACCCGTTTAACCCGACACGTAACCGTTTAACCCGACACGTTTGACACCCCTAATATTAACGTATAGAATCAGTTTTAAGGTTTGCTGATTTGCTTTTTCTATTTTTAGTGTTGATGATAACTTAAAATTTTACATTTCATAGACATTATACAATGATGGTTGTAATGAAAAAAAAATGATGGGATCTGCGATTATATAATCATTCCAAGGCTTTGTTGACTTTAGTTGAGATGATAACATTCAATGTTTGTGAATATTATATTTTTCTGTCGTGAGATATTTTTGGTTGACAAATCAGTTTAGGGACATTTCTGTGTCGGTTTTACAACATAATTGGAATACGTCATCTAGGTTTTTTTTTTTTGTATTTTTTTTTTGGGGTGGAGTTCTTAACCGCCATCTATGTACTTTTTTCACTTTCTATGAAATGAAAGATTGTTTTCTTATAAAAAGATTGTTGTATGTTTAAAGGTAAAACCAGTCTTTTTTTTTTATTATTTTCCAGAATGTCACTTGAACCAGGGCTTACAATGTATCGAATTAAATTTTTATCTGAAGTATACAAGGAACTGTGGGCAATAAACATGAAAGTGAAAAACAGGCAAATTTCGCATAGAAGCCTGCGGTAGGTGCCTTTGTGGCTTCCTCTAGGTACATGTACTTTTAATCTATATTTGTCAAATCTCTCCTTGATGCCATGGGCGCTATTCAACTGAGCACTTTACTTGCTTGGACTATAAAACAGGGGTTTGTGATTCTCTAGGATTCTGTTCTGATTGTATCTGTATTTGTTCCTTGCGGGAGCTTGGTTTTCTGGTATATCTTTTTGTATATTCTTGTGTAGGACCTTTTTCTTTTTGGACCAGTGGGCCAGCTTGCTGTGCATGAATGGTCCTGTGGATGCTCAGTGAAACATTTAAATCTTGTGGCGTGGCATGCTTCATGTTTTAGCATTCTTGCTTGTGTCTATGATGCAATGTCATATTTGCATTTAATTGATGGCATTTTTTTCCTTGGTAGCATAATGAATTCAGTTAACAATCTGAGTGTCTAATAAATGTTGAATTTGCATTAACAGGTTATAGAGGAATCTGCCAAGTTTGATATGCTTCTGAAGGTCAACAGAGGAAACAAAGAAGAGAAGTTCAAGGTTGAGGTGCATAAGAATCATGAAGGTGCTTTCCATTTGAATCAGATGGAGCCGGATCACTCCTGATTCTGATGCTTGTATGAAAAGCAGCATATGGAGCCTGATCATACTGTACCACTCGGAGTAATGGTATCCATATCTTTGGGCTTCCGCAAAAGAAAAAAATTATGTTAAGGACTTGTGTCTCAACTGTTTTGTGTATAATAACACCAGTAGGTGAACTGTGTCAAATAGTGCAACTGCAGACGACGCTTTTATGCATGTCTTGGTGAAAAAACTTGTCCTGTTGTTTCGATCTCGGATTTTGTTAATTGTAAGCGCCTGATGGAAACCTTATTAATGCTAACCCTAAATATTCTGTCATGTAAGTTCACCAATGCATGTCCCTTTGGTTTGAATTGAAAGCTCCATTATATGTGCATGTTGTTTCCCGGAAAGAAGCTCCATTATATGTGCATTTTCTGTATCCTTCCAGCCCCCTTTATGAACATAAGCAGCGGAAGATCCTCAGTAGTGTATTTGGTTGTTTGCGGTGGAACAGATTCAAACACCCGGGCCAGTAGATCCAGAGCAAATAGGCGTTGACTTGATATAGGTTTAGAGAAAGATTCTACCTCTAGAAGCGTGCTTGGATAATAGGATAAAGTGGGTTAATACCAATAAGGAGAGGTTAATAATGTAGTGGAATTCATAAATACTTTGTTTGGGAAGACTACTTTGTTTGGGAACACAAATGAGGTAGGGTATAAATTCCGGGTCCAAGTTTGACCCTGAGTGTTATAGTAAATATTGACCCTTCTCCATGGGTAACAATTAACTCAATCCCGGTTGATAGGTTTTTTATGGGTAATAGCATATTTACCCTTCTTTTTTTGTTCCATTCTTGTTTCAAGTCAAGAATGGAACAAAAATTGATCGTTGTGTGAAGGCGATAACTAAGAGGAATGAGAAGTTGTTTCAAGCCATGTTGATCTATCTCTCTCTCTGCTTGACTGGTATACTGTTACAACGAACAGATGATAGAGTTTTTGAATTGGGTTTTTTTTATTGTGGGTGGAAATCACCGTGTAATTTATAGTGTGAGTTTATATATAAGTTGGGTATAATAAATATATACTATATATCTCTGTGTGTGAATTTATACCCAACCACCTAAGAGAGAGAGAGGTGAAAATGGATGGTTATGGACGAAGGTGAATGTGGTTGGGATATGGATGGTTTTGAATATAAATTGATGTATTGGAGTGGTTTTTTGCCAAAAAAATTGTTGAGGGATAAAATGGTCAAGTTAATCTAAATAATGTTTTTGATATCATTCATATATGTGAGCCCCACAAATATGAAAAATTATTTACCAAACATCATATATGCATGAGTAGGAATGAATATAAATTTGATATTCTATCTAATCCTTTCGAGCATCCAAATACACCCTAAAAGTGAAACTATGTTAATCTAGATTCACAAGATGTTGGAACCTTGAGTGCTTCCAGCAGAGAAAGTAGTTCAATTGTGAGAAGAGGAATCAACTTTGGGCTAATTAAGGAAAAAAATTTACCATGTGCATAGGAAGACTAGACCATGTTAATGTTTAATATGTGGTAGTTAATCTCCACAGGATAACAATTTGCTCAGATTCTTTTTCATTTTATAAAGTAGAGGAACTTAATGTACTATCTTTATTCTCTTGGAGGACAAGGGATTGTCCACGTATTTAAGAGAAAAATCACTTTATATATATATATTTCTCCTCAGTAATTTGGAATTACAAGCACTATTCGAGAGGAAGCACAAGCTCTTATTGAAATTCACCCTTCAGCCATTAGAACATTATAATCAACTTCTTTTTTGTTTTTAAGAAAGATTTTCAACTTCTTTTCCATTTATGGCCTTGTATATATATAATATATATATTACAATCTCATTTTCTAAATAGAAAGAACTCACACCCCCCCTCCCAAAAAAAAATTGAGCAATACTATAAAGATTTAATGTAGGGACTTAATCAGAGGACGTAATTTAATAAAACTATTATTTTAATTGTGGGTTTGCTTCCAATCTAATGGTTATATTAAATTAAATTCAAATAGTATTTTTCAAAAATAAAAGAACCAAAATATAATTTATAATTTCTGAGCATTGAATAGGGAGTCGGGGAACATTTTTTAATGGAAGGAAAGGATTGCACAAGTTCGTGAAATTCCATCCAAATGTCTCATTTTAAAAAATGTTCACCTCCTAGAGTAATGAAAGTGTATGTAAATTGATCCAAACACACCCGACCATTGAACACTAAAATGGATGCCACACAATAATCGTATAATTTTGAAATCCCTTCTCCTTCATTGTTTTTTTCCTAAAATCCATCTCCTTCATTATTTTTTTTCCTAAAGTACAAAGAATGAAGGGTGTTAACGTATTTATCATCTTTACATCAAGCTATTTTTCTGAAGATCTCCCGACAAAATAGTCACCTTGATAGACTTCAACCACCCAATTTTTGGGTGGCATCGCGAGGAATTAGCACCATGTTCAGGACAAAGTTGAAACAACAGAAACCATCAAATTAAAGGGAACGAGAAACATACTGACCCACTCACCAACTCTCCCTCGTTCACCTCCCCTCACTACCGATCGTCAAGCTCCTTAGCTAAGCTAAATGTTCGTACCATAAGTTCTTTTTTGCAAAAAACAACTTCGACCAACCAAACCAACATCTTATCAAACATACTTTATTTTTGTCAAGGCTCTCGCAGGCAGCCGTACATAATACCTGCTAGTTTGCACCCAGCTGCAGCGAAGGCCTGGTCAATCGTATAAGATCATCAACATCGGAGTTGCTAACACTCATTTTGAGTTGCCTAACAAGAAGCATCTCCAAATTATTTGTGTTCACGGTGAACTAATCCAAACAAGTGCCCTGTAGAGACATGGGTGCAATACAAACATTGAGCGCAACAAAACAACTCATCGAGCAAAGAGAGTCAAAGCTCAAACGTAGGATCTTGAGTTACTAACTCCCAACATCCTCCCAACAAGATATTACTCTAAAACATTTGTTAGCAAATGCTATTACAGCAAACATATGTGATACAGCTACACAATAAACGAAATAGGAATAAGCTCAGAAAAGAGAGACAGAAAAATCTACCTTAGGTGAACAGGTCATCTTTGTGCTGGCATCAGTCCCTTTTGTCTTTCTCCGCAAATTCCTGCCATTCTGTTCCTAATAAATTAGCACCCTAGTGAAACTACTTTGATGACAGACTAGCCTTCTTCATCGTAATCCTCATCCTCATCCTCATCCAACTTTGAATTAAGGTTTGCAAGATGAATCGGGTCAATTGCAATCCTGTCCACTTCAGAAAGAGGCCATCCGGGATACTCTTCACCTTTAGCTTCGGTAGGCGTTGATGATGAGGTGCAGGCTGCTGCTGGTGCAGCTGTTTTATCTGTTGCTGGTGCAGCTGTTTTATCTGCAGTCTCATCCAAGCCAGCATTTAGATCAAACTTCAGTACTGCTGGATTGGCACCATCAATGACTGTAATGTTATCTTTTAATGATTCTTTTGACTCTAAACCATTATCCACTGGCCTTCCAGGGCTCAGACCTTGCTTGCTATTGGGCTGTACAGATGTGCAGGAGTCAATATCAACCTCCGGATGAGAAATTTCTCTATCTGCCATGCGACTGGCCCGGCCTCGCCCTCTTCCTCTACCTCTGCCTCTTCCCCTGCCACTGCTGCTAGCATGGCTCATCTCAGGCTACAGTGAAGGAGCCAATGTGTTTTTATTACTAATATAAAACAATCTGCTTCAAAACCAGAAGCAATCTATGCTTTCACACTGGCATTTAAGAGGCATATATATCGACATGACCCATCACATTATAAACAGCAATTAGGTTCAGTTTATTTTTACATTAAGTACATGATAAACAATATATAGTCTATATGATGGTTGAAGTACAATATCATCCTTTGAAAAATAAGTCTGAAAACGGACATAATTCATAAATTACATTCAACTCTTAATAGGATCAAATCCACTAGTACCAGAGGTCCAGAGTTCGATATTTGAATTTGCTCTGACAGACCCCATTTGATTCAATAATCAGGTCTTGATCAAGTTAAATATGTATCCAAGTCCGACAAGTGACAATTCAACCACAACACGATGCAGTAAAACTACAACAATATAAAGTTTATGAAGTGAAACCTAGGGATATAAAAAAATTCCTTACTAATATTAAATGTCATAGAATCTAATTTTTCTTAAACTTCGTTGCTGATATCTCTGATACAATTTTGGATATTAGTCAGACGCATAGAGCTAGGTCAGAAGTCCATATATTATATGATTCGACAGCTCTGAATGAAATTACTCAATTTGATTTTCCTTGCAGAAAGCTGACAGGTAGGTCATGGATTTTGGAACACAAAATAACTAGCTAATAATTAAAAAACAATAAAATTATAAAATAAAATAAAATAAAAACTAGACATGCATTCATGTTACTAATGTTTTTAAGTGCACAATTTAAAAAAACATTATCAAATGCTACTACAAGTAATTTGTTACTTGCTTGTTGTGGTTTGCAGATGGATGTAATAGTTCCAAGCTATGAAGCACGGATACTTCGTCAAAGTCGACGTACCCGTATCGGATACCATATTGGATATGATATTCGTCGAATACTCGATGATACATATCGAATACAAATCATTTGTATCCGATAATTAATAAAATATGTGGATACTTCGTGAATACTTCTAAACATGAAACAAGATATACAATTTTTAATTTTAAACTATACCCCTTTTTTGGAGTTCACATACAATATAAAATATCAATAAAATTTCATCTGATTTTGAAGATACGAGTGTTTTTTAAGTATTATTTATTATTACATGTTAAGAGAATATAAAAAAAATGAGCACTTATACTATACTTTTTAAAAACAAATACTTGTAAAACCAACTAATTAAATATTGTTATGATTCCTTTAATTTGTCATGCTATTTTATGAACATATCATAATGAGACGATATTACATCCTTTTCATGGTAAAAATTTTTAATTTTACTTACCAATGATAAAGAATTATTGAAAATTTGTAATTTCTAAGATGTTAAATAATAGTAAAATATAAAATATATTTTATTATATACGTATCCTAGTTGTACCCATAACCTATTTTTTAAAGTTTTGTCACATTGTCGTATCCATATCGTATCGTATTCGTGTCACGTATCCGTGCTTCCTAGGTTCCAAGCAAGGATCAAAATCTCGTTTCGAAACGGTTGAAATATTCGAAATGTTTCCATTTTCAAAGAGACCGAAACAAATCAATGATGGAATCAAAATTCTAATACTTCGAGGTGTTCCATAATGTTTCGAAATATTTTGTTATATTTAAATGCATTTGCACAATTATTTCGGAATGTTTCAAGATATTTTGGTATATTTCGACTAATGTTTTGAAAAAAATAATTCTTAAATTTTTACTTTTTTAATTCTATTTTTGAAAAGGGTCAAAACGTTTCCGTTTTCTAGGTGATCGAAACAATATACCAAAACAAAATTTTGATCCTTAGTTCCAAGTAATTTTAGTGGACATACATTAAAACACCAAGCTGAGATTAGGGATAGCTTACAATCTTGATCCTCTTTGAATCTTCATCGCTGTCATTACAATCATCAGCTGCAACTTTCCTGGCCAAGGGCAATGAAAGATTATATCTCTCTCATTAGTCTAGATACCAAGATTGGTGCAAGAGATGGAAGAGAATATTAATGGGAGCAGAGAGAAGAAAACGAGAACATAAGAAAAGGTTTTTCTAACCTTCTCTTTGACGTGTTTCGATCATCAGCAGCAGCATCAGAATGACCATAGTCAGGAACTTTGTTGACAACTTCCCTCAGAAAATCAAACACATTATAGCTTTGTACACAATGCTTTCTGCATTTTGAAAGAGTTCTTTGGCAATCATATTCAACACTAGAGTGCTAAAACATAGAAACTAAACGGAAAAAGGAAAAAAATGAGCAGCATAAGACTGGTATGAAAGTACAAAAATGCAGTTTTGTAACTAATCATTGTCAGAACCGTGGCATGTAGAACATGTAACTATGTCAGAGCTAACCAAATGGCAGGGCATGATTTCAGCCTTACCATCCAAAAGTGCATATACAGATGATCATACTGTAAAAACTGATCAAACAAACTAACCACCTGCCCTTGCATATGCATCCAAGGATTAAGGCTTGCTAAATTTATTTTACCACCAAGGTTTTGTTGACAAGAAATAGTTAGCATGCTAATGCCTTTTGATGATTTCTTCACACAGTAAAACCAGTTCCCAACAAGTAGCAAAAGGTTTGCCTATCAGATTTGTCCAATAAACTAAATACACTGATGTTCTGTAGATGCCATTCTCATATCATAAACCCATCAATGTAGACAACTTACCACATGATTGGTATTTAAATTTGTTTTTATTTCTTTATTTTCACTTAAAATCCACCATCCAACAGTGGGACATCAGGGAAAACTGCAGAAGCAAAATCAGTCAATGGCCTGAATAATTTACCTGGACACACTAGAAAATATAAAAAGTTGCATTTTTCAGAAAAAGAATCCACCAATTAGATGGTCAATGCATCTTTCTTAATTTACTTGGGTAATAATTTCAGTTGAAGGGATGCAAATGACATGCCAAATACTCAACTGCCTTTGCGAACATCAAACATATTTCATCTACAATGCTGTTCACCCCCTAAACCATCCCATGTTGGGTCAATAAAAATATCCAGCCAATTAAAAGTATGATTCATACAATTCCAGGAACATATTTGGGAGTAAAAGATTTTTGCCAACACTTTTATAAGCCAGTGTTGTAGTTGCAAAACAAAGGAAAAGGGTAAAACTAAAATAAAATCAAAAAACAAAGCAGCAAGGTCAAAGTTGTTATAGCAAAAGCTAAGAGTTCAAATGGAATTCACATTGTGACCAACCACTTAACAAATAATATTACTGGAATGCTTTAGTAAAAAGCTATTGTCAATGATCAAAATATCGTTTCGAAATGCTGTTTTGGTCAGCTAAAAAACAGAAATGTTTCCAAACGCAATGGAAATACAGAAAAAATATGAAAACATGTAGAAATACAAATACAATCTATTTATTTATAAAGATAAACTAAATAATTGATTAATTTAACATATTTATTTGGTTAACATCCATTTATATAAGAATAAATTTAAATTGAAGGGAAAAAATATTTGACATGAGGTGGAAATCATTTAAATTAGAATATTATCCAATTAATAATATAATTTTATTATAACACTAATTTACTAATTAATAATACTAAGTGCAGCATATTATTATAATACTAATTTGTATAGCATATTATAATATTAATTTATTAATTTAAATTGTGTCTTCAAATTAATAAATAATATTATTTCATTAATATTAAAATCATTGTGTACACAATGATTAAAACACATAAATACTTAATTCTAGATATTTAACAAATAAGTTATAATTAATAAAATGACTTCCAGTTATTTCATATGTCAATTTAACAAATAATAATAACATAAAAGAATAATTATAAAAAGGAAAAAAAATAATGAAAGGTATCAAATTAAATTAATGGTAGTTATGTACAGTTAAAAGTAAAAAATTATAATGCAGTGGGGTATTAAATGTAATTGTTTATACTTATAACAAAAAAAATATAAAAAGCAACACAGTCATGTTTCGACGGTACTATTTTGACCGAAACAGTCTAACACAGTGACGTTTTCACTGAAACTTTGGAATTTTGGGATTCAACCCATATTCCATGTCAGTGTGTTGAAATTCCGAAACGTTTCAGACGTTTCGACACGATATTTTGATCATTGGCTATTGTATTACAAGAACATATGCATGTCTGCTGAACTTATTCTTTTAGCAGAAATTTTTATTACACCACTAAAACAACAATTAGTAAACCTAAGTTTAGCTACTACAAATGAAATGTACAACTGTTTCTTTTGGATCACCAAATAGCATTCGCCAATAGGACCCATAGGATTTGTTTCCACGCTAACACACCTGGTTACACCACAATATAAGAGCTAACAAGTGATTAAAAAAGAAAGGAAAATCTACAGAGCTGTTTTTCTTCTTTAGTTAACTGAATGTTAATAGCTGGGCAAGAAAGACTTTAAGGAAATGGAACTTCACTTACAAATGCAGAGAGTTAACAGTCTTTGCTCCTCTCTGAAGGGTGATATCATATGTACGATCGCAAAGGTCTTGTAAAAATAATTCCAAAGCTTTGGCTGCATTGATACTCTAGAAGAGTAAGCAATCAAAATATACATCAACAAACTGTGTAGGCTGCATTAACAACTACTTACAAACCAAAACAGGCACTGCCATGGCAATTTTCCCAACATCCTCATCAGCTTGCATTATCTTTTTTATCCGAGCCTGAGAAACAAAATTTGCATTAAGATGACACGGATGAATATAAATATACCTCATTCATTATGGTTCTTTCTTTTTCACAAACATAGAAGCATAAATCCCTCAGATTGGGGTTACAAGAACAATTTCACACATGAAATGAACAGAATAATGTGGTCCTGTAAAGAGGCTAGTATCCCAAGTCGAATAGGACAACCTAAGATTGATCTAGATGGTTGATCGACTTCTCCACGACTTGAAAATTGGTTTTGGGCTGATTGCAATCAGAGCTGAGCCCTTGAGTGGTTAGTAGACCAAGTCTCTCACTCATTTAAATTTTTCGTATGCATGGTTGTTTGCTTGTAACATTAGCACACATAAGGGAGAGTGTAAAGAAAGTTTGTACTCTACATAGCAAGGTTAAGGTCACCCTAGATTTGTTTATATGGTTGAAGTGCCTCCCCACTCATTATCAATTCATTTGGGATGGGTTTCTTTAACAGGTTCTGAATTTATGTAGAGGGTTTTATGCCCAGTCGGAACCATCTTACTGCTTGGCATGAACAACCGAACACCCCAAGCCCCTCAAATTTTCCAACATACTTCTTTTTTCCGTATATTCTGAATGTAACCCCAATGATATTTAAGGCTACCCCACCAATTTTTAAGGTTTCTAACCAGAAATTACATATATTTTTTTAAGTTTGAAGCCCGTACATTTCCTATTAAGAAGATTCCAATATTAATTAGAATATTTCTATACCAATTTAGCTTATTCAAACTGGTATCGGTCCTTAAATTATCTGGTCAAAATATTTGTTTCTAATGAATCGCGAGAATGTGCTTAATTCTATATACTTATGTTAACTTTGTAAGGTTTATCTTGGCCCCTCAAAGACATGTCCATAGCTTTATCCCTGCCACTTGGTGCATTAAACACGTATTTCACAGACTCTGCTGAACACTATCAATATCATACTGAACTTAGGATCCTTGAAAACCACGAGCTCATCCTTAGCTTAATGAGGTCGTGCAGCGACAAAAGTCGACCTTAGTGATCTGACGGTGCCGGGTGGAAGGGTCGTCGCTCAACAGAGAAAAGTGACTCTAGGGATAACAGGTTGAACTTCCCCAAGAGCTCACATCAACGGGAAGGTTCACACCAAAATACTGCCCAAACCCCATCCTACCCAGTTGTATATTATTATTATAAGAAAATTAAACTTTAAAGGGAAAATTCAGTGAAAAGGCAGGAATTAAGATTTCAAAGGCCTCACAAAAGCTCTACACTGCATGTCTAATCACAGAAATTATAGTGTATCCATTACCTATTAATTTCTGAATATTGCATTTTGATGCAATAACACAACCAAATTTGCTGAAAAGCAAAAGGAAAGCCTCCCTCCTACGACTAAATCAAATCAATACAATATACTAATATGGTCAGGCTCACATTCTAATAAAAGACAAACAAGGGCCTCTTAACCAAAACTTGTGCAGTTTGATAGGCACTTTCCCTAATCGATGAATAGAAAATATTAGAGGACTCAACATAGGCATTGGCAAAAGAAAAAGCTGGCCTTGAAGTTAAAGATGGATTCTACATGCCACTCCAAACGGCAGTGGGATATCAATGTGCACCTTTGGTAACCTCAGTTTGCACATTGGAATAACTATCAGTGAAAAAAAGGGCCACAAAGTCTTCCAGAGGCTGAAACACATGAAATGGAAGCCCAACTGTGGTAGTGTTCAGAAAAGCTCCAAGTGGTCATCTATAATATACAAAACACACAACTCCATGCATGTAATACAACAATGCTAAATTAGGTCTCAAAAACAACAATAATCATTAATTGCAGGAGCTTGGGAAGGGATCAAGCCATTAGGAAACATATAGTTTCGTGTCACTTCTGCCATCCACTCTTCGAGCCATATATTAGTTTTGAACTCTTCACTACTTGGCCAACATTATTAGCTTCTACAAAAGCTGATCAAGCTCTTAGAGAATCCAAGTGCCGCATGCATATGAACATGAAGCCAGTTCATGGAAACAAACCAAATCAAAGAACTGCATTTAAGGAGTTAAAAAGTGATTGGCTTAGAAAGTAGCCTATTCTACTACTAGAAGAGGACGGGCAAAAGATATACATCCGACGACATCAGCCTCTACCAAACCCACAAAAAAGACTCCCAACCGTGCCCAAGCCTCAAAGCCATCCATATATGTACACACACACATAATCTAATCAATACAAACCATGGTACCAAAATATCCAAACCCATAAAATAATACAAAATTAAAACTTCACTGTGTCAACAATGCTACACAAGCAAAGCACAAGCTCATTCCTCAAATAAATCTCAAATTAACACACTACTTGACTTACCAGAGACATTACATCAAGTTCCCCTAACGCCAATAACACAGTCAAACTCATTTACATGACCCATAAGGAAGAAAAAAAACCCTACTTACAAGCATAGCTGAAATTACCAATCTCAAATACAAAACAAAGCCAAACCCATATCACATAAACCCTCAAAACACCCAGAACTAAAATACCCATAACCAAATTTCACCAAAAAGCAAGAAAAGCAAATCTACAACCGTATCTACACACATAAAGGGTAAAATCTCTACCTATATATCTATCTTTCTCTATACATAACCAACACAACAAATTCAACACAAAGAACAAAGAAGAACTTACAGCAGGGAAACGGGTATCCAGCTTCTTCCTCATGGTTTCAGATTTGGGCCATTTGTTGAAACTTACAAATAAATTAAAGAAGAGAAGAAGAAGAAGAAGAGGCCAAAAGACGACTAATCAATTCTGAAAAAACGATTCAAATCACAAAAAATTGCTCTAATCACAATAAACTATTTCCGACAAAACCCATTTCAGATCCGATAAGAATTTACAGAGGAAATTTTGGGTTCGCCATAGGCATCGATCGGGCCGTGCGGGTTTGATACAAGGAAACAGAAATATTAAAGGGAATACTTGTACGTTTAGTCAAAGGTGAAAATCGATATGATTTTATCCAATTATGGTTCTTCGAACAAGCCTCGTCACAAGAGAAACCAGTCGTAAAATGCCATCTGTATAGAAAAACGACAAGGACAAATGAAAAAGAAAATGATAAAATTACACTTCCCCTTCATCATGGACTCAATTTTACGTTATCAAAACTGGCTACGATCCACTTTCGCTCACAGTTAGTGTTCATGGGCTGGGCCGGACCAGACCCTGAAATTTTTTGGGTCTTTTTATATTAAATTAGATATAATTATAAAAAAATATATTAAAAAAATATTTTTTTAAAAAATACACTACTGAGATTAGGGCTGTCAAAATCCGAACCGACACGAATTAAGCGAGTTTGGATGAGACATTAACGGATTTGGGTGATAAACGGGTTAACACATCAAACACGTATAATAAATGGATCGTGTTCGGGTGAGACTTGTCAAACCGTTTATTACACGTTTACCCATTTAAATAAAATTAATATAATAATAATTTTAAAAAATTAGCAAGAAAAAAGAAGTAAAGAAATCAATGCAAAAAAAAAGTAGTAGTTTAAAGACAAAGGAAAAGAGATGGGGAGCACTTCAAAGGTAAAGATAAATCAATGCCTTTTATTTTTGTCCTACATTAGAAAATGAGAGGAGAGAGGGAAGGTTGAGTTGCCTATAAAAAGGAAATGATCTCTTACCTTTTTCTTCTAAGCCTTCAAGTATAATTTTATATGAGATTTGAATAAAAATTCCTCTTTGTTTAGGTAAGTACACTTAAAAGTAAAAAAAAAATTATTAAAATTTATTGATATAATTATTTTAAAATTAAATGAGTTAAATGAGTCGTATTGTGCTACCCGTTTATTAAACGGATCGTGTTTGTGTTGAGATTTTTCACTCGTTTATTAAACATGTCGTGTACGAGTTTACTTATTTTTCACCTATCACCCGTTTAACCCAACACGTTTGACACCCCTAACTTAGATACAAAGCATAAGTGCACATTTTATAAAATTTTCTTTCCTAAAAACTATAACAAGACATTTATCTTAACTTCTAAAATTTAGGAACATTTATTTTGAAATCTCTTCATCTTCGGTAATCATTTTGTATACTCCTTCCTCACAGAAAAACAATTCATCTTCTCCAGAGAAACTTCCCAACTTTTTGTCTTCCATTAACAAGGAAAGGTTTCGACTGTGAAAGGTACATCAATTTGATAGAGGATTTGATTTTAGATTGACACAAACTCAAAAGTGATGAAAGTTTTGTTCGTGATTTGGAGAGATTTCGAACTTCGGCATTACCGAAACCTGAACCAAGATCTCATTGTTTAATAAGTTGATTGTTGAACTATGTCATTTCATGTTTTTTTTTTAACATCATGGGTTATCCAAAATCAAAATACATTACATTTATTTTAATTTTAATATTTTTTTTGCTGGAAGTTCTTGTTAAATTCATGTCTTGGAGACATATTGTCGCCATTGAGTAGCATAATAGATCAAATAGAAGATTGGAGACGAATGTGGTACCCCTTTATTTTTTTTATTTTTTTGCAAAAGCCCTAAAATTATGTATTTTTTAAACCCTAGATGTTTTCTTCTTAGGGAAACAGATAATTTATTGGATTTTGTACATGTAATAATTTTTTGTTTTCAGTTGTTTGAATATAGGTCTGGAATTATGTTAGGAAGTGTAAAGTCAAATTAATTGGTTACGTTTTTGCTTGTGTTCAATAGTCTTGTGTATATGATACCAAATTCAAAATAGAGACGTACTATTTTAAATGAAGTTATAAACAAATATATGTTTGTCAGAATATAATGTTACAGTGTTTGTGTAGTGTATTGTTATACAGTTATTGATACATTTTTATTGTTATACTGTTTTTGGTACACATATTTTGTTATTCTGTTATAATTACACTGAATCTTTTGTTATATTGTAATATTACAGTGTTCAGGGATGTTGTGACGCCCCTAAAACTGGGGGTTATTTGTCAACCCGTTGATCACCCATCAACTCGCGAAAATACCCGTAAATGTCGCATAACCCGACACCACGCCACAACATCCCCTTTATCGGGATCACAACAACACAAAGTTTGAGCAGGGTCTCCCTTGTACTGGGCACTCCTAAACGCATAACATGCATATCATACAATCACATGACTCATCCAAGGTCCAATATACATCAATTTACTCTCATTTATTGCCCATTTATATCATTTGAACAAAAGAACCCACGACTCAAAGCCCTAGTAAAAATATTTCAAAATTTGATATTTGAACAAAACCTACTGGTAGAAGATGTACTGGAAATGTTCTACCGTAGAAACGCGACGTTCTAATGGTAAGAAAAGCCTATTAGAAAAGTTCTATTGGTTGAAGAGCTCATCGTTCTACCTGTAGGTCTTACCAGTTTCCCCCTGTTTTCATCATTTTTCAATTAATTCCAACTCTTTACAACACCAACTCAAACTCATAAAACATCAATTTTAAACAAAATACAGTTCATATAATTTCTATTATAATCCTTTACATGATATTACATGTCAAAAAACTAGATTACATCTTAGTTTTACAAAAACATGAGTCAAAATTCACATCTCAACTTTTTTTCTACAATAAGGGTCCGATTGAGAGCCGTCCACCGGCACATGTCCCGTAACTGATATGTTATCCCCATAAAGGGTAAGTCACGATCAATAGGATATCTCTTAAAAATGCTACTCTTCAACCTAGATACATATGAAATATTCACATGCAATTCACAAGTATCATTCAAGAATATACAATTCAATAATGAAATCCTCTATGGCATGCTATGATATGAGATGATACTCACACATGCAACTCAAACCGAGCCTTTACTAGCTCTCTCAACACATGCAACGCCATGCATAAGAATTCGGACATTCCAAGTCTCCGTCATTGATGTTGCACATCTAATGACCATTATAAATTCAAGATTTTTCTTGGGGTGGATATTTATAGACTCCCACCAATGGGCACCCAACCGACACAACATTAATGAACTTCCACCAATAGCTCCGCGTACGTTGACACACTTTATGAACTCTACACCAACAGAATACGTATCCAATCACCGAGTTTTGCACCCGATGGACAATCTAGCTTTTATTGCTAACTTTGACCTTATTTTTAATATAAACCGTGTAACTCAGTCGAACCATCGACCCAACTATCTAGAGCCCACGTATCATTCACCAAGAATGGTATTTGATCAAACCATGTACACACACTCATACTCATGTCAATGTCCACAAATGCTATGTTTTCCGTGGATATGCAATGTAAATGTACAATTGCGTTTCATATCCTCGTATAACTAAGATCTCAATTACAATTTCACATCATGTTTCAAATGTCATGTGCACATAATTAACAACATTCTATCTCATTCAACATTCTCAATTGTCAATTGTATCATAAGCATATAATTACAATTTACAACATCAACCAAGTATGTTATTCAAATTTTATCAAAACAACATACTTCAATCATTTAAGGCATTTTATCAAACATCCACATATACCACATTTCTTAAGAACTCACATCAAGTAATTTCTAAATACCCAATTCAAGTTAGATTTGATTTTACTCATTTTTATACCCACTTTTCACATTTCAACTATCATAGGTAAGTGTCACACAAGATTTCATCTCTAACACCCTACTCATTCCATATAACAACCCTAGGTTGAAAATAAATATAGTTAGGATAGAACTCTACTTCTTGAAGCGTAAAAACAAGTTGTAGAAACCTTCAAGAATACAAACTAAGCTCAAATTTTAATTTTTCTAAAAATTCTATTTTTGAATCTTCAGTGAAATTCGCAATTTTTGGTACGTAGTCGTAGACCTCGTCACACAGATGAACTTTAATTATTGGCCCAAATGATTCCGACCAACGGGTAGCCGTAGATCGTAGAGAGAAGTTAGAAACTCTTTTCTCTCTCCAACGAAACGCAACTGAAAAATGGGAAGAAAATCTGTATTTATACCCTTTGGAATGTTTGACCCTCGTCGCACCACAAGTCCTCTATTCTCGGGTACGATTTTGTCCCAAAATAATTAAATTTTATTCCAGTTCAAGTTCAAAATTTTTTTATATGAAGTTCCTTTAAATTATTTTCTAATTTTCTAATTTTAATTCCATGTCTCGTTTTTAGGTCATGCGACACCTGATCGCCTCATAAAACGTAAAAAATCCGATTGTCTCAAAATTCAACGAAAATTTACTGGATAACTAGATTTCGCAAGATGAATTCAATGATGAGGCCTGTTTTGTCATTTTATTTCTAGAAAAAAATTGCATTTTTCAACTGTACCGTAGTGACAAATTACCATTTTATCCCTTTTTCAAAAAAATTTAAATTTATCTGGGTTTTATAGATGTAGGTGTTCATTTCATGTTGAATAATTGTGTGTGATTACACTTTGTGTATATTATCGTTGTTTTTATTGTTACACTATTTTTTGTACAATTTTTTTTGTTAAACTGTTATAATTACACTGAATTTTTTATTGTATATGGTACTTGTCAATTTTTTTACATCTTTGTAACTCAATGCAGCCATGGGGTGAAAAGGAAAGCGGACCGAAGATAAATAAAAAATTTATCCTAGAGACAAAATGTTGGACCAAACTATGAGTCAATCATCATTTGTTAAGGTTGGTAAAACACACAACAGAAAACAAAACAAAAAATAAATTGTGGAATTGAAGCATGAGCCTAAATACAGATCAAACTTGTTTGTCATTATTAGAACAATATATGACATTAATATTACTGAAACGCACAAGAATGTATTGAAAAAACCTTATTTTGTTTACTTTGTCAAAGTATGATTGATAAAAAAAATTAGACAAGTCATGGTGTAAAAAGAGTGATAGTAACATACATGATGTGATATTGTGTTTTGATTCTAATACATCCAAATTTCATATTGGTGTGGAGGAAATTAAATTGCAAAGAAACGATGTCAAAATTATCTTTGGGATTGAAGATGGTTGCAATCCAATGGATTCATCAATTCATGGGAAGGAAAACACAAAATTTGTTAGACAAAGATTCAAGAAGGATAGCAAGTTGACCTTAAGTTTGATAACGAGTAAATTGGTTGAAGCAGCAAATGGACCAACAAAAAATGGCGTTGATGACGTTGTAAGGCTGCTATGTCTATTCTTAATGGTAACTCTATTTTTTCACATACACCGGGACATCTATAAGATAGGACTATGTTTCATGCTTTGAGGATTTTGATGCAATGAAGAATTATGATTGATCAAGTGCTATCCATGAAGCTTTTATTTCTTCACTTTAGAGAAAAAGTAACACCCCGTCAAGTGTTATTGGATGCGAAATGTTGTTACTGGTAATTTTTTAATAGCCCCATTACATTTTCATTTTTGCTTCCTTTAACTTAATAAATGAAAATAATGTGTTTGCTTATAGTGAATTTGTATGTGTGTGCAGTATTGGATTTGTAAACACACAACAATTATCAAAACTAACAAGCCAAACAAAATCCCAAGGATTGTGAAATGGAATTTACTGAGTCTTCAGAGAGCTATGAAACATAATAGACTTGGAAAGTTGAAGTCAAAACATATAAGTCGCTCAACTGTGAATTTGGTTTAATATGTTCATGTTACTGAATTTTTGTATGTTGTATTTTTGTTCTGTATTCCTACACTTGAAATAACACTGTATTGGTACACTTTTATGTTACACTTAGTTTTTAATGCATACAGTTATCGATAGTTTAAATGTTTCAAATGTATTGAGACACAGATTGAAGAGAACAGAGGAGGAAAAAATATTTATAAAATATAAGAAAAGCAAACAAGAAGAGAGGCCAATCTAAATTGGTGAGAAAGACCAAAAGTGGTAAAGTAAAAAAACCACAGTGAGGTGGATGAAGAAGGATATGAGAACAGGGAATATGAGGAGGCAAAGCATAACACATTTTTTTATGATGACGATGATATTATGAATATAATTGGTGATGATGGTAGAGAGAAAATGTCATTTGAATATCTTATTGAGGTTGCTATTAATGAAATGACGCACAATTGTGACAATTACAAAGATGGTCTGGAACAAGTTTTTGAAAAATATGAAACTCATGAAGATATTGATGTCGCACTACAAGATGACTATGATGTAAGAGAAGAAGAAGACACAAACAGACAAAAGGTTCAGGAGCTTATGAAGTAGAATGACGTATTAAAAATTGTTATACGGAACATAACCTCAGATAAATATTATTTGGAGCATTCACAATCTGTTGCTAGGGATGCTGTGTTAGACAAACAAAACACTGCATTCTCATTTAAAATGAAAGAAAATGACACGGTGATAAAGTAGTTGAATGAATTGGTTGAAAATATGAAAAGAAAACGGGAACAAATGTTTGAAGCGGAAATACAACCATGCAAGGAAACAATACAAAATCATGAAAATGTATCCCTAAACAAATAAACACCTGTATTCCTGAACAATTTGGATAATTAACATTCATTATATAACAATGTTTTAAAAACATACTAACTAAATACATGTCTTATGGTCGACTAATGATCACATTTAAAATACACATAAAGCGAAAACTTTGTCATTTGTCCACATATGTTTTCTTCAGTTCCCTACATATTTTTAGATCTTCTTCACTCCAAGAATTTGGGTGGTTGAGAAACAATGAAACCATTTCAGCTCGGAACTCGATCAACTGTCTTGCTGCTACTAACCTTTCTTTAATCTCTTCTGTTTTGGTAAGTTTTTCATTATGTAACAGCATGTACCCTGCATTAATTCCCGTTGTCAAAATGTTTCGATATTTTTTAAAAGCAGCAATTGCATTTGGAGAATGAGCACTTACAAGCTTGACCTTTGTTCTGGACATGTCTGACATGATATGATTGGTAGTTTCTTATCATGTGTGTTTATAAAGATCCCCTTCGAATGATTGAACTTCGTAATCTTGTTTTCTGCAATTACATAAAAAACTTTAAGATTACAAACTGACACCAAAAAAATATGCGCTTCTAACAATACTGTTTTGACATAATCCAACCAATATAATTGCATCATCTAGGTAGTTGTCCCGATTGCCTTTCGTTCTTGGCCTTAATGAATTGTAATGTGTCCAAATACCTTCTTCAGTATTCAATACAAGTAGAGTCCAGTGGTTAGGAGCACAATCTTCTTTGTGACCATTTAAATTCATTGGAAAGACAACATATTTGCAATCTCCCACGTATGGCATGTGCCTGTCTATATCTGCTTGACGTGCATACTCTAAATTTGGATCAGTTACAATAGACTACACATTCAAAATATGTAAAATATAACGTGTTAAACAACTCACAAATAATCTAATTGAGCAATTATTTATATCATTACTATTTAGATATCTTACCCAATAAAAATTGTTGATGAAGTAACAACATCTATTAAATGTCGACAGCTCATTGTATTCATCAATCCCTCTTAGCATATCAGCCCAACAGTCAATGATTTGTTAAAAAATAAATATTTTGTCACTATTCATACCATATTACACTGTCAAACAACACTTTGTAACTAAAAAATTCAATTTCAGTTATGTTTATACACTATAACAATTTTTTGGCCAATATAGCGTGTTAATTAACCAAATAAATCATTAACAAAAATTTTCAATACGTACGTTGTTGTATAGTTCACAAGTTCCCATGATTTTCAACGCATCCTCGACATCTATTTCACTTCCAATTTCAATACCAAATCATAATTTTCCACTACAATGTCATAAAAATAGGAAGCAAACTTGTCATATATTTTAAAAATAATGAAGTATGTAAGAACCATATTTTTTTTATAAACACATTTTATTGGGATAATGACACTTAGCCGTAACCCTCTGCATCATATATGGTTTTTAATTTTTTGAAATCAATCACATCTAATGCTTCACAATCACTCCACATTTTTTTAATCTCTTTCTTTGTTTTTCCTTTAATAGTAGTGATCTTTTTCACGTTGTCATCATCTTCAACAATCTCAATTGTTTTTTCAAATTCGACTTCACTTAAAGTGTTCTTATGACTCATCACATCTAATGTCATACTCTGATTATTTCCTCTTTTCTTCCCACTGTATTCAAATTCTCCATCTCTCTTTCTTTTTCTATCCCTTATCTTGATGTTTTAAACCATTGATGTTTTCTCTTTTTCTGGAATTACCCCTGAATCTTCAACTGTGATGTTTTTTTGTTGATATTTTTGAGTTATGACATGCACAAATAACTCATTAAGTTAATCAATCAATTCAACTTTCTCCTTTTCTCGATTTTGTATCGTTTCCTTGCACGCTTGTATTTCCGCTTGAAACATTTGTTCTTGTTTTTTCTTATTTTCAACCAATTCATTCAACTCCTTTAACACCGTGTCCTTTTCTTTCATTTTCAATGAGAATGTAATGTTTTGTTTGTCTAACACATCATCCCTAGCAAGAGACTATGAATGTTCCAAAGATTTTTTATCTGGGGCTATGTTCCGTATAACAATTTTTAATACATCATTCTACTTCGTAAGCTCCTAAACCTTTTGTTTGTTTGTATTTTCTTCTTCTCTTACATCACAATCATCTTGCAGTGCAACATCAATATCTTCCTGAGTTCCATATTTTTTAGAAACTTGTTCCAAACAATCTTTGTAATTGTCACGATCATGCATCGCTTCATTAGTAACAACCTCAATAAGAGATTCAAATGACACTTTCTTTTTACCATCATCGCCAATTACATACATAATATCATCGTCATCGTAAAAAAATGTGTTATACTCAGTCTCCTCATATCCTTCTTCATCCCCCTCACCATCTGGTTTTTTTATTTTACCACTTTTGATTTTTCCCACCAATTCAGATTGGCCCCTTTTTTGTTGTTTGTTTCCCTTATATTTGATAAAAATTTCTCCTCCTCTGTTCTCTTCAATCTATGTCTCAATACCTTTGAAACATTTAAAATATCAACAATTGGATACATTAAAAACTAAGTGTAACATAGAAGTGCATCATAAAAATGTACCAATACAGTGTTATGCTACAAGTGTAGGAATACAAAGCTAAAATACAACATTTAAAAATTTAGTAACATGAACATATTAAACCAAATTCATGACAGTTGAGCTACTTATATGTTTTGACTTCAACTTTCCAAGTCTATTCTGTTTCATAGTTCTCTGAAGACTTGGAAAATTTCATTTCATAATTCTTGAGATTCCGTTTGACCTATAGATTTTGATAATTGTTGTGTGTTCACAAATCCAATACTACACACACATACAAATTCACTATAAGCAAACACATTACTTTCATTTATTAAATTAAATGAAACAAAATTAAAAATGCAATGGGACTATTAAAAAATTACCAGTAACAACATTACACATCTAGTAACACCTGATGGGGTGCTACTCCTTATTTGAAGTGAAGAAGTAAGAGCTTCATGGATAACACTTGACCAATCATAATTCTTCATTGCGTCCAAATTTTCAATGTATGAAACATAGTCTCATCCTAGAGATGTCCCAGTGTGTGTGAAAAAGAGAGTTACCATTAAGAATTGGCATAGCAGCCTTGCAATGTCATCAACATAATTTTTAGTTGTTCCATTTGTTACTTCAACCAGTTTACTCTTTATCAAAATTGAGGCCAACTTGCTATGCTTCTTGAATCTTCATGTGACAAATTTTGTGTTTTCCTTCCCATTAGTTGATGAATCCATTGGATCGCAACCATCTTCAATCCCAAAATAATTTTGACATCGTTTCTTCACAATTTAATTTCCTCCCCCCACCAATATGAAAATTTGATGTATTAACATCAAAGCACAATATATTTTTCGAAAAAAAAAACATAAAAGCACAATATCACATCCTAGATGTTACTATCACTCTTTTTGCACCATGACTTGTCTAAATTTTTTTATCAATGATACTTAGAAATAGTAACCAAAATTGAGTTTTTTCTCAATGCATCTTTGTGTGCTTCACTTATCTTAATGTCATCTATTGCTCTAAGAATGGCAAGCAAGTTTAATATGTATTTAGGCTCATGCTTCAATTCCACCATTTTGTTTTTTTTTTTTGTTTGTTTTAGGTCATGTGTTTTACCAACCTTATAGATGGTGATTGGCCCCACAATTTGGTCCAACACTTTGTCTCTACGATGAAATTCATATTTATCTTTGGTCCGTTTTTCTTTTTTCTCCATGACTGCTCTGAGTTACTAAGATGTAAAAAATTGACAAGTATAATATACAACAAAAGATTCAGTGTAACTATAACAGTATAACAAAAAAAGTGTATCAAAAATACTGTAACAATAAAACAGTGAGGACATACATAAAGTGTAATCATACACAATTATTCAACATAGAATAAACACATGCATCCTTGAACACTGTAATATTACAATATAATGAAGATTTAGTATAATTATAATAGTATAACAAAATAAATGTACAAAAAATAGTGTAAAAATAAAAGTGTACCAATAACTATATAAAAATACAGTATACAAACACTGTAATATTACATTTTGACAAATATATATTTGCATATAACTTCATTCAAAACTGTACATCTCTGTTTTGAATTTGGTATCACATGCACAAGACTATTGAACACATGAAAAAACGTAATCAATTAATTTGACTTTACACTTCCTAACATAATTTCAGATCTATATTGAAACAATTGAAAACAAAAAATTATTAAATGTACAAAATTCAATAAATTATCAGTTTCTCTAAGAGGAAAACATCTCTAGGGTTTAAAAAAATACATAATTTTAGGGCTTTTTCCAAAAAAACCAAAGGTGTACCACGTTCATCTTCAATCTTCAATTTTATCTATTATGTTACTCACCGATGACAATATGTCTCCAAAGCATGAATTTAACAAAAAACTTTCAGCAAAAAAAAACACCAAAATCAAAATAAATGTAATTTATTTTGATTTTGGATAACCCATGATGTTAATACAAAAATAATACATGGAATGACAAAGTTCAATGATCACCTTATTAAACGTAAGCCAACGAGCAACAATGAGATCCTGATTCAGGTTTCGAAAATGCCGAAGTTCGAAATCTCTTCAAATCGCAAACAAAAATTTCACTATTTTTGAGTTTGTGCAAATCTAACACCAAATCCTCTATCAATTGATGTATTTTTCACAGTCAAAACCTCTCCTTATTTATGGAATATAGAAAGTTGGGAAGTTTCTCCGAAGAAGATGAACTGTTTTTCTGTGAGGAAGAAGGAGTATACAGAACAATTACTAAAGATGAAGATATTTCAAAATAAATGTCCCTAAATTTCAGTAATTAAGATAAATGTCTTGTTACAATTTTTATGAAAGAAAATTTTACAAAATAGACATTTACGTCTTTATATCTCAGTAGTGTACTTTTTTTCAAAATATTTTTTTTCTGTGAAGAAAACCAAGGAGATAAAATACATAAAAAATTATTAATTATTTTTAGTTTTGTGAATATTCCCCCTGCAATTATTCCTTCGTGCTTGCCAATGTTTCCTAATTTTAGTTGAGTAAGGAACTGAAATCAGGTTTCAAAATGAATCAATTAGAATAGTTGCCAATTTGTTCTACTAATATTGGGCCCTCGTCAAGAAAATTGAATAAAAAGTAAAAAGTAATTTTTTTTACTAATTGTTATGCGGTGACATAATCCAAGAAAATCAATCGAATCTCGTGCTTGACTCATTTTTTAGTATGCAATGAGGCTTGAACCTATATTTTCTTTGATGATGCACAAAACAGTCTCGTGTAAGATCAGCAGTCGGGTATATGAAATGGTGCAATTAATAGACAATAAATAAAGTAATCAATGATAGTAATGCAAATATTGAGTCAACACACAGATATATATAGTGGTTTGATCCGGGTGACCTACTCCACTCTGGAAAACAACAACGGTGGCGGGGCTCTTTATTGATGAATGAAGGTGAACAGGAAGAAAACAATGGTTAGCTCTGGGAGTGATACAATAGTTAAGAGAGAGAAACTATGTGATTGTAGAGAGGTTTGGTGAGATACCAAGATGTGTCCTTCTATGTAGAGAGAGCTTATAATTTATAGGTATGATGAGGTGGTGACATGAGTGTGAAAATACTAATTTTTTGGGAAGGATAGCTACATAAGGTAAGTACAACTAATTCTTGTGTATCCATCCCAATGATCTCGTCCCTACGTGTCCCTTTCTTCATGGATTCCTTGGGCTGGGTCAGATTGATAAAGCAGGTTTGGATTGCTTTTTAGATTACTTGGGCTTGCTTGATTCATTGGGCCTGACCCAGTTAGATTTAGGCTCGTCATTTTGCCACCCATGCTCCAAATTCTTGTTGTGTCAAAGATTTTGAGGGCATGAGTGAGCTCTCGTTTCTTTTTCTCCACGGTATAGCTTCTTTGACTTCGTCATTTCACCACTGTAAACACATTGTTCTAAGCTAAAAAAAAGCTCATGTTCAGAGAATCCCTTTTTCTTTTTTCTTTAGGCTTTCAAGGCGCTACTATTTATAGAAACCACTTCACCCTTTCTTCTTTGCAACTCATTGTCTTTGGGTATTTGCAACCCCCATTGAAGATTGAGAGAGATTTGTTGAGAATAATTTCATCTAGAGTGCTTTAGTGGGGAATTATTTTAATGGAGAGATATGGGGAGCCAAAAGGCTGATCAGACGAGAAAATGTCGAGGGAGATGGAGAGACCCAATCGTGGAGGTCCTTAGGCGGAGCCAGCGGGTTACTGGGCGATGTGAGCAAGCTGCCTAGCGACACCAGCCAACCACTAGGTGGTGTCCATAGGAGGGAGAGAGCACGAGAGGGAGGCGGGAACTGGGCAGACAGTTGCGGGTATAGGTGTTAATCGAGCTCTTGTCGAGCTTTTGTCGAGCACAATTTACACATAAACGAGCTGGTTCGTTTAACAATTTACTCTTAAACGAGCTTAAAATGGTGTTCAAGCTTGGCTTGGTTAACAGCCCTAGTTGCGGGCTTACAATGGCAACGCCTCAAGGGCGACCTAGCTTCCAGGAGGCGCCCCAAGAGAGTTGGGTGACGCTTGCCACAAGCTAGGCAGCGCCCAAAGTGTTGAGGTCTTTATTCCAAATAACGCCAACAACAGTGGGCTATGCGTCCTAGGCGACGGTGGTGACTTGGGTGTGTTGGGCGATGGTAGTGGAGGTTTAGGCATGTTGGGCAACTCCAAGAAGCACATGAATAAGTCCAGTGGAACATTTGGGCGCTCGGGTAGCACAAGGAAGCAATCAGGCAGCGATTTGAACAAATCGAGCTCACAAGGTATGTTATCTGGTGCTCAAGTTTATTCCTTTGTTGACGTGGATATTTCCTTAGCCTTGATTTTGTTTTGATAGACACCCATTCTAACGAGCTCATCATAGGGGAGACTACTCGAGGCATCGAGCGAGACATGGGAACTACTAGAGATAATGGCTCAAAGGTAACCTCCATATTTAGCTCTATTGACTGTGACGAGGATATTGCTGGTATAGTATCTTCATATCGCATCCCTCCTGCTGCAATGTGTCGTTGAGGACGAGCCAGAATGTTGTGATTCTTTGGGCGATATTGTCCTTTATGAGGATGTGATGGAGGCTGGCTTGAAGTTCCCGATACCTGGCCCCATATGTCGGGTTCTAGGGCACCTGTCGCTGGCTCCTAGGAGATTGGCTTCCAATTGATAAAGGGTGATACTGACATTCTTTTCATTATGGCAGTTGGTTCACAGTGATAATGTCCCTCCCTCATTTGAGGAGTTCTTGGCCACACATGTGCTCCTAGAGAACCTCATCCCTCATTAAGGATGGTACTGTTTTGCCCCGAGGTCGGGTAAGTTCATTACTGGGCTTTCTTCGAACTGCTATAGCTGAAAGACCAAGTTCTTATTTGTTGGAAGCAAGTGGGCCACTGAGAGTGATCGTGCCTGTGTGTCTTCGAGGAGAGACACGGTCCCTAGGACCAAGCTAGGTAACGACTCAACTTTTGATTTTACTTCTAGTTGTCGCATATCTACTCTTATTGTGCGATTGACTTCTTTGTAGCTTCACTGACATTATCTGCGAAACAAGAGGGTAGACTCCAGATGGCACGCGGCCATCCGTTCAAGGAGTTCTCAAAAACTATATCTGTGTCAAGTCATTCCAAGGCTACTCCTACGCCGAAGAGGAAGGGTATTTGATATTTCCAATAAACTCTTTATGCTTACAACGTCGTCGACTTTTTATCTCATATCGATTCTACAGGTGCCTCCGTTGACAGAGCAATGGTGGAGGTTGTCTACCCTTCCAGGGCGGCGTCTTCTCCTCCTATTGGGGCCGCACACAAAAATGTGTTCTAATATTGTAAAGCACAAAGAATCAAACTTCTAGGACCACTTACATCAACATATAATACAAGACAAAAAAAACAAAAGGTAGATCTTTCAACACCAAAAAAAAATTAAATCCCCAAAATTAAATAATATAATATTCGTCTTCATTCAAACACTTAAAATCATGACTTAAAATATATTTTATCCAGATCCAAAAACTGATCTACAAATTGCAACACCCAAGACATCGTTTTGGCAAGCACAGAAGCAGTTCCTTTTCCTTAGAAGAGACAAACATTTCATTTTCTCTTAATTATCCATAGACCTTGCCTCACGTGACCCATCCGTGCGCTTGACCATCACAATAAACGGTTGAATTGGATGGAAGGGCTTGATTGACATACATTGACAAGTTGAAGGGTTAAATTGACACAAACTAAAGTTGAGGGGTTTAATTAATACAAATCATTTAGTTTAAGAGTTAAGTATGTAGTTATGGCTAATTTTAATTCCCATAAGATAAATGTCGGGGCAGTAGGAAAAATTTGGAGGCGCAGAAGAAATGTCATTCTCGGCCAACCCCTTATCTCTGAGCGTCCCCGAGCCTGCATTCGAGTCGTGGCTGAGAGACCGCGGCTACCTCGAAATCGTCGACGAACGAACCTCTGACCTCCACCGCCTCTCCACCACCACAACTTCCTCCTCCCCCTCCTCCTCCGCCACCACCACTAGCTCCGCTATCATAATCCCTGGTGGATTCTTTATATCGTTTTTTTCATACATCGGAACCCTTCTCTCTCTCTTCACTTTCAATCCCTTCTCCAAGCTCACCTCCGACGACTTCTCCGGCGATACTCCCTCCTGGAATTTTCATTTTATCGGTTCTTCTGATTCCTACTCGTTCCCTTCGTCGACCTCTCAGGCTCAGTTGAGAGTCCACGAAAATGTCAAGCGCTTTGCTCGCAATTACGCCTCTCTCTTCATCCTCTTCTTCGCTTGCTCTCTGTACGTACTCTCTCTCTCTCTCTCTCTGTCTGTACACACATAACACACACAAACGTAGTTCTTTATCAAAATTTAGCATTGAAATTTAGAGGTAATTTAGGTTAATTTCATGGAATTGCTTTTATTTTAGTTGTGGTTTGCTGCTTTCTGAGCTAAAATTTTTGAATTTTATGATTCTGAAAGAATGAAAGAAAGTATTGTGCATTATTTGCTCTATATTTATTTGGTTTTTTAATGTTGGTTTTAGGTATCAAATGCCTCTTGCTCTTGTTGGGCTGATATCATGTTTGGCACTTTGGGATCTGTTCAGATTTTGGGGTGATCGATGGGGATTAGATCGATACCCTCTATTTCGATTAAGCTTGGTTCGAGTTGCTCAATGTGGTGAGTTTGTTCAGCTTTAGTTACATCATTTTCCTTGCTTTGATAACATTCATAGGTATTTTAGTGTCATAGAAAGACAGAAACTCCCTTGGACCACTCAGATATACACTCAAAGACAGCAATCTCTATATTAGTCTTGCCAATATTTATGCTGGTTGGAAATGCAAATGCTCCTGCATTGTTGCAAATTGTGATCCTAATGGTGAAGTGGATTGCTTTTTGATCCGTACTCACTGGGGTTAGTGCAAAAGCTTTTATTTAGATGCTGCTAGTTAGTCTCATGGACTAGCGTAAGGAATTTAAATGGGGTTGCCGTATCTCTTGATATTTGAATCTCAAATATGATTTTCTCAAGCAATGGCTTGCTTTTTATTACCCTTCAAAGAGAGCCTAAGCAATACCCTGCCAAACCTATTAAAGTCCTTTTCGTCTCTGGTTTACCCAGGAGGGCAAACCGTCCCCTGGTCCATTGGTCCAATGTCAATTTATCAAGAAAATATGATGTCCCAATGTATGTTTACCATAAATATGTCGTTCCTATTAAACAGCAATATATGGCTGAAAGAACTGTGGACTAGTGACATGCTCTCAAGTCTAAGAGAACTAGGATCCACATGTGGGTGAACAAGAGGTGGACATTGATCTAAGTTTGGTCTGTGAAGGGCCACTTGAATAATGTTGGAAAACATCTCCTCCCCTCCCATTTTCATATGATGAAATATCATATTCCTTATAAAAAAATGATGAAATTTCCTCTTGATCATATTGAAGATGTTGACATAGATAAAGGATGTTTTTCAAAGGTACTTTCCATAGCCTTGTGTTTGAGAGAGAAGGATCAGAATATACTTGCTTTGAGTGGTTCCGTTGTCATTATTGATAGACCGAATGAGAGAGAAGGATCAGAATGTACTTGCTTTGATAGGTTCCGTTGTCGTTATTGGTAGTCTGAATGAGAGAGAAATCCCACTGACAGATTGTTTAGGTTGTTTGGAGAAATTCATTTTTCAATGCAAATTCAGTTTCCCTACCAGGACAAATTTTACTATTTCTTGGTTGGAGGTTCCTTTGCTTCCATATTTCTTCTTCATGTTCAAGGGAATCTTTTATTGGGAGGTCTTATAATTCATGATTAGCATGGTTAAGACA
Organism: Ilex asprella; assembly: GCA_023539305.1. Classification (NCBI taxonomy): domain Eukaryota; kingdom Viridiplantae; phylum Streptophyta; class Magnoliopsida; order Aquifoliales; family Aquifoliaceae; genus Ilex; species Ilex asprella. The sequence continues at coordinate 8,336,333 of CM042191.1, forward strand.
GATTGCAAATCCTTAAGTTAGGGTATAGTTGAAGGTGGTTCCACTAATTTCCTTAGTTGGTCCCTGGTGTATCAATCATCTTTTTAGAGACTGTCACACTAACTCATGAGTTTCTTCTACAGAAATTCCTGAGTTAAAAACAGTGGTTATTATATTGACACATACAACTATGTTTATCATAACTTATTTATTGTCTTCATGAATCACATTCCCTGACCAGCTCGGACAAATGTGAATTCAAGGAGTGTTAATTACTGTGTTTTGTCTTTGCAGCAACTGCCGTTATTTTATTCTTCTCCAATGTTCAAATGGCTCTCTTATGCGCTCTTGGGGTTAGTTATGCAGGTGACTTGGATTTTTTTATTTTTTATTTTTTTTGTATTCTTAATTTTTTTACATATGCAAAATTCTCATGAGTTTGTTCTCAATTTGGAATACATTTGCAGTTTTGATTTTGCATGCCTCTTTCCGGAAGCTGACTCCCATCAAGGGAGCTACTGAAGGAGGGAGGTCAAAATAGAAGGATCAACAGAAAGACATGGTGATTTTTGGTGGAAGGCCGTTTCTAGGTATCGTAGCTTGGGCTATAAATAGTTTGCTGTACGGTATATCATGTTGCTGATCTTGAAGATATGAATTGAAGAATTCCAATTAGTTATAAGTGTGCTTCGAATTGTTGTTGTTTTCCAATTTCACGTGCTTATGTGACATGAGAGATGTAGCGACTAGTTTTGCTTTTTGTTATGCTTCTCAAAACTTGCAAGCCTGCTAGGGTTCAGTTGGATAATTTTTTGGCAGTGGCTAATCATCTTTCAGCAAATATTTTCTTCCAGGAAAAGAACTAAAATTTTTCAAGCTGGGATGAAACTCTTTTTCGAGTTTGGGAGACATAAATTTTTGGTTTTGTTCAGTGGAATTGTATGAATGTATAGGCCAGCAGAATAAAATACTGCAGGTGATGGCTGAATCTGGATCACCATCAGGTTAGTCAATTTTTGGCTATGATTTGCCATTCTACCTGCATAAGCTCAGATTACACATGTACCTTGCCATCATAGACAGCAAATCTTGATCTTCAACAAGGGTTCAAAGCTCAGGATTGCTTAGATATCGTTTCCCTCAACATCCATTTATCGGCTAAGGCGACAATAGGGTGCTTGCCTCTCTGTTGTGTTCTGACTTCTAATCCATAAGAATTTAGGGATATAGGCTCCATTTCCATAGATTTTTACATATCAGATATAGGCTCCATAAGAAAAGGATTGCGCAAGGCCCAGACTCTAAAATTTTGTTCACCTTTCGTAGTTTCAAAGTCTGAAAATATCAAATATCGAAAGGCTGACTTGGACACAAAAAATCCAAAGATCCACCTTTGTCGTGCTGCCAACTAAACTGGCCAAGTTTTGGAGCACCAAAGAGAAGTTGGGGCAAGAGATGACAGGGAAAGAGGAAAGATGGATTGGCATACTTTCTCAAGATGTCACCAACTTGAGACACTCCAAAAGTTCCAAGCACAACTATAACTAATTCATTAATACATTTAGTTATTTAATGACACTGACAAAGCAATACTAGCTACTAGTTTTTTTTTTAATATTTTTTTTCCTTTTTTTAATGAGGATTAACAGTGGTTCCCTATCTCCCCCTTGGGTGACTCGAACCCACGACCTGACGGTTGTAGGGGAAATGTCTTACCACATGAGCTGCGCTTTGTTGTCTACTAGCTACTAGTTTTACATCAATACCGAAAATGTAAAGAGGACAAATTTTCTTCAAATGAAATGCGCATTTAATCAAAATCAATGGATAAACAGAAAACACAATAAAAATCATAAAAGCATAATCAGACCTCTATTTACGCTGGGTTTAGATCTCGGGAAAATAGGCCTTGCCATCTGCATTGAAAAAGAGGTACTTCGGGCATATGTATTAGATTGATAATAATTATCATCCCCTCCCCACTTTGTCAAATTAGACTATCCTCCTTTGCCAAGTTCTTTTTTTTTGTCTGCTCTTTCGACCACTCTTTTTGTTACTCTCCATTGCTTTTTCTTTGCTGTGAATTTTACAAATTAAATTTCATCTTGATTCATGTATGAATAATATAATTCTTGAATCGAAATGTTGGCTGCCATTGGGGATTTATGTGTTTTGTTGCGTGTTCATGCATGCCATGGTTTCAATATTAGTCAAGAGAGATCTTGAGAAAATCTGCATATGGGTGTTTTTATCTTGTTTAAACCCTATAATTTTTTTTTTCTACCTTGTTTAGGATTCTTGAAGTTCGAGAAGGTGGAAATTCTGTGAAAGGATTGGCTACAGGTTGATTCTGAACTAAAGGGGATATTGGGTCTACAAATCTAACATTTGCTACGTCTGATTGTATTTGTGGTTATGAATCTATGTCTCCTACGCTGGGGTGGTAGATGGAGGGTTTGTTCCTTGAGTGGTATGTGTAGTCAAGGTATTTATGATGACTGCATACGACTGCCAAGATGGAGTTTTGAATGATCTTGAGTGAGGTGTGAATGCATGATCATAGAGAAAAACCTTTTTCTGGGACTGGTATATGATTCAGTATTATATTTGGAAAGGTAGACTGAATGTAATTATTTTTGTCATTATGGATATTCATGTTATTGCTGTTGATTTCATGTATAAAAATTTAATTTATATGTCAATTTCTATTTATGAAAATTTAGAGTGGAATAAATTTCTGATTTTTTTAAGTATTTTTTTTTTTTGGGTATGATTTTATGTATTGTACGTTCCATTAAATTTTTAGGTGATTTAATAAATAGAAATCTAACCCCCTTTTTTTTACAAGAAAAAAAATATGTATCGTTTTTCCTAAGGTAATATCTCCTTGTAAAACTTAGCCTTATAAGAAGCAAATTATTTTTACAAGGATTTCTTAATATTTTTGCCAACTAACTAAAATAGGAGTATGGGGATTGTATATTTTTATTTTGTTTGTCAAGTTTTAAAATTAATAGTTATACTTATTGTAAGAGATGATGTTATGAGAATTAAGTGAAAATTTTATAGTTGAAAAAAATATATTTTGTTTAAATTTCATTGCATTTGAGTAAAAAAAATTCTAAATTTTATTTCCTTCCATTCCAATAAGAATTATCTTATCCAAACGTTGGAATGAAATATGCATTCCATTACAGGACTTGATCCCAAGTAATTGTCAAACATTGGAATGATAATACATATTTCATTTCATTGTCAAGTTCATTCCATTTTCATGTTCATTCTATTCCCACTTAAAAGTATTCATGCAAACCAAATGCAACGTTAGGGTATAGTTGAAGGTGATTCTGCTAATTCCCTTAGTTGGATTTGTAATGCGTATGGTGGTCCCTGGTGCATGGTTTAAGGTAGCGGTATTGGCCCTTGACTCAGGTCAGGGCCACTGAGACACATCAGTCGCGATGCAATATTGGTTGATATGCCCAAAATACTATATAGAAGGCTCAAAAAAAATAGAAAATTTAGAAAAAAACTGTAATAAATGTAAACATCATCATCAATGCATCGTATCCCAAAAAGACATTATTTAACACATTAATCATTACAAAAAAAAAAATAATAAGGATGCTATCGAAAAATATTTATTACCATCTATATTTAAGGTTAATATAATTTAATTTGTAATTTTTAAAAATTATAAAAAAATAGAAGTGTATATATAGGGTTAACTTAATAGCTTTAAAAATAAAAATTTATTTATAAAAAAATTCTTTATTTAATTATTTATAATATATCTAATTAGATCAATTATATGTATATGTATTTTTATGTATGATGATTATATGTATTTTCTCTGATATGTACTTTTAATTATTAAATCATCAATACATATATAAAAAAAATTAAGGAATTAAGTTCTAATTAGATTATATGATAAATACTAAGAAATATATAATTAGAAAAATTAGGCCAAAATAAAAAAAAGGGTAGGGGGAGAAAATTTTTGGGTGTCATGTGGCCAAATGCCCCACGTATTTTGACCCGCCTCCCCTCTTCAACTCTCAACTTCGACGAACAGAGAGAGAGAGAGAGTACAGAGACGATGGGTCTTCTACTACTCGAGACTAATCGTGAAGGCAGGGTCTTCTGCTACTCGAGTAGTCCGATCTTCGAGCAGCCTAGGGTCTGCGATGTTGATCGATGAACAGCGAAGAAGAAGGAAAGTTCGATCTGCGATGTTGATTGATGATATTGGGTCTCTGATTAGGGAGATTTATCATAATTTTTCATGTTTGTATTCAATTTTGTTCTAATTTTCTTGTTTTGTTTTTATTATGGTAAAACGGGTCTGATTTAGTGTTCAATTTCTCATTTTTTGGCCTTTTTTGGCATTTTCTTTGTTGCTTGGATGATTCTGTGCGCATTAGTTCGATTTGAAAGTGAATCGGCCGAGTTTGTCCAAGTTGGACCGAGTTAAATCTGAGTTTGTCCGAGTTGGCCAGAGTCTCAAAGTCAGAACCGATTCATGGTAGACTCGCGGTAGTCCGATATCGTATATGGCTCGGCCGAGTTGTATCCGACTCGGCCGATACTTTGAACCTTGCCCTGGTGTATCAATCATCTTTTTTGAGACTTCCACACTAACTCTGAGATTCTTTTGCAGAAATTCTTGAGTTGAAAATAGTTGTTATAATACTAACACAGACAACTATGTTTATCTTAACTTTTTATTGGTTTCGTGAATCTCATTCCCTGATCAGCCCAGACAAATGTGAATCCAATGAGTGGTGATAACTGTGTTTTGCCCTTGCAGCATCTGCAGTTATTTTATTCTTCTCCAACGTTCAAATGGCTCTCTTATGCAGCTGACTTGGTTTTTTCGGTACTTGTAATTTTTTTACAAAGTACCCTCACCACAACCATCAGTTAAGCTACAGTGTGTACATATTGTCTTTTGGCACGAGGAATTTGAAGAGCAGCTAATTAGACCATGTCCTCAACTACCATTTTCACCACCCCACCACTAGTCACTACTAGCACCACCCCCACCCTATGTAACTATTCTCTTACCCCTGATAGGCTTGCATTACTGATCGACAAATCCAAAACTATCAGACAAATTCTCCAAATCCACGCATCTCTCATCCGCCATGGTCTGGAAACCCACCCGGTCTTGAACTTCAAGCTCCAGCGATCCTACTCTTCACTTGGCCGCCTTGACTACTCCGTGGCCCTTTTTAACCTCACCCACAACCCCAATGTCTTCTTCTACACCTCCATTATCCACGGGCACACCGTCAACAATCTCCACGAACAAGCTTTTGAGTTCTATGTTCAAATGTTGACCCACGATGTCGAACCCAATGCATTCACATTCTCCTCTATCCTCAAAGCCTGCCCACTTGAATCCAGAAAAATTCTCCATTGCCAAGCCCTCAAACTCGGATTTGATTATGATACGTATGTGAGAACAGCTCTTGTTGATGTCTATGCTAGAGGTGGTGATGTTGCCTCTGCACGTAAATTGTTTGATACTATGCCTGAAAAGAGTTTGGTTTCTTTGACCGCAATGATCACGGGTTATGCGAAACATGGGGATGTCGATGAGGCACGGGTTTTATTTGATGCAATGGAGGACAGGGATGTTGTGAGTTGGAATGTAATGATAGATGGGTATACTCAGCATGGAAGGCCAAATGATGCTTTTGTTCTTTTCAGGAAAATGTTGAAGGCAAACCTGAAGCCAAATGAAGTAACTTTACTAGCAATTCTCTCTGCTTGTGGGCAACTTGGAGCACTGGAGTCAGGCAGGTGGGTTCATTCGTACTTAAAAAATAATGGGATTGAGATCAATGTTCACCTGGGTACTGCATTGGTTGATATGTATAGCAAATGCGGTAGTTTGGAGGATGCACGCTTGGTTTTTGATAAGATTAAGAATAAGGATATTGTTGCTTGGAATTCGATGATTGTGGGGTATGCAATGAATGGATTTAGCCAAGAAGCTTTGCAATTGTTCAGTGACATGTGTGGGATGTTGCTCCACCCCACTGATATAACCTTTATTGGTATTTTAAATGCTTGTGCGCATGCAGGGTTAGTGTCTGAGGGTTGGGTCTTTTTCCGTTCAATGAAAGATGAATTTGGTATTGAACCAAAGATTGAGCATTACGGATGTATGGTGAATCTTCTAGGCCGGGCTGGGCATTTGAAAGAGGCATACCAACTTGTCAAGGGCATGAAGATTGCCCCTGATCCTGTTTTGTGGGGAGCATTACTTGGTGCCTGTAGGCTTTATGGAAATATTGGTTTGGCAGAGGAAATTGTAAGGTTCCTTGTGGACCATAATCTAGCCAATTCAGGAACTTACATTCTTCTTTCTAACATATATGCTGCCACAGGTCATTGGGATGGGGTGGCAAGGATGAGAACCTTGATGAAAGAAAGTGGTGTACAAAAGGAGCCGGGTTGTAGCTCAATTGAAGTGAATAATAAGGTGCATGAGTTTCTCGCTGGTAATTTGAGACACCCAAAGAGCAAAGAAATTTATATGATGCTGGAGGAGATAAATGGGTGGCTCAAGGCTCATGGTTACACACCACATACAGATATAGTATTACATGATATTGGAGAGATTGAAAAGGAGCAGTCACTTGAAGTTCACAGTGAAAAGTTTGCTATTGCTTTTGGGCTTATTAGTACTCGACCAGGAACTACAATCAAGATTTTCAAGAACCTTCGGGTGTGCTCAGATTGTCATGCCGTAACCAAAATCATCTCAAAAATCACAGGACGTAGGATTGTTGTGAGGGATCGGAACCGGTTCCACCACTTTGTGGATGGCTCATGTTCTTGTGGTGATTACTGGTGAACTGTAAGTATCAATTTCTCCTACCAGAAGCAGCAACTCCTAAGCTGAAGAATATCTTAGTGCTTGGTTGGTTAGCCAACTATACACTACATAAATTTTAATTATAATTGTTTTGTTTCATGAGTGCCATGTTTTTGTTGTCTACAATATGTCTTGGTCCTTCAAAAATTAATTTTAGATTGTGAACGTCTAGATTTCTCTGCAATTCCCCATGACCAGGTGATTAATTCTGCTTTGGATATTGATCTGTCTTCACCAGTTTAATAAAATTCGGGCCATCAGTGTTATTGAATGTCACCAAACACAGGCCAGCTTGAACCAAACATATCTCGGGCATCCAGCTAGAGGTGTCCACTAATTTGTACATGCAGACTGAATCTGCGTGCAATACATCACCTTTTTACTCATTTTCTAGCTAGTGACCAATACATGTATTATACACTGTTAATGGCTTGAGGTTAGGAAAAATGGCTTCCTCTAGTTGGTGAGATGAAAAGGAAGGTTAGTTGCAATTGCAATGTAAAGGGCAGTTCAATTGCAAATTTGCTGAACTATAATTGATGTGACTTGAGCAAATGGGAAAAATTCTTGTCTAGTGGAAGAGGTGGGAGGTTAAAGATTGTGTTTGAATTTTCAAATAATTTTTAGTATGACTTCAGTATAAATAATCTTTGAAGTCATAGCAGGTTTTATGAGATAATAATGGGTTTGCAAACTCACCTCTCAATCTTGGTATGATGTCGGTAAATTGCAATACAATAAAAGAGTGGAAATTTCAATTTTGACTTCAAATCAACAAGTGAAAAAGTAATTTATAAAAAAAAAAAATCAAAAACAACAAATTTTAGATATTACTAACAATCAAATTAAGGGAAGAGAGATTTCGGGAAATATTTCCTCCTTTTTTTTTAACTAACCACTGTTATTTAAATTTCTTAAAAAATAATTTTAATTCCCATAAGATAAATGTCGGACGTAGCAAGAGAAATTTGGAGGCGAAGAAGAAATGTCATTCTTGGCCAACCCCTTATCCCTGAGTGTTCGCAAGCCCGCATTCGAGTTGTGGCTACCTCAAAATCCTCGACCAACGAACCTCTGACCACCACCGCCTCTCCACCACCACTTCCTCCTCCTCTGCCACCACCACTAGCTCTGCTGCCATAATCACTTGTGGATTCTTTATATCACTTTTTTCATGTATAGGAACCCTACTCTCTCTTCACTTTCAATCCCTTCTCCAAGCTCACCTCCGACGACTTCTTTGACAATACTCTCTCCTGGACTTTTTGATTTGTCGGTTCTTCTGATTCCTACTCGTTCCCTTCGTCGACCTCTCAAGCTCGGTTGAGAGTTCACTAAAATGTCAAGCGCTTTGCTCGCAATTATGCCTCTCTCTTCATCCTCTTCTTCGCTTGGTCTCTGTACATATTCTCTCTTTGTTTGTACACACAACACACACAAATGTAGTTCTTTGTCAAAATTTAGCATTGAAATTTAGAGGTAATTTAGGTTCAATTCATGGAATTGCTTTTATTTTAGTTTTGATTCACTACTTTCTGAGCTAAAAATTTTGAATTTTGTGATTTTGAAAGAAAGAGAGTACTGGGCATTATTTGCTTTATATTTATTTGGTTTGTTAGTGGTGGTTTTATGTATCAAATGCCTCTTTCTCTTGTTGGGCTGATATCATGTTTGGCACTTTGGGATCTGTTCAGATTTTGGGGTGATCAATGGGGATTGGATCGTTACACTCTATTTCGACTAAACTTGGTTTGAGTTGCTCAATGTGGTGAGTTTGTTCATCTTTAGTTACGTCATTTTCCTTGCTTTGATAACATTCATAGGTATTTTGGTGTCATAGAAAGAGAAAAACTCCCTTGGAGCACTCAGATATACACTCAAAGGCAGCAATCTCTATATTAGTCTTGCCAATATTTATGCTGGTTGGAAATGCAAATGCTCTTACATTGTCGCAAATTGTGATCCTAATGGTGAAGTGGATTGATTTTTGATCCGTACTCACTGGGGTTACTGAAGAAGCTTTTGTTTAGATGCTGCTAGTTAGTCTCTTGGACTAGGGTACGGAATTTAAATGGGGTTGCCATTTCTTTTGATATTTGAATCTCAAATATGATTTACTCAAGGAATGGCTTGCTTTTTATTACCCTTCAAAGAGAGCCTAAGCAATACCCTGCCACACCTATTAAAGTCCTTTTCATCCCTGGTTTACCCAGATGGGCAAACTGTCCCCTGGTCCATTGGTCCAATGTCAGTTTATCAAGAAAATATGATGTCCCAATGTATGCTTACCATAAATATGTTGTTCCTATTCAACAGCAATATATGGCTGAATGAACTATGGACTAATGACATGCTCTCAAGTCTAAGAGAACAAGGATCCACTTGTGGGTGAACAAGAGGTGGACATTGATCTAAGTTTGGTCTGTGAAGGTCCACTTGAATGATGTTGGAAAACATGTCCTCCCATTTTCATATGATGAAATATCATTTTCCTTTAAAGAAATGATAAAATTTCCTCTTGATCATATTGAAGATTTTGACATAGATAAAGGATGCTTTTTACGTAGCCTTGTGTTTGAGAGAGAAGGATCAAAATATGCTTGCTTTGAGTGGTTCTGTTGTCATCATTGGTAGATCGAATGGGAGAGAAGGATCAGAATATACTTGCTTTGAGTGGTTCCGTTGTCATTATTGGTAGACTGAATGAGAGAGAAATCCCACTGATAGATTGTTTAGGTTGTTTAGAGAAATTCATTTTTCAATGCAAATTCAGTTTTACTACCACGACAAATTTTACTATTTCTTGGTTGGAGGTTCCTTTACTTCCATTGATCTTCTTCATGTTCAAGGGAATCTTTTTATTGGGAGGTCTTATAATTCATGATTAACATGGTTGAGACAGATTGCAAATCCTTAAGTTAGGGTATAGTTGAAGGTGGTTCCGCTAATTCCCTTAGTTGGATTTGTAATGCGGATGGTGGTCCCTGGTGTATCAATCATCTTTTTAGAGAGACTGTGACACTAACTCATGAGTTTCTTCTGCAGAAATTCCTGAGTTAAAAACAGTGGTTATTATATTGACACAGACAACTATGTTTATCATAACTTATTATTGTCTTCATGAATCTCATTCCCTGACCAGCTCGGACAATGTGAATTCAAGGAGTGTTAATTACTGTGTTTTGTCTTTGCAGCAACTGCCGTTATTTTATTCTTCTCCAATGTTCAAATGGCTCTCTTATGCGCGCTTGGGGTTAGTTATGCAGGTGACTTAGATTTTTTTATTTTTTATTTTTTTGTATTCTTAATTTTTTTACATGTGCAAAATTCTCATGAGTTTGTTCTCAATTTGGAATACATTTGCAGTTTTGATTTTGCGTGCCTCTTTCCGGAAGCTGACTCCCATCAAGCGAGCTACTGAAAGGAGGGAGGTCAAAATAGAAGGATCAACAAAAAGACATGATGATTTTTGGTGGAAGGCTGTTTCTAGGTATCGTAGCTTGGGCTATAAACAGTTTGCTGTACAGTATATCATGTTGCTGATCTTGAAGATATGAATTGAAGAATTCCAATTAGTTATAAGTGTGCTTCGAATTGTTGTTGTTTTCCAATTTCACGTGCTTATGTGACATGAGAGATGTAGCGACTAGTTTTGCTTTTCGTTATGCTTCTCAAAACTTGCAAGCCTGCTAGGGTTCAGTTGGGTGAATTTTTGGCAGTGGCTAATCATCTTTCAGCAAATATTTTCTTCCAGGAAAAGAACTAAAATTTTTCAAGCTTGGATGAAACTCTTTTTCGAGTTTGGGAAGACATAAATTTTTGGTTTTGTTCAGTGGAATTGTATGAATGTATAGGCCAGCAGAATAAAATACTGCAGGTGATGGTTGAATCTAGATCACCATCAGGTTAGTCAATTTTTGGCTATGATTTGCCATTCTACCAGCATAAGCTCAGATTACACATATGTAGTTTGGCATCACAGACAGCAAATCTTGATCTTCAACAAGGGTTCAAAGCTCAAGATTGTTTAGATATCGGTTCCCTTAACATCTGTTTATCGGCTAAAGCGACAATAGGATGCTTGCCCCTCTGTTGTGTTCTGACTTCTAATCCATAAGAATTTAGGGATATAGGTTCCATTTCCATAGATTTTTACATCATAATTCTTTAAAAGGACTGCGCAAGACCCAGACTCTAAAAATTTTGTTCACCATTCGTAGTTTCAAAGTCTGAAAATATCAAATATGGAAAGGCTAACTTGGACACGACACGACACGACAAAATCCAAAGATCCACCTTTGTCGTGCTGCCAACTAAACTGGCCAAGTTTTGGAGCACCAAAGAGAAGTTGGGGCAAGAGATGACAGGGAAAGAGGAAAGATGGATTGGCATACTTTCTCAAGATGTCACCAACTTGAGACACTCCAAAAGTTCCAAGCACAACTATAACTAATTCATTAATACATACAGTTATTTAATCACACTGACAAAGCAATACTAGCAACTAGTTTTACATCAATACAGAAAATGTAAAGAGGGCAAATTTTCTTCAAATGAAATGAGCATTTAATCAAAATCAATGGATAAACAGAAAACACAATAAAAATCATAAAAGTAGACATAATCAGGCCTCTATTTACGCTGGGTTTAGATATCGGGAAACTAGGCCTTGCCATCTGCATTGAAAAAGAGGTACTTCAGGCATATGTAACTCTAACACTGTCAAATAACAACGTAGGGATTTGGAACTGAGCCTAAACATGGCAGAGATAGACCCGTATGATACTGTTTCAAATCCGCCGCAGGCCCTAGTCATACAACTCTTCAATGCCAATGGACGCAAGAATCCAACTATATTATGTGATCGTATTTCATTTATAAGATGTTTATTGACATCATTTTCTTGGTTTTTTTTTGTTTGTTTGAAGGGGGTGGTGGGGAGGGGGTTGGAGTAGCACTTGAAAATTATTTTTCTGCGTCATAAGCAATTATTACATTGGTGTATCTTAGGTTGGACCAAATATAGTTGAATGATATTCCATTTGCCAGCCATGGGCTCTTGAACTAAGGTGTTCATGAAGGACACATGACATATCAAGTACTTCTTTTCCGCTCCGAATTATTTAAGTCTTTATTGAAACAGTAAGTAATGGACTCTTAATACATACAGTGGTTTTTATACATGCAGAAAAGAAAATCCCAAGAATTTTACCACAGGCCTAGTCGGCTTTTTCCTATTCGGAACAGTAAATAAAAAGTTTATGAAATATAAACAACCTCAGCAAAGGTTATTGCACTGTCTTCAAGTGATGCACTTGAAGTTCTCTCTTGGATTGGATGCACAGTCTGGACTTTGACGTTCGAGGAGAATCTGAGTCATCATGTTGTCCACGGTAAACAACAGTAACTCTGGAGGAAGCATCCTCAAAAGAAGCATATGTGCTACTAGACTGAATGGCAGGTCGAAAGATTATCAAGAAAACACGAAGCACAGCACAAGGAGACAAAGTTGATCTACAGATCTACTTATTATTTTAATCCATCTCAACCAGAACGTAACCCTACCAATGTACTTTGATCACTTAATAGAAAGGATGACTGAACTCTTGGAGATCGTACAACAACGGTTCCCCGTCCCGCTCATTGAGAGTTCTTCTTGCAATTCAAGCACTTGAGACTAGCTTAGCAGGAAACTCCTAAAAGAGGTTCATATATTCAAAAAAAAAATAAAAAATCAGATGCTTGAAATAGTGGTTAACTAAATTCATTGAAGTTCGTGCAAAACCATTTTATCAGACATTATTTTAGCTCAGTCAAATTGCAAAATCTGTTCTAGAGAATTCAGAACATGAAGTTGTGAACCTAGTAACCACCAGTAGGGTAAATAGAAGAATGTTATAGCTTTTGTTTATTTCCATCATAGAAGTACATGATATCAAGTAATTTTTTGCAACAAGTCAATGGGTTATACTAAATTCAGGCAATGCCAAAGACAAGTTTTACAAAACTGCTTGACCCAATCTTGATCACAAGATACTGATTGCACAAGGCAAGTGTCATGCTACTTTTTTTTTCTTTCTTTTTACCATGGTGGGGAATCAGGTAAGAAGTACATCAGCTTATTCTAACAGGCCTGGCACTTTTTTTTTTCCCAATATCTAGATGGGCAATTAAGATTCCACCTGGAGGCTAAAAACTACATTTTCTTAGACAAGGAAGGAGTAGCTGAAGTTTATAACAGTCTCTCTGATATTTGGCCTTTAAGAGTTCAGTTCCCAAGTGCAACAGGAGGTTGCGTCCAAGATATGTGCGGTGACACAAGTGAGCAATACACAGACACACATGAATAGAGAGAGTCTGACATCTTCATGGTAGTAATCTTGTTTTTCGACATTGTATGATTCTCTATCATTTTTTTCCAGAGAAATTTCTGATGAATCATAAGGCATGCATCCAGAAGACGACCACAGGTTACCGCTGTCTATATTTTTTCTTGTGGTGGCTTGACTTAATAGAACCTCTGGCTTCCTTTCTTTAATCTGAGGTGATCTTACCACACTCCGGGCTGTTCCAGTACTAGTTGCTCCACCAATACTGAAATCCCACTCAGCATTTTGCAGGGTTTTTTCCTGACTACTGTGAATAAGAATTAGTCAACTAACATTCATCAACACATCATTGGTAATTAGGAAGATCAATAGAATAAGCCCACCTCGTTCGAACAGAATCTTCAACTCTTGAATCTGTTGTCACTTTCACAGTGCCAGATGCCTCCCCTAAAGCTCTCTGACCATTTCTAGGGGTCTCTGCATCCTCTTTTAAATTGCTTGTACATACAGTTCCTAGTCAGAAATAGCTTAGAATGATATTTAAATCTTACATGAAATTTAATATACAACATGAATGCTGTTTTAAGCAATAATTGGAAGGAAAGAAAATTGTGCAGTGGATTCCAGAAGACAGTATGATGGGATACAATTATTGTACCAAACAACGAGGAATACAACCCACAGATTAAGTTAGTCTCAAGGTTTTAGGTGTGAGGATCTCAGTCACAAGATTTTTGCCAGACATACATGCCTTGTGCTTCGTAAGAATCTAAGGAAATTAAGCACAGACTCTAAATGAGTAAACATCAAGAATACGCATCAAGGTATCCAGTTTTTGTTTTATGGTTCACATCACACTTCCATAACTATGGAGTTAGCAAGCGAATGATATTTATTCTCACGGCCATACGTAAATAAAACCACAGAAGCTTGCTAGATATTCTTCACTACTGTAAATTAAGTCTAAACTTTTTGGGTTTTTCTCCAGCTAACATATTCCACAACTCTCAGATAAGAGAAGTGGCAATCATCATAAATAGAGAACAGAAGGCTCTACTTTGAACAGATCCAATTACCAGGGTCAGGAGCTGTTACACAGCAATAGTGAAAGGCCTTGGGACACCCTCACAGCAGTGCTGGAGGTCCAAATCTCCCTTCAAAATGCACTCTTCAAAATGCTCTATATGCCTATGAGTTCAATGAAGAAAAATAAAGTTTTAGAGAAGTTTACTAAAAGCCAAATTGAAGAGCATTTAAGAATATAGGTTATGGAACGGAAACTCAGCATTCTAAAAGTATTCCTATTCCTGACTTTCCAAACACACAAGATGAAGCACAAATCTGCCATTGTCCACTAGTCTCGGACTCTTGCTAGCACAATCCCCCTTGTTAGTGACAATCCAACTCATTGACAGAACTAGGAAATGTTGTGCAACAAAAACAGAAAATGACATATAGCAGTTCAGAAATAGGACATGGTGATGGGGTACAAAAAAAGATTGGATTGAAGATAAGGGCATAGGAATTTATCTAAGTATTATTTTATGGTAATAACTTACTGGGTTTAGTTTATTAATTTAGGTTAAATATCATTTTGATATTATTATTTTTTGTAATAGTTAATTATGTTTTTTTAGTGCTGCACATGAATAGGCATTATGTGTAAATAGGTATGGAAGATTTTGCTATTTAGACTTGAATCTGATTATTGAATTCATATTGTAATGATATTTCTCTCTCTTCTTGAATTTGGGTTTCTTCTCTTATTCTCCTTCTCCTTTTTTTCAGTTCTCTTCACCAATCTTCTTTTTCTTGTCATGCATCACACGATAAATTGGCTTCCTTTCTTGCTTCTAAGAACAAATTAGTAGGAAAATGCATGTCAGTATGATTAAGAAGTTAAGGGTCTGTTTGGTTTGAATTTTGAAAACAGTTTTTTGATTTCAAATTTCTCAAAACAAGGAATATGCTGTTTGGTTAGTTTTTTTGTTCTCTAATTTTTTGACAATTTTGGAAATTGAGATGTGATTTTAGAAAACAACATTTTGTTGTTCTCGGAGTTTTTTGAAGCAAAATGAAAACGCGGAAAATAGACCTCATCTTCTCCATCATGTACCAGTTCAGTCGACGGGTTCGTCTACTCTGGCAAAGTTCCAGCATTGTAGTTAAATCAGTGGGTAGACAGTGGCTAGATTTTTTTTTTTGTATTTTATCAAGTTTATTATATTAACATATTACAGGCTCTCAGTTTGCATCTTTTGCTATGTGCATGTCCAAACAAATTTTTTGTTTTTTGTTTTGCACAACTATTTTTGGAAATATATAACCAAGCAAGTTTTTGGGTTACAAAAAACACTAAAACCAGTTTTCAAAATTTTTCCTTAACAACAGTTTTTGGATACTATTTTCTGAGACGCGACGCAAACCAAACAGGCCTAGATGTTCTATTGTTCTCAAATCAGACCAAACGAAGCCTTGCACAATTTATTCAGGATTCGCTACATGATTTTTTTTTCCCCTGTTTTGCTATTATTTCATGTTGATAAGGGGCCTGGAAAAGGTTTCACGCTGGATGTCTAACAACCTAAAGCCCCCTTCTCCTTTTCCGAGCTTGGGAAAGACTGTAAAAAGATGAAGACACAGAGCCCAATACAACGTTAAAATATCGAATTCATATATGACGCTATATCAATGTTGAGTAGCATAATTTCTCCTACAAGATACTATGGAGACATGAAACGAGTGATATTCAATTGGATGTCCAACCAAAGGGATCTATATGGCAAGCACTAGGATGAGAAATCGTGTGTACTTTTCAAGTCTCCAGAAGCCATGCTACAGAAAGTAGAAATAGAAACATAGAATGTCCTCTGGAAGGGTACATATAAGCATGGAAAGTAAACAGCACTCTACAGCCAAAAGTGAGATCAGATCATCTAAACTGTTTTCTGCCTACATTTGTCGATATAATGAAAATATTTTATGAATTCTAGGTACGCGTATGATTTGTGCATGCAGGAAGATTTTCATTTTAGGTACGGTTAGACATGTCCTGGCCGTGTCCGACTGAATTCACTATTCAAGACACTTCTAGCCGTGTCGGACACGTGTCCTGGCCGTATCCGTGATTCCTAGGTTAGAAGACAGAAAGTAGAGGCAGGGAGAAATCAAACTATACAAGACCCAACAAAACCACATCTCATCTGTTTAAGGTTTGCTACACGAAACTGATTGACTCAATTGGGTATGGATAAATCTTATCTCAGAGATGCAGAGCTTCGTGAAGATTGCTCATAATTCACGTCATAGAATTTTCATAGGGGAGAGAGGGAGAGAAGAAGAAGTATTTGATACCTACCTCAGCGGGCACCTTCTTTGAACACAAGGAGACAAATTTTTTCAGGGCTCAACAATGCCATAATACAGGAAATTGAGGGGGAGAGAATGCTGACATTGATGATGACGAGAAGTGAAATATACAAAAGAAATTTATGTATCAGATGGGAAAGGAAGTGCTGCTCCTAGATATACCTTCTCATTGTATCCTTCTGAATTCTGAATTACTGCTGGAGCCATTCAAAATGGTGTTCCTACAAAAGTCTGTCATTGTTAATTGCATTAGTGCAAAAATTTTGAAGACTTGCACACAAGTTTAATAATATAAATTTTCACACGGTTAGCCTGAAAATTATGTAAATGTAACAAATGAAAAATGCATTGTTGATCACTCATCAGCTATTGACTTCCAAATGAAGGTGAATCACAATTTAGTGCAGAACCTTGCACCATGCGGTCAGGTAGAAAGAAATGAAAAAAGACGGAACTCAAAGCTTCAAGACGTCAACAAATCCCAAAGAGAGTTTTGACAGCCCATTCATGATCGTAGACATTGTTGTAGTCGCTAAAACCACAATGTCTCATGTAGATGACAAAAACAGAACCACAATGGCTTTATGGCTACTAAAGAAATGGGAAAAGAAATTAACTATTCAAATAATTATATGCTTCTTTGGGATCACCCATCTTACAGTTAACGCTTGCTGTTTATTAGACACAACCATTTCATATACCAAAGTAGTCTAGCAAAAAGGTGGGGAAAAGAGATTCAAGGAGAGAAAGCTAAAAGAGAGGGTGGCAGAAAAAAATTGCTGAGGGATTTGTGGAATACTATGAAGATATTGCTGAGGGATTATGGGTAAGTCAAAAAAAGCCTGTGTATCTGACCGCAAGTAATCAGGCTTGAAGGATTTGTGGAATAATGTGAAGAAATTGCTCAGGGATGATGATTGGTAAGGGATTGAAAAGAAATAAGATCATGAGCAAGAGAACAACAACAATAAAAAAAGCAGTGTTCTAATTGGCCAAAGATTTAAAAATGTACACTGACAGAAGTGTGTAAATGTTAGACACTTAACATGGACATGCACACAGATCACCAAGAAGAAAAGGCTGAGAAATTTACAAAAAAACTGGCCATAAAATGATATTCATGCATTGAAACCTATTTGTGGGGAATGAGCAAAAATAGTACCTTTCTTCTCGAAATTGTCCTTGTTAACAGTGCAGAAACACCAAAATCTGCAACCTAGAACAAAGTCAGCATACTGTTTATTGCGATCGGACGGGAGTTTGCATGTGGGTCTGGACGAAATGTCTAGGATGGGCGTGTAGAGATTTTGAGGGTTGGGGAGAGAACTGTCTACTGCGCCCGGACGATAACTATCTTGTATCTAGACGTGTTTTTTCTTGCCCAGAACGCTGAGCTTAGCGTTGTAACCTAGTTGGTATTGTTTTTCTCAGGTATAAATAGAAGAATAGTTATTAGGTTTAGTTGTTGTTGATTAATTTTCTATTCTTTATGGTATTTGTAACTATGTCTAGCTAAAGAGTCCGAGCTAGGAGAAAAGTTTTCAATGAAATATGGTAATATTATCAATCAAAGGGTTTAACCGCTTGTGTTATTCTGTTAATTTAACTTTTGTCGAAGTTTTTTCTCAGTAAAGGTTCTTGATCCATTGTGTCATCCATATCGAATTGCTTGAATTTTTCCACGAGTCAAATAATTAGTTATTCCATGCTAGAGTTAATTAACATAATTTTCACAAGATAATATGAACAAATGACTATGTGGATAGGTTTGGAATTAATTTGTTAAGAAAGTTTGATTTGTCGTATACTCCGAGCCCGACAAATGCTTGCAATTTGCAGATGAATTTTCAGACTTATTCGAATAGAATCTAGGTTATTAAAATTGGTGTTTTCGTGTTTTTATTGCTAAATATTTCGATTGAGATCACTTATCAGCTTGATTCTCAATTAAGTTGAGAAATTAAATTTTTAATAAAAGCCGAATGGATTTGAAAGGGTATTTTTGATACTTTAGTATTTTAATTATTGTTTTAATCAGTTCATTCTAGTTTTGACGAGTGGAACTTCTCTTTAAGAGACTTTTTACACAATTTTTCTTTTATTAGACTTGTTATGATTCTCTTTTTTTGTAATTCCCCGAGGATTCGATCTCAGACTCCTGAGGATATATTACTTTGCACAACCTACGTTTGGATTTACATTATTGAAGTTGTAGTAAGTTTTTGGCGTCGTTACTGGAGAACTGTTGAAGAGAAGGATCCATTATAATATCTTTAGGAGTTCGTGTGGTTTTTGATTCTTTAGAAATTTGGTAACTTCGTTCCATTTTTATTTCTGCTGAAATTCATTACTTTTTGTCAATTAATTTTTGTTTTCTGCTTTTACATTTTCCTTTCAAGTATTTTATGAGCTCTTTGCATCGTGGTTCAAGTGGACGACTAATTAGAGCAGATTTAGACACTCTATTTGAAAATTTATTTGAATCATCTAATTCATCTCACACACTTCACACAATGACTACACATCCTATTAACAATAGGAGAAATAATTTTCCTGAACAAGAGGATCTTGATGATAGAATAAGTAATCATGATGAGAATGATGTCTATAATTTGCATGTTAATTAAAGTCGCACTATGCATAAATATTTGTAACCTACATGTCATAATGCACCTTCATGCATCTTTTTTCTATAGTAGGCTACAAATTTTATTTTCAAATTTGGCATGATTGCATTACTTCCAAAATTTTATGACATGGACTCTGAAAATCTTTATTTGCATATTCGAGATTTTGAGAAGGTATGTGCTATTTTTCATGATCAGACTGTGACAATAAGTACAATTAGGTTAAAGCTTTTTTCTTTTTCACTAAAAAAAAAGGCTAAGACTTGGTTGCACTTTCTTAGACCTAGATCCATAGGCACTTGGCAAGAGATGAAAAAAAACTTTCTAAAGAAATTTTTTTCCACACATCGTACCAACTCTATTAAACGGTAAATTATGAATTTTTCACAAAAAAGAGTCTAATTTTTTTTATCAGAGTTGGAATAGGTTTAAGGATCTTCTTGTATCTTGCCCACATCATGGTTACGAGAGTTGGCGTGTTTTAAGTTTTCACTATGAAAGTTTATCTTCCCAAATGCGCCAATTTGTAGAGATGATGTGTAATGGTGACTTTATAAATAAGGGGTAATTGGCAATATTGGCAACGAATGAGTTATTAGTGCGCCTTACCAAGCAGTTTACAATCTTTGGCGCTTGTGCCTTCATGGTGTTGAGGGCATCACCAAGTTGATTTTGCACCTACCTGATCATTTCATCTCATTGGTTGGGGACATCCTCCGTTGGGTTATTGTACTAGCTTCCATGATCGACATATTGACTTTCTCTTTTATCCTCCTGCGCAGGAACATGAGGAGGGGGAATATGTGAGCTTCCAATGCGCTGAGGAGGGACTGCAGGGCGAGGGCACCCTGGCGTTGCCTAGGGGCATTCTGGTGAGGGGCTGCTTGGCGTCCAGAATGGTTAGGCTACTGCACCTCTCTCGTTGGAGGGAGTGGTGCTCCTCCTACGAGCTGAGGGAAAATGTCTCCTTGGGCGAGCATCAACCTTATGATTTGTTAGTTTTGATTTACCAACAGTTGTATGGTCTGTAAGAGCTGTAGCAAATGGTTCCAAGGGTGCGAGGGGAGGTGGAGCCTCCTCCCGGGGGACCGGGTTGTTGTCTTCTAATTGTTGATTAATTGACCTGGTCTTGATTGTCATGGAGTAGTATGGTAGGAGAAAACTTAGTCGTTTCTCACAGATAGCGTCAAACTAATGATGCACAAAATAGTCTCGTGCAAGATCAACAGTTGAGTATGTAAAAATGTGTAATTAATAGACAATAAATAAAGTAATCAATGCCAATAATATAAATATTGAGTCAACACGTAGTTAAATAGTGGTTCGGTCCGGATGACTTACTCCACTCTGAGAAACAACAACGGTGGTCGGGGGTCTTTATTGATGAATAAAGGTGAACGATGAGAGAGCAATGACTAGCTTCATGAGAAATACAATAGCTATAAGAGAGAAGCCATATGTGTGTAGAGAGGTGTGGTGAGATACCTATATGTGTCCCTCCATGTGGAGATAGCTTATAATTTATAGGTACAGTGAGGCAGTGACATGAGTGTGAGTGTATTAATTTTTCGGGGATGATAGTTACAATAGATAAGTACGACAAATTCTTGTGTATTCATCCCGTTGATCTCTCTTCCACGTACCCCTTTCTTCGTGGACTCCTTGGATCTTGGACTGGGTCAGATTGATAAAACGAGTTTGGACTACCTTTTAGCTGACTTGAGCTTATTTGATTTATTGTGCTTCGCCCAATTAAATTTGGGCTCGTCAATCTTGATCACAAATTACACACATTATCACTTAAGCTAGAGTGTCACTTTACTTAGTCCTGTCTTGAATATTATAGAACTAAAAATTATGAATAAGTTTGAATGAGGGAAAACCGAGCTAAGTCCGATTTAATTGTGTCTTTCTTGTGTGGAGAGAGTACTGCAAAAGACAAGTATACAAGCCCCATGGATATAATAAGAAGCTTACAGGTAGATTATCATATGGTGATTATCAATTTAATATGTTAAGTAACCATATTAGATAAAAGAATATATTATGATAAGCACCTTTTTTATTTGCACGTGAACTCAAATTACTATATATTGCATTAATATATGAATTTATAGCAACCTTAATAACGTATTTGGTAAGGACTTAGAATTAAAGATCTTGTCTTAAAAAACGTTTGTAGACAAAATTTTTAATTAGAATTCCCATACAAAATGGGGCAGAGAATGTAATGTGAATTATACTTTTTCGCTTTTAAGGAAGCAGAGCAGAGCTAATTTCTCGTACTTGTTTACTGTGCCCCATTTCTTCGAGTGTCCCGCCCGATTCGTTGGTGTTGCCTTACAAAATACTTACGGATGACAGTGGACCGGAAAAAATGAGTATTCGTCCGAACCCGTTCTGTATGGACCGGGTATGGATCATACGTATTGGACTGTAGCAATATACGAGGATACCCCTATAAATCCGTGCGGAGATAGAGGCGGAGATGGATTGACACTTACCCCCACCCCGTCTTCTCACCCATAAAATTAATTTCAAAATTGAGTAACCCACTTTTTTTTCTTTTCTTTCCTTTCTTTTTTTTTTCCTCTTTCCCACGCCCATCTAACAAAACAGGACAAAGTTTTTCACCATATTTCTCTCTTTCTTCTTTATTCTCTCTCATTGATTAGGCTACTTGAATATAGTCTTTGTTGAATTTTGATTATCTATATTACTAATAAAAGAGTAATACTATTTGGACTTAAAAATTTAACATAATTTGCTGACATAATAATGTGGTTTCATAAGAATTATTAGATCAACATCAAGTTCTAATGCTTGATGGGGTCTACAGTGAATCCAAATATCAAGTTAATTAGGTCAACAAATTATGTCAGTAAATTAGGTCTCAATAACATTGCTTCTAATAAAAGTATCGTAAGTAAAAAGCATTTGATTCATTATTTTACCTTTATAAAAGACTTTAAATACCACATTATCTTTTCATGATTAAATATCTAAATTACAATACAACCTTATGTATTTAAATCTTCAAACTGCCCTCTAATATTTCTTTTAATTCTCTATTATCTTTGTATAAATATCAATATCTATGAAAAATTTTAATTCACAATGCAACCCTTAAAAATATATATGTATCATCATATTTTTCAATAACGTGTTCAAAAAGTCTATTAATAGATCATTACTCTTTTCAAATAAAAAAATAACAGTATGTCTATATATATGTGTGTGTGTGTGTGTGTGTGTGTGTGTATATTTCTATCTATACTACTAATAATTTATATTACCAATACAAGTACCTTAAAATATTAATACTTTTTATTAATATTTTGTACACGAAAATTATTCACGTGCAAAGTGCGTGTTGCATTGCTAGTAGTATTAGATATTTTTTTTACTAATTTTTGAGTTTATTCTACTTGAATAGACTTTTTCTTGAAAAATGTTGGATAGACTTTTTGCTTGAAAAATGTTGGATAGACTTATTGTTTGCTCACTATACCAAATACTAGTCTTTATTGATAAGAAGAATTATGTTGTAATTTTTGAGTTGGTGACATACAAATTTTTTGATTTTTTAGATTATTTACAATGTTGGATTATGTTGGGCTTGGGCGGGTGGAGGCGGGGGTGGGGATTACAAATTTATCCGCAGACGGGGATGAAGATGAAAATTATACCCGTGAATGGGAATGGACAGAGTTTTTTTTAAGAAAAATTTGGAGGCCGGTCCCCCTATATGTACTTGTTTGGACTTAAGTTTGCCAAAAAAACTTATTTGTTATGAAGTTTGTTTTTTGTCAATTTTACTAGACTATCTCTTCTCTTTAAAAGTGAAGTAAAACTTAAAATTAAAAACTTCTAAATTTTAGGAGTTTGACTAACATTAAAAAAAAATTTCTCTCATATCTACATATATCCATATATAGGTTAGGACTATATCTATCTTGCATATATATATATATATATATATATATATATATAGTAATAAAAAATAGTAATAATCAAATACAAAAAAAATTATCATTTAAACACAAAAAATAACATCATTTAAACACAAAAAATAGTAACATTTAAACATAAAAAAATAGTAACGTGTTCAACAAGAATAGTAACGTGTTCAACAAAAATAGTAACATGTTTAACAAAAAACAGTAACATGTGTAACAAAAATAGTAATATGCTTAAAAAAATAGCAATCAAAAAATGTTTGAATGTGTTACTTGTGGAAAAAAATTGATGTTACTATGAGAGAAAAGGAAAAATCATTTTTATATATTCGATGTCTTGATATTCACAAGTGGTGATGAGTGTCCTAATTCAACTGACGATTATGTGTTACTATAAATAATATAATTTTTGGATTTGTGGACTGTATCTTGTGAAAAGTAAGGAAAAATTGTTGTTACTGCAAAGGAAAAAAATATTTCATTAATGTTGTTGTGTAAAAAATATCTTGCTAATGTTACTATGCAACATATATCATCCTGAGTTTTGTTAAAGTCATTGTGCTACTGTGCATAAAAATTTGATTTTACTGTGAAAAAAAAAATATGTTACATTACGGTTTGTAATTGTTATTGTGAAAGTTTGCATTTGTTATTGAATGAGATGGTCTTCTTCTAATGTGTGTTTGTGTGTGTGAGAGAGAGATAATATAAATTTCAATTTCAATTTATGAGTAAATTAAGGGATAATAATTTTTAATTTAATAAATTAATTTAAAGCTACTTTCAAGGTATTTAAAGTTTCTATAATTGAACATAATAACACTGTTAATAATATTTTTGGGATTTAAAAGAATAGTGGACTTAAATACTGATTATTTTGATAAAAAATGACTTATCACCAAATGAATTTTTTTAACGAACTCAAGTCATTATAAGTCCAACCAAAATGACTCGGCTTCAATTTTTATTTTTTTTAAGCGGGTACGGAGATGGAGACTACACCTTCCGCCCTTGTTTCGATCCACTGTAATCCTTAAAAGCACTTGCTCGATGTTCCTAATGCCTACTTGGCGGCTGAAACGCTCATTATCCTTACTTTTCTTTACGTCAGGGCCCTTCCCAATTGCTTTAGTCATAAGCTACAATCACTCCACCTCGCAACCACGGGGCCGGCCTTGCAAGGCCAAAGTGTGCTCAGCGGTCAACCTCCATTCGAATTATGTTCATTCTGTATAACCTCTACGTTTGCATAGCGTGATCATATTAATTCATCATGCGTAAACTCGAGTATGTCAATGATTTTTGTATATTGATAAGTAGAGAGAAGGATATATATATATTATTGATCTTACAAGATGTCCTCTTGCAGCCTTCAATAACAAAATCTCTCTTCCATAAATTGCGTTGTTTTTACAAGGTGTTGTATTGAAAGGCCTTCCAAATACTTAAGTTCCATCTAAGGAGGATGATTAGTTGCTTATAGTTTTGCATGTTGTTTAAGTTTAAAAAAAATAAATGCATTGGATTAAGTTATTATTCAACAAAGAAAATTATGGTATTTGGTATGTAATTAAAGTAAAAGATATGCACAATATCCTCAAGGGTACAATGTGAAAAGATATATCAAACCTTCAAATAAGGTAATTTTGGCAAGTTATTTAAGACATCGGATTTGAAGTGATGACAAGTAGTACTCATCCGTCAAAGAGATATTTTACGAATTCGGATTTTTAAATTAACCTCTCAGAAAGGGATAAGATTATATGTTACTTACTTTTTTCAAACTTTGTTATAGTCGCACCCGCCTTTTAGAATGAGTACGAGTGTATGACCAATTTGTTTATGTCACAAAAAATAAAAATATTAAGATTTTTTTTGTGCTATATGGTACTTGGCTTGAAACTAAAGTTCAGATGTCCCTATATCCACCACATTCACAAGTGCAATTTATTGAAAGATAATGCCTTCAAATTAGGAAATTTTCAATATCACATGCATTTAATTTATGCAACTATCAAGGCGTATTTTTGAATTTTCAGTTTAATTGGCTATGGAGAAATAAATTTTCAACATTCTTATGTTCAAAACTTCAAATCATTAGCGCCCTATTATTATCATTCACTTTTTTTTACATATATCAAAATTGGTGAAACGTGGACGACACTGAATCAATAGGTCTTGAACCCATCGCCTATTATTCGAAAATCAGAATATTTACTGCGAGAGTTAGTTTACCACTTAAAGATGCATTAAATTTCAAATTCAACCTACAAAAATAAAAAGAAAAGAAAATTTCAATAATGTTAATATGAATCTCATTCTTTTTACATGGAGACACATTAACTGCTAAATATATGAAAGACTTAAGACACAAAACCTCAATCACATGTCAGAAGGTAAGATTAAACTCCATGAAAGTAGGTAAATTAATTGTGGGGTTTATTAGGAGATTCAAAGATAGTAGTTGATAATATATTTGGAAATATTGCATGCAAGCTCTGTCAAGAAACAAAATCAAAGCAACTTCGTCAATCCTTAACACTGATTTGCTTATATAACGCCATGCAGTGATTCATTGAAGATATCTTTCCATATGTAAGAATCTAGCATTAACTCTCTTCTTATTTAAAGAACAGTCTATCTCCTCCTTCTTACCCACAAACCCTAAACCAGTTAACTATCCATGGAGGCACC
Organism: Ilex asprella; assembly: GCA_023539305.1. Lineage (NCBI taxonomy): Eukaryota > Viridiplantae > Streptophyta > Magnoliopsida > Aquifoliales > Aquifoliaceae > Ilex > Ilex asprella. The sequence goes on from CM042191.1 coordinate 8,362,182, forward strand.
CATTGAACAATGTCACTCTGAAGCCTCCAGTATCTCAGCAGCATCAGAAGGATCTCCTAGCAATAATGGTGATGACAAGAGGATGAAGATGAAAGAGAAAGTTGTGGATGGATCTGAAATAAAGCTACCTGAATCGGGATCTCGCCTTTTTCTAGATCTCAAGCTCTCAAACAATGGTATGACCAGTGATTCAAAGCTCGAACTTGGTTTGTTTAACCCACTAAACACGAGTTTCTCTCCTGAAGGAGAATCCTCCAGTGAGGCCGCGACTCTGGAAAAAAGATCTGAGCCGCGGGTTTTCTCTTGCAACTTTTGCAAGAGAGAGTTCTCTACCTCCCAGGCACTAGGAGGGCATCAGAATGCACATAAACAAGAACGTGCTTTGGCAAAAAGGCGACATGGAGGGATGGATGTGCCGCCTTTTGGTCATCCACCTTATCCCTACTATCCATACCTAGGTTTCCCTCAAGTCCCTCTATATGGCTCTTTTAACAGATCACTTGGAGTTAGGTCACCATCCATGATACAAAAGCCTTCTTACCCATGGTCTTCGTCGGGCTATGGTTATCGTTTTGGCAACGACGGGTGGTCTAGGTCTTCAATGATGAACTCACAAACATCCTTTGATAGATTAAGGATGGAGGGTGGTTTTCAGTCAAATCACGGTGGATTTGGAGCTCCCGGGACATCTTCTTCTTCTTCTAGGTTTGAAGGAAGTGGTACTGCAGTTAGTAACTTTGGAGGTTCATCCCTTACAACTCTAGATGGTGCAACTAAGAAGGCAACCGCAGGTGAATCCTCGGGTGGTCTCGATTTGAATCTAAAGCTTTAATTGGTTTTTTTCAAATCTGTTATATGATTGATGTTTTAGGTTATGATTTAAGAATTGTTTTATCTCCACATTTAATTGAATGAATTTCAGATTTTCACAATAGTAGTGTATAATCTTATTTATTCCTTAGATCCTATATATGCTTTTATGTTTTTGTTTCAATAAATGTTTGCTCTAATTTGAAATTCAAAATATTATCTTGTTGAATTATTGTGAGGCCATGCAAGGTAAGAAGGTACGAGTTGGCATGGAATATATTCATTATTCTACTCTCTCTCTCTCTCTGTAAATATAAATAAATATTGGGTGTAACGGTTATTCCATGTCAGTATTGTCGCTTGTATAACAACTTAGTGATAAATTAAACAAATAGGCAAGTGAACCCCACTTTTTTAATATATGGGGGTTACCATCCTACATGGAGGGTCAGTTATTTGAAGGAGTGGGTTTCATTTTGCCTAATTATTTGTTTATCATTAGATTGGATGGTTACACAGGTAGAAATACTGACGTAGTGCAACTACTATATCCAATATTTACTCTGTAAATAGGACCAAGACCCACCCAATTTTCAAATTAAACCTCCTCAAAGGGAACTAAACTAGGTGTTATTTTTTGGTTCGACAGTAATGATAAATGTCCCTCAAATCTCTGTATATCAATGTGCAATGTTTGATGGCATGCGATATGGAAGGCTTGATGATAAATTCATGGTTTTTTTTTTTTTTTTGGGGGGGGGGAGGGGGGTATATCTTGCCAAACAACCATAACCAGCATTTTTTTTAAGGGAACAGAACTTATCTAGGTATTTACCAAAAATAAGACAGAAAAAATGTCTTTCAAGAATAAAGAAGTTGTCTTCTTGGCTAAATCATTTTAAAAAGGGTTAATTATGCTTTTTTTTATACTTACTCCGATTTTCAGTTTGGTCCTTGATTAATTTATGTCGTGTCGTGTCCTGTCATCCGCATGTTATTATTTTTGGATCGTGTTATTATAATTTATGTCGTGTTATTGCAAATACATTTGGGAAAAAAATTATATTTAATGTGTTATGAGTGCCAAACATTAATTTAACCCTTTTATAATGCATATTTATCAGTTGCGTGAATTTTAAAGTCATGTAGTGTCAAGTTTATATTGTGTTTGCATTGATGGATCAGATTGACACCTCTAATTTTTTTATGAATTTTTTAGTAAAATAAGAGAGGTAGGGGAGTGATAAGAGGGAGGTAACTGTGAATTAGTGTGATTGTCTAGCATTAAGAGTTGTGCAGTGAAAAATAAGTTTTTTAGCAAAAAAAGAAATTTGTGGATGATTTTGCATCATTGGATCAAATAGAAGAAGATAAGATCAATCTGGACTATTATTGTGATTTTGAAGTTGAGAAATTAACTTCTTAACTATAATATTAGATAGATTTTTGTAGTACATTTGCATGTATTATATAATTATAATTAATGATCATTGCTTTGTAGTACATTTGCAGGTTGTAACAAAATTATAGTGATATTTACCATCAACGACTCATTCTTTAACCTACCTTATCAAAATATGTAATATCTCATTCATGTCATCAAACTTTCTCTTCATCACCATTCTAAATGTCCTTGAATTACCACATTCACATCCTCCCCAATTGGGAGAATGTACAACAATCTATTATATCTCATTTTTTTTGCTTTAATTAGAGAAATTGAAATCCATCTAAGCTTTGCAATATTTTCAAAAAAAAAATAGTGCAATATATTGAATTTGCCCATGGCTTTTTAGATGGTACCCATTCACAAATTATTCTCAACGTTGAAATATAAATACTTAAATTATACCATTTCTAATAGCTTAAACATTTGGAATATATAGTTGTTTAACATGGTATCAGAGTATGAGGTTATGTGTTAAAATCTCACCGTCACCCTAATTACAAGATTTCTACATACTGGGCACAAAATTTAGTTTACACATGAAGGCATGTTGAAATATAAATACTTAAATTACATCCTAAATTTTTGGAGTGAATGGTTATTTAACACTCAATAAGGTTTAGTCGTATGAATGCATGGAAAAACAAATGAATTGGTTGACAATCCTAAATATTTGGAAGAGACGGTTATTTAACACTCAATAAAGTATAGTTGTATGAATGCGTGGAAAAACAAATGAATTGGTTGACAAAATGTGAATCTTATCAGTAATGTTATATTTACCAAGTTTTTCATCCTAAGTTATGTGGCACAATCTTCATCATTGAACATTAATAGGACGTACTTATTTGATGGTGAAAACTGTGTCCATCATTTCGGATAAAAAAATTGATAAGAAATTTTGATTAACATAATAATGTTAGACTCTTATTAAGAGGTGTAGGCCCTACTAGTCTTACAACAAGTGCAAGTAGATTTCACCCATTTTAGTGGTACTTTACATTGTTAAAAAAACATGTCCTGCAATTTAGCTCTTCATACAATTATTTAGCCCACCAATATCTTCATACTCAAGGAAACTGACATTTCTAGAGTCCCAATACCCAATAATCATAAAAAGTGGAACTAAACCACCATACAATTAAGAAAAGAAAAAAATTCTAAAAGATAGTCAACCTATGCTAGAAAACAAAAACAGTTTTAATCAGTACAACAATATCTTGTGTTGGCCCCACTCTCTTCCACATAAAAGAGATTAGAATTTATATGGTGCATTCACTTACTCTCACTTATGCATAAAAGAAATCACACATAAGCCTATGACATGTATAAGGGAAAACTCTAAAATTTGAACCCAAAAAGTTCAAGGAGAACAAATGCAGAGTCGATATGACTAAACTAAAGAATTGAAGCAATGAGACACCAAAATCCAAATATTTTTTAAAAAGATGAAATTTAAAAATGAAAATTTTATTGAAGAATTTAATACCAATCGAAATGTTGTTGCAACCCATATCGAGAAACATCCTTTTGTTCACCCCTGTGATATTCAAAGCTTTTAACTAAAGCGGAAATTAAAAAAAAATGTTTGGAAATAGAATTGGCAAAAATCAGACCGTTAGATAAATCGTTGATTTATTATTTAAAATTTGCTTAGAAACGTGTGAGTGTGATGAAAGTAACTTATATTTGTCCCTTGAATAGATGAAAACAGAGAAAAATAATAATGAGAATTTTGCGTAATAATACGGAGTCGTAAGATAAACAACTTGTAATTTCACAACTTGAAATAACATTGCAACTAGTGACTTTAGCTTGATCGTTGCACTGAATCCTCGTTACCGTGGCGACATTGCCACAATAGGTACTATAACAAGTAAATTTGAGTTTGGCCTAAGACATTTTCAAAAATAAAACCACACTCACTTTCACAAACACTGAGCTCCCAGTGTTTATCCACCTAGTGTTCAATTCAAGCAAAAGAAATGCAACTACTAGTCCAATTACTCTTAATCCTGAATCGAACCTGAATTAGCATAAATTCAACCTAATTACAAAACTTGCATCAATCAAACCTACTTACAAAACTCGCATGAAATTGGAGACGAAGAGGAGGGAAAGGGGGTAAGGGTAGGTGATCTGTTTTTCTATGAGTATCAAAGATAGATAGTGAAGAGTATTTTTTTTTTGGTTTTGGGGG
>CM042191.1:8367057-8380066 GCA_023539305.1 Ilex asprella
AGAGAGTGCTTTTAAGGGGGGTTGTAGAGATGGGGGCGTTTGGGGGTTAGCAACAAGGTGGGAGTATGTTGTGTGTTCTGCATATGTGTAAGTGAAAGGAGGGAGAGAGGAGACGTGACGGAATAGATATGAGCGAATGTTACATTGCACTATGAAATTTTTTAAAATTCTCAATTTATACTTTGAACAATTAAAATTCTAAAATTGCACTTTCAACGGTTGTTTGGTAACATTTTTTAAGGAGTAATACTATTTAAACCTAAAATTTGACTTAATTTGTTGACTTAGTGATGTGGTTTTATTGAAACAATTAGATTAACACCAAGTTCTAATGTTTGATGGGACTCACAGTCAATCCAAATGACATAGTGAATTAAATTAACAAATTAGGTCAGTAAATTAATCTGCAATACCATTGCTCTTTTTTTAAATGGGATTGTTGGTAACCGTTTTTGTTTTCATTTTTCTATTTTTGTTTTCACTTTTTTAAAAAAATAAAAAATGACAATGTATTTGCTAACAATTCGATGTTGTTTTTCTTTTTTTCTTAAAAAAAAACATTTCCAATTTAGAATGGGTTTTAATTTTGAAACCAAAAAAAATAAAAAGAAGTCAATTTTTAAAAAATAGTAAAATTGAAAATGAATGGATGTTTGGGCTCAATTTAATAACATCATGACAAAACACTTCTTCACCACTGCCAACTTCGACCCACTACTACTACAAACCTCGCCATCGCCACCGCCACTACTTGTCCCGAACAGTTTCCCCACCGCCACCCGCCACCCACCACCACTGCCATAAACCATTTACTAACCATTTTCACCATAACCACCAATGACTCCATCGCAACTATCATCACTAACACCCACCACCGTCACTACCATAACAGCTACCATCAACTACCCACCACCACCCCTTCCTCGGCAAGTACCAACACCTGCACAAGCACTAGCCATCTTCGCCACCACCCTCTATTAGCACCAACACGTACTGTCATCGCCATCCTTCACCGTCGCCAGTAGCACCCATGCCCTTCACCACGACCTCTCATCACTATCCTCCGCCAATCATTGTCGCCACCATCATCCTTGCACTGCCACCACTCACTACATCACTCTTATCTTGATCCTCACCACCACCACCGACCACCTCTCATAGCATCCACTTGTTGGAACGAAAATCCTAAGAGTCATTGATAACACGTACGTATCGAATATCAAAAATTTTCTTTTAAACTCTACAAGGCAGAATTAGAGTTTACCTTCGAGATCCCTTAGGATTGATCTCGTCTCAGAATGAACGTAAAACCGAACAACGAGCAACTGAAGGTCGGCTCGACGAACCTCGTTATTTTCCATCATATATCCTCCAACGTCAGAATCCAGATGCAGTGTGGGCTGCCAAGACCTCCGAATTTCCGTTCTCCTTTTCAGCCTCTCTAAAAAACTTAAGTAAAGAATAGGTGCTGAATTAAAGAACCTAGACATCTATATATAGACTACGACAGAAACGTTAAGGAGAAATAAGGACCGAGCTTCCAATGGGTTTAGGATTCCTATGTTCAACCCATAATAAACATCCTATAGCCCATTAATAATAAGTCAGTCAACTAAAAACTTATTATTGATCTCCTGAGTCTTATCTCAAAATTATATCCGAGCTTCTTATTATTATATGCTTAATAATCTCTCCATGTTTAAGATTACAGATGTCCATCAATTAAATAAATTATTGACACTTATATTGAATTGACTTATTTTATTCCTTGAGACCTTACCACTCAACTTATTTGTCATGTCGGATAATTAAATCCACCTTCAGGGTTTGACATGAATAAAACTTATGAGCTTACTTAAGAGGACATCATCATCTCATTTAAATATTAGGGGCGTGATTTCTTTTAATAATTAATTTCTACCATACAAATAACATCATCTCCCAATTCACCGAGCTCATTAACTCAATATGAATCTCACAGTTTGATGAATTGAAGTGACAAACATTATATGCACGTGATAATTAAATATTTTGGGATTAAGAGCATAAGCAATCATAATAATCATGGGGTGTTTATTATCTTATTGAGTCAATAAAAGATAATAACCTTAACATGTGTCTATTCAATACACAAAGTGTACTAGTGCAATAATCTGAGGTATCAAACAGTCACCTACAATCAAAACAGACTATACCAGAATATTACACTACGATCATACTGATGGCATGTCCAATTTCATCTAAGATTGTACACATATACTTATATTATACAAGGATCCGATAATCTGGTCTTCTGTGTATAAGCTGAACTATACACATCAGATTACCTACAATGACAAATATAAGACACACATGCATATCATATATTAAATATAATGCAAATATTTTGTCCATATAAATTCTCAATAAAATGGAAAGAACAAACTTTTATTCATTAATAAAACGAGTTTCACTACAAAACATAAGTTTTTAATATACTACTTTATCATCACCCCTTGTCACCACCACCCTCTGTCATTACCATTACCATTACCATTACCCACTACCCATCATTGTTGCCACCACAACCCACTACTTCTTGCCATCACTACTATCGTCATGCACTACCACCTCACGACAAAAAGAAATGAAAATGAAAAAATAAATTTATTTAAAGTAAAAATAAAAATAATTATTAAACATGTTTTTAGTTCCCAATTTTGCTATTTCGAAAACAAAAGCAGATGTCAAACATGTTTTTGTTTTTAGTTTTTTGAAAATGAAAACATAAATAATTTTAAGTTTTCATTTTTCAAATTAAAAATCGTAAATAATTTTAAGTTTTCATTTTCCAAACTAAAAACTTAAAACAACAAACTAATTACATAAAAATGTAACAATGTGGTCTATTTTGATTAAATTAAGTATGAAATTTTCATGTAAAATATTTAAAATTGAATAGTATAGAAATAATTGAACATAGAAACGGGAAAATACAAAGACAACAACACAAAAAAAAATGTCATAAAAAAAATAAATTTGTTGTTTTTGGACCACGTTGCTACCTTTTTGGCTGATTGTGTGTACAATCTAACAATTTTGATCTTTCATGGGATAAATTAAAAAATTAAAAAAAAAAATAGATTATAACGTGTAATTCACCCGGTAGATATTTAGTTCAATATACATCGAACAGCCACCCAAAAAAAAGGATAAATCTCATAAATATCCCTTTAAACTCTGACTTTTATTCTAAAATATCTCTTTTAATACAAGGAGTAAGAATAAATATGAATTAATATTAAAGAAAATAATTAAAAAATATATCAAAAAAAATTAACTGTTTGTATTTTTTTTTTTTTTTTTTGACTAGACAACACTTCAACTTTTAGGTAAGAGTTCCTTTTTGTCTCCAAGTTTCGGAAGTCTAAAAACAAAACAAGAAGAAGGGAAGTTTTCGTCCTACAGTATTGTTAGATCGGGATTTTTGGGCATCTAAATTCGAGTGTCGGGATTTTCTTTTCTCTGTTTTTAATTTTTGATGGGTTCAGCAAAATTTCTTTCTGGGTCTGCTAAATTGTGTGATTTTGGATTGATTTAGGTGGATAAAGAGGATGGCGATGGACGCGGGCGATTGGAGGAGTCAGCTGGAACTAGCTACTCGACAGAGGATGGTTAACAAGTTGTAATTTTGCTTGCCTATTACTGAGTTTTATAATCATCACTCATGTCACTTTTTCTGTTGGGGTAATTTGATAAAGGTATCGAAAATTATTGCTTTTTTACCTTTAAAAGACGTAAGTTTACTAATGAAAACTGTAATTATAGCATTTTAAGATCCACTGGTGCTTTTGTAGTTATAATTTGACCTTAAAAACTTGTAAATTTCGATAAGGTTGTTGTAGCTAGCATAGATGATTAACAAGGCTGTGGATCCTCTGATGTTAAAAAATTAATAGCAGTTGTGATGTTGATCAAAACGGTGTTATTTTGATTCAAAACGGCTTGTTAAATAGAATGACTCCGGTTTGATCAACAATACCTCTGCTGTTAAAAAATAACAGTGGAGGAGCTGGACCCTGATTAACAATACCGATATATCTGATGTAAGTCTGGTATTTACTCATATCTAGCTAATCGTGGTTAATATTTGAGCTAGGATAGTGATATAATTCTTAGTTTTTGTTGCAGAATGGAAAAATGATAACTGTGCCAGACTTAAAATGCAGAAATAAAAAGTATTGAAGTTAGTGATGGTATGGAATGCATGAGAAAATATGGTCCAATTTTCATATGCTATGCAGATAAACTTACGAGTACATCAATAATTGTGTTCTATTTTGTCGTTTGTTGTGTAAGAATGGAGGACCATGAGGACAGAGAGACATGTTAATGGATGTTGCTTTAGAACTACAATTGGAGATTGATGCTACTTGTTCTACAAACAATAATGTCAAGTGTATTTTCTAAAACATGCGCTGAGTTATCTCGCCCATACTGATTACTTATTTCCAATTCTGATCTGATTATGGAAATAACTGGTTTATCTCCCAATAGATGAACTGTGCAAAAATCAAAGCATCTAGACCAGATTCATGGTCATCAAATATATTCATGACAGAATTAATGAGTCCAGGATAAATCTCTGGCAAGAATTCCTTACCTGAAAAAAAGAAGAAAAAGAAAACACACTCGAGCAAACACTTGAATGCAATATTGTGATTCCTTGGGAATTTTGGGATTGTTCCTTAACGTAATGGGTGGATCTCACATTACCACTTAGATTAGAATGCAATATTGTGATTCCTCTCTGTTGTATTGCATTGTCTCTTGTTGGTTTATACAAATATATTAGTTTGGGAATTTTGGGATTGTTCCTTAACATAATGGGTGGATCTCATATTACCACTTACCTCTTGGTTAGAAATATGTCATGTTTATGGAGGATACTAAACATCTACGGATTTCTGATTTTAGTCCTGTCTTGGTTTGCTTGTTGGGTTAATTCAAGGTTTTACGTTTGGGAAGAAATGCCTTTTGCTTACATGGAGTGGTGGATAGAGAGTTACCGATTGGTTTGCGTAGTGCATGAGTGTTTGATCAGTATATTTGATGAGATCACGAGGTTAGAACTGACACAAACACAAGGTGTTTGGTGTACCTGACAAGCTAAAATTATAGTTCAGGGAAAAAATAATGAAGAGGAGAGACATGGTCAACATGTGTGTTGATAAGGCGAATCTAATGCTCTAGTGATTGAGGAAAGGAAGTTAGAAGAGTTAATTTGAAGACATTGTTGGAAAAGGTGTCAATAAAAAATTGGTGCTCAAGAGGGTGGACTTTCACTTGTCTAGTGATACCTTTCAAATGCTTCCACATACCACCGACATAGGAGGAAGTGTTAGCAGCAATAAAAGACTTAGTGGAGATAGAGTTTCTTTATTCTAGGATAGGTTGGATACCTTAGGATTTATCTCTAATTCGGATGGAAGGGGTTAAAGAAACTTGCTCAAAGTTGTGATTTTGAGAAGTGCTTGAGTTCTGATTCTGACTATTGTTCCTTTATTTTTGTGAAAAAGAGGGGCTATTTATACTAGTGGATGTTGGCCAATAAGCCTTCTTTGAGCACTTAGAAGGGTACTTCTGAAGTTTTGGCCAATGGATTAAATTGGTTATTCAATGGTGGTCTCAAGACACCAGACTGCTTTTTTATAGGGTAAGAAAAATATTGGACATTGTTCTCATTGCGAAAAATGGTGTGGATTCTATATTGTGCAGTAGATATCTGGAGGGAATTGGAATCTTGATATAGGCATTCCGTTTGACCATGGAGGTTCTGGTTTTTCTTTTGTAGTTGCACTATGTCTACGTCTGTTGTAGTTTTATTCAATGACACTTCTTACGAGCTTCTCTTTTCTTACTTTCTTAGGGGGCAACTCATATTTACTGCATTTGTTTTTGGTTTTATTTATTCTTTATTGTGTATCCTGTGTGACCATGATTTTGAAGTAATTTGTTTGGTATGTTCTTATTTAACACGCTTACATGCTCTCTGTAAATATCTTCTTCACGCCAGCGTAGTCAATAATCAATTGAAATGTATTATTTCACATCCAGAATGGAGACCCTGAAGAGGAATCTTCCCTTCTCTGGACAAGAGGGACTGCAAGAACTTATGAAAATTGCAGTAAGGTTTGAGGAAAAGATGTATATGGCTGCCACAAGCCAGGTTTGTGTTTACACTGGTACTTGATCATGGTATTTGCCTTTAATTTCAGTATTGAAACATGGTTGGCTTCCTTATTCGTGAATTTTTCGTGAGATATAAATGGCACATAATTTTTATTGTAGTCGGATTATCTGAGAAAAATATCTCCTAAGATGCTGTCAATGGAAACAAAATCCCAAAACCCCATGGGCAATTCCCTGCAGCCCAACTATGCCAGTAATTGCGAAATTACCCCAGTTCCAGGTAACGGGATAAAAGTGCTTCATGTAATAGCAATATGTTTACATAGTGCTGACAGAATCCATTTTCCATCTCTGTATCTAATCCTAATATGCATTCCCCCTGTACTTAAAATAGTTTATTTCAGCAAATTAGACATTGTGCATGTCTCGATGTCGTATTCACTAGTTTTTGTGAACCTTAATTAACTATTACTGTTTTGCTTCTCTTTCTCTGATATTCAAGTGACAGAGCAAATGTGATAGCTTTAATTTTGCTAGCTATATTGTATTTTAGCACTTGACGAAGACGGACTTATATAGCCGACCGCAAATGATTGGGACATAAGCCCTGGCCTATATCTTTCTAGTGAGTAATCTGCCTTTTGCTACTTAGTGAACACCTAATTTGCATCCAACTGTTTTTCTCCATCAGGTCATTTGGCTAATTCCCAATTATTCTTTTCTGAAGAGATTTTCTTCAATCATTGCCTCCTTCCATTTTGAACTACTAGAAGCATCATGCTAACTTCTCGAGAAACACAATACCGAACAAGATGGTCAGAGATTATGAGAAAACACAAAATTAGAGAGTGGTGGAATGGCGATGAGTGCCCTGATAGATTTCGAAAACATTTCTGGAACAAAATAGGAACAAAGACAAACTTCAAAAATTTGTTGGCGAAACACTCCTAAGTATGGGTTGAAACACATTGAAACATCTCCTAACACCTCGAAACTCTTCAAAACATAGGAGCTTTGATATTTATTCACTGTTTTGTTTCGTTGCGGCTGTTTCAAAACGAAATTTTAATCCTTATTTAAAACTCGAGTGAAGGGGCTCTTGTAAACTTCCTAGTTCTGGCATTTATAGGCGCATATTGCCTAAGATGGTGTATGCCTCTTTGCTTGTTTTATATATATATATTTTCCCCCTTGCCCGCCCTTTCTGTTTTTTGTTATAATTGTTCTTTTTCTGTCTGATGCAGATAGTAACATTGGAGATTCACCCCTCACAACTCTTACTGCTGCAACTAAGAATCTAAAGCTTTAGTTTTTCTTTTTCAAATCTATTATGTGCTTCATGTGTTATGTATAAGAAAGTTAAATCTCCACATTTTCTTGAATGAATTTCGGATTTCACATTATTATCTAAATCTTGTTTGTTTGTTGGATCTTATACTGTTTCGTTTTTGTTTCATAGATGTTTGCTCTAATTCAAATATGGTCTTGTTGAATTCATGTGAGACCATGCAAAGTTTAAGAAGGTAGGTGCTGGCATGGAAGATATCCATTGCACTCTCTCTCTTTGACTGAAATCCGAAGATAATGCAGCTGCTCAGACTAATAGATACCTATGGGACTCATAGACTAGTTTTAAACGAGATTGCTCCACATAAACGTGTGAGTCTCACAATCCGATAGGTGACGGTCTCTATATATACATCTCTATATGTCACCAGACAAAGTTGATAAAGAATTTTTTTTTTCCCCTTTTTTGTGGGTTAGAAGTAGAGGTGTTCATGGGCCGGACCGGACTAGGCCCGTGAAATTTTTTCGGGCCAGGCCAGGGTAATATAAGCTCAAGTCTTTATCGAAGTGAGTTATTGTGTGGGGCAGGGCGGGCTTCGGGTAGGGTAGGCTACCCACAGTCCAACCCGTGAGCCTATTAGGTGGGTCTGTTTGCGGGCTTTTTTATATACATCTTTATTTAAAAATAATGAATATTTTTGTAACTTAATATTTTTGTAAATTATGTTTTTGAATCAAAAGTAAAGTCAAAATAGATAAAAATAAAATAATAAACTACATCTAATAGAATGAATAAATTTCAAATAGGTTGACACCTATTGACTTATCTGTTATTTGCATTATTTTACCATTTAAAACATATAAGCTTAATATATGAAAAGAAAATAATACATTATTTATAATATCTAAATTATTACAACTTTAAAATTTGATATTGATAGACTTATTTTAAAGTTTCAAATTTAATGATCTAAAAGTATAACTTTTTTTCAAAGGAATGGTGAGTGGGTTGGGCTTGACGGGCGGCTGGGTAATGGGTTTGGGAGCAAACACTAGTCATCTTTTTAAAGATATTGGGTTTGTGGCTCTAGCGGGCTAACTATTGGGTCTATCAGGCTTTAGGCCTATTTTTTTGGGCCGGGTAACGGGATTCGTTGGTAACCCGGCTCATAGACAACCCTAAAGTATCCGGTTAAAGACAGGTTATTCACGTTGGTATTAGGGTATTCATGAGAGATTTATTTTTCATGGCATAAGATTTGAACTCTTGTTAATAAATTAGTGATGGTATTAGCTAAAAATCTTGACCGTTGATGAATTCGATATCTATTGTAACCAATGGTAATTTTTATTTTTATTTTTGCACTTTTATCCTCCAACACTAAAATTATTTCATGTTTATCCTCCAGATTTAATGCTATAATCTATACCTATATTCATATCTAACTAGAAAAACTCTTTTAATTTCTCTTTTTACCTTTCAACAATTCAATAAAGTCATTCTTGTTTAATGTGTCCCTTTTCTAACTGATAATAACATTAAAATTTTAGAGAAATACTATATAATTCAAATTTACAACCAAATTTTTCATCCCAAATGAAGTAGATCATTGAATCAGTGGGTTCCATCAATTTTTTTAAATGGGACCTACTGATCAAATAGTCCCTTCATTTGGGATACAAAATTAGGTTATAGATTTGAGTTTTATAGAATTGCTCATAGTTTTGATGCCCATTTGTTTTCTTTCTTTATTCATTAATCACTTAAAAGATGAAATCATGAAACTGATCCAAGGGAAGGACCACATCCTTTCTTTTTCCCATCAGTTTGTCATCCTCCACACTCTTCTTGGCCCTTCGGTTTCACCATTAATTACTTTACGTACCCAAAGGCCACATGAATGCTTTGTTCTATTTTGTAAGGATTACGGCAGCTATAAAAAAACAGCAAACATATTGGACTTTTCAGGTGTAGCTATTTCATGGGAGGGAAAGGGCTTACATAGATAAGGTAGTTGACTACTGTTGTTAGGGTGCAACTCGAGAGGGTTGGACGGATTAGACAATCAACCCTAGGTATATAATCTTCAATTCTAACCCTAACCCTACTTCGGGTTGAGAAACTCAACTCGAGCACTGCCCGAGTTTAATTCGGACGGGCTCGGGTTGAATTCGGGTTCACTGCAAGAGAGACAGAGAGAGAGGAAAATAATTAAAAAATCATAAAACAATCCATATATTTTATTCATAACAGTGCACGGTTATTGATCATCTTCTTTCACAACAAAAAAGCTAGTGATCTCAAAGCATAATCCCAGAAAATATAGAAATTAGACTCATAAAAACGTTAAACTTAAAACATCACACTATCATTACTAATCACGCATAACAGAGTAGCAAACTACAAGGCACAGAGGACGATGGAGTAAAAATGAAAAAAGTGCTAATGCTTTATATATTTAATTTTTTTTTAAATTTTTCGGGTTCATGTTGAATTCGGGTTTCCGATGCCTCAACCCGAGTCCGGCCCAAATTAAATTCGGGTCGGAGTTTTTTGACCCAAGTCCAACCTAAATATTAAAAATCCTAGCCCAAGTCCTAATTTTTTTGGGTTGAAATCGGGTTACCCAACCCAAATTGCACCCCTAACTGTTGCTTATCAGTCAAATCAAATGGTTGTAAATGGGTCGTGATCATGTGTCCATACACCCTATAATGGTGGAAAGAAACCATAATTGCTATCAATATTGGAGTTAATACTTCAAGATAATTAATAGCAACAACGGCTAGTGTGCTAAAACTCTACAAGTCAATAAGTCTAGAGCATAGTACTAAATTGGTTGATGATAGGATGATTGAAATAAATGATTGTGATTCCTTAGAATTGAACCTGCTACCATATTTACTTCAAGTTTGTAGAGTACTGAAATAAGAATGCATGACATAAAGTTTGTACTAAAGAAAAGTCATGTATGAATATTAATTAAATTTTGAAAATTTTTAACATGTGGGGTGGTCTTGGAAATCACCACAAATCTTTGTAATGTATAAGTTGGCTTGAAATGATGTCATCACTTAGTAAGCCACCATTTTACTTGGAGGCTATAATAGAAAGCTACTAAAAATAGAATAAAATGCCCTTTAGTAGTATTCAATAAGAGCTTTGGAATGTTCATGTGAGAAATTGGATTCTTAAAATAGAAATGTGGTTTGGTGAATGTATCAAGTATTTTCTTGGGGTGAATAGTAAAGTTGCACATGAAACGGCTAAAATATCGCTATGAGTTGATATTTTTCTATCGCTTTCTTTTCCGTTTTTGTTTTTGTTTTTGTTTTCCCTAAAAATTATATCAACAGACACATACTAAACACCTCAAATTTTGAATAATAAATCTAAAAATAGAAATAAAAAATTAAAATTAAAATCACAAGTCGAAATGAATCATGTGCAACGCACGTGTGTACTAACTAGTATATTAAAAGAGCTGGTTAAAACATGTATATCTTGCTGAACAACCCTAACTAGCAATTAGGCTTGGGAAACTTGTTAGGCTATATAAGTTAGTGTGCGTTGTGTTATAACGAGCTTGTATTAAAAATCACTTAATTCATATAAGATTTTTATTAAACGGGATTAAATTGTAAAATCGAGCACGACTCGTTTATTTAAACAGGTTATACAACACTCTTGTCATCCGTTATATATGTGTGTGTACATTTGTATGTGTGTGAGAAACAAATAAAAGGACTAGAAATGCCTAGAACCAAAATCCTAGGGGCAATGATATTAAAATTTTTAATTTATTGATTTAATTCACTATGACATTTAGATTGATTGTGTGCTCCATCAAACATTGGAATTTAATATTGATTCAATGGTTACACCGAAGCCACATCATTATATTAACAAATTAGGTCAAATTTTTAGGTCCAAATAAGATTACTCAAATCGTAAATGCAAAAAATCAATCAACGACCAAAACCCTAGTTGCTCAAAACAGGAGAAGAGAGAGTCCTGAGAAAATGAGAGGCTGAGAGATATTGTTCAATTTTGCTAGGCCTATTAGCAATCTTTAAGCGTACAGAATGTGTACTTAAGCGTAAGGGCAACATTATGGTATCAAAATGCCAAATATCAATATCGTTAAATCGCAAGGAATAGCTCAGTGGAGACATAGATGAATTGTAAATTCAGATATCCTCAGTTCAAAATTTGACAATTATCTTGGGATCAGACCATAAGTGATTTATCCATCATGAACTTAAATCCAACAAAGATGGCCTGTTTTTTATCTGACCGAGAGATTAATTAGTCAAGATACACGTAAGTTAACTTGGACATCCTGATCGTAATACCAAAAAAAAATAAAAAACAATATTGTTCCAAAAAGTTAGCGGCTTCAGAAATATACACTTGTTTTTTTAACAATAATTATGACTAGGCAGAAATGTCACAATTTAGATTCAAATTACAATCATTTGAGGTCAAGTTACCACCATGTATGATGAATTTATCATCATTTGAGGTCGGGTTACCACTATTTCAGATGAGGTTACCATCATTTAAGGCTAAGTCATCACCATTGAAGGTGAAGTTACAATCATCCGAGGTGAATTTACCATTAGTTGAGCTGAAGTTACCACAATTTGAGGTGACATTAATATGTGAAAAATTATAAGGAATGTCTATGTGAAAATTTTGACCATGTGCCTATCACGAGGATGTATTGGAGGTTTTTTTTAAAAAAAACAATCGAAGTGATAGATTTTATTCACTAAAAATTGCATTTTATGCCCTAAAGATTTAAAAATTTTGACTTTATACTCTTAAAGATAAAATTCCTCATATTGTACTTTAAATGTATCAAAAGTATTTCAATGTTACCCTTTTGTTAGTTTTTGTTATTTTTTTGACAAAAATAACCCCATTGATAGTGATAGAAAAAATAATAAAATCTAACAAAAAAGGTCACATTGTAATATTTTTGATACACTGTCACTGAGGGTGTAATATAAAAATTTAAATTTTAAAAGTATAAAAGTAAAAATTCTTAAATATTTTAAAGTATAAAGTGCAATTCTCCATTTTATTCATACTGAAATATCAAGAAAAAAAAAAAGAGCCGCACAACAAACTCAGATAAACACTCCTGCCAAATAAATGTATTATCAATAGAGTAATACTATTTGGATCTAAAAATTTGACGTAATTTGTTGATATAATGATGTGGTTATAGTACAACCATTGAATCAACACCAAGTTCCAATATTTGAAAACTCTCACAGTCAATCCAAAAGTCATAGTGAATTAGGTCAATAAATTAGGTCTCAATAGCATTGCTCTTATCAATAAAACTAGCATGTTGTGCTAAACTTTGAGCTACTTAGTTGCCTAATTTGTGCACAACGCCACTTCATAAACCCGAAACTTCAATAGTTCATTTGTGATTTCGGCTAACATAGGTCCCAAAGTTGAAGGCCCTTCCCCATACCCCCTTGTTAGCTTTAATGTTATATATACACAGATAAATATATATATATATATATATAT
>CM042191.1:8390066-8448449 GCA_023539305.1 Ilex asprella
CGTATACACTAATATATATGGACAATGTATGAAATAAAAATTATGTTAACTTATAAATTAATTAAATATTAAATAATTAATATTTAAGAAATAAAAAATATTTAAGAAATAAAAAATTAACTTCCTTCATATCTTATTGTAGAGATGAATAAATAAATAAAAGGATAAAAAAAAATGGACTTCCTAGGAAAATACCATCAAAATTGGGTTCTCTTATTGCTATGAAGTCAGATTTATCAAATTCGCTTTCTAAATGATGTCGGATTTGTCAAATTTGCTTTTCCTATGAAGTCGGATTTGTCAAATCCATTTTTTCTATAAAGTCGAAATTATCAATTTCGTATTTAAAACGACGATACTTTGATAAATAAGTTTAAGATAATTGTACATCGATAAATAAGTTTAAAAACGATCATATTTTGATAATAGATTGAACATAAAAGTGGAGCAAGGGACTGATTTTTAGCCAGAACACCTTCGTTTGTCACTTTTCGCTGCGTGTGTGTGTGTGTGAGAGAGAGAGAGAGAGAGAGAGAGAGAGAGGAAGCAGCAGCCTCATTGATGAAAAGTGGTCCTAGCTGCGTCGATCGTTGGAGGAAAGCGCTGGGCTTATCTGCCTTCTGCTGAATGCTTCGTGAAAACGAAGTCGAAGACAACGAGGGTGAACACGAAGAAGGAAAAGTAAGCCTCTGTTCATAGTGATTCTTGCACGATTTTACTGGTATGTCCCAGAAATTCTCTCAATTTCATCTTCTGTTTGTGTAATTGCAAAAAGGGTGTGATTTTGAGGTTGAATGATTGAACGATTGCAAGTGGGTTTCGGTGATTTAGCGTTGAATTGGGTCTGCAATTTTTTTGCTTTCTTCCCATCAATCTCATTTTTCTTTGGCTTTTTCCTTGTTTGCTGGACGATTCTACCATCTTGTTCGATTGTGTTGCTAAAATTGGGGACTTTTTTGAACGGGTTTTATGTCAAGCATGTTAATTCATCTAGGATCCGTGACAAATTCGCAGATTCCATAATCTTAATGCGCGGTTTTGGTTAGTCCAATTCGTTGAATTCATTAATCGAACACGCAGATTTCCTTAGTCAAATTTGCCCATTCGTAAATTTGAATCCGCGAATTCAATAACTTTACGCTCGCAAAGTACGAATTCACGTGTGGAGCGACAGAGCGTAGGTCAATATGGACGAATTATGTGACTGTGCCTACGACACAATACACTTTTGGTCCCTAAAATATGCACTTAGTGTCTATTTGATCCTTAATCTTTCAATTTGTCTATTTTGTTCCTAAGGTTTCTAATTTGTATCTATGGGGTCAAATCCCAAACTTCCGTAAAAAAATCGGTAATGGCTCTAGTTATGCGCTAATCATAATAGACACAAATTAGAAAATTTAGGGATCAAATAGATATAAAATTAGGAATCACGGGAATGGTTGGTGTCCAGAGCCGTCATGATTTTTTGACGGACGATTGGAATTAGACCACACAGATATAAATTAGGAATCTTAGGGTCCAAATAGACACATTAGAAGATTGGAGATCAAATATACACTAAACACATATTTTGAGGATCAAATATATATTATACCCTATATCCCAGTAACATTGTTTTAATTATAACTTTTAGATGTTTTCGTTGAAAGTATATCACTTGACACTTAATTAGTCAACAGATTAGTTCAATTTTTTAGGTACGAAAAACATTACTCAATAAATAAATGGACACAAATTTGTTAAACATAACTTTCAAAAGATATAAAAACAATACAACACAATTTTTTTATGCATAATTATAAATAAATCAAGAATAAATTAAATAAATTTTAATATAATATAATTTAGACACAATACAAATGAATAGGCAGCCCAACCAAACCTCTCTCATCCTAACATAGAGTGGGAGAAGACTTTTTGTGAAAGAGGCGGACAATTCCGTAATTGCACTTCCGACATGCGTGAAATGTTGAAACCTATTGCTAGATTACCGAATCACCACACAACGTTCTTAGAAAGAGATTACAAAATATTTAAATCATTCATTAGATAAAGTAGTCTGTAGACATAGGAATATCCGTCGAACACCCACTCACAACCCATACTTTTGTTGTTTTTATAGTAGTGTGTGAGTCTGTTCTTATCTATGCTTTTTTCTCCAGATTTCCCGAAGTCTAAAATTCAACACAAGAACAAGAAGTCATTTTTTTTTACCTGTTGTCTCATCTATATCGGGGCTTCTGGGTATCTAAATTCACAATTCTAGGTATGTGAATTTTGAATTTATTGTTCATTTTTCCTGGTTTTAACTATTTCTTTCTAGGTTTGTGAAATTGAGTATTTTGGATTGATTTAGGTGAAAAAAGAGGATGGATAGTAATAATTGGAGGCCAACTGCGCAAGGTGTTGAGCAGGTGGCGATGGACGCTGGCGATTGGAGGAGTCAGCTGCAACAAGATTCTCGACAGAGGATTGTTAACAAGATGTAATTTGGCTAGCCCATAATTGAGTTTTATATTAACTATTCGATTCCTTTTTGTCTCTTTTAGTTTTTGGTGAAGTTATATTAGCTCACACATAAATGATTTACAATGCCCTTATATTTCTTTAATAAGTAACTTGCTGCTTTTAAAATGGGGTGGTTGCGGTATGTTTGTTGGTGAGTTTTTCGTTTGTTTTTAATAAAATGTGTTAGTGATATAATTCTAAGTTTGTGTTGAGAAAAGCACAAAAAAAAGGGCTGACTGAAAATGCAGATATCGAAGTGAAGTTAATGATGATGTTGAATGCCTAAGAAAAGATATTCCAATTTTCATGCACTATGTAGATGAATTTATGGGTACATGAGTTTCTAGGTTCAGTATTATGTCTAGTCCTGTGGGAATGTTGGACCATGATAATGGGTGTTGCTAACTACAGTTGGAATTTGATGCTACTTGCACTTCAAACAATAATAGTTCCCAAACTTGTAGTGTAGTTATGGTCCAAACATGTGCCAAGTAATCTCACCAATAATGGACATATTTCCAGTTTTGGTCTAATTATTGATATTAAGCTATTTATCTCCCTATTGGTGCACTTTGCACAAATTAATGCATCAAGGGAAGATTTTTGATCTTCCATGACACAATGAGCAAGGCCAGGATGAAACACTTTCAAACACTAATTACCCCTGTTAAAAGTATTAGGGTAGTATGTGTAGTTTGTTAATTGTGTTAGGGTATTATGCGTAAATACAAGAGAGTGCATGTGTAATTCTTATTGAGTTAACTATAAATACAAGTGATGTATGAGAGGTAGGTTATGTTTTTGACCCCTCTCAGTTCCTCTCTAATTTTGTGTTAATTCTCTCAACTTAACATGGTATTAGAGCAATTACGATCCTAAAATAAAAAATAAAATAAAATAAAATCTAAGGTTACCGAGTGTGATTCGTGGTGGTGTGGTCTGGTGCTGTCTTCGTAGCCATCGTGGTGGTGGAAACCCTTGTGGTAGCCTCTGTGGATGTTGGTGCTTGTTGTGTTGTCTGGTGTAGTGGTGTGGCGTTGTCGTTCGTGGTGGTGGTGTGGTGTTGCTGTTGTGGTGGCATTGTTGATTGTGGTTGTGTGGTGTTGTTATTGTAGTGGGGCACTGTTAATTGTGGAGTTGTCATCGTCGTGTGGCACTGTTGTTTGTCGTGGTAGTGGTGTTGTACTGTTGTTCGTCCTGATGGTGTCACTATTAGGCGCCGCTGTTGAAGACCTTGTCTTCTGAAACCCGGAGCAACGAAGAAGACAAGGTCCAGCCAACACAATAGATCGGTTCCAACCTAGACCAGACTTGATCCAGCCCAACAGATCGGATCCAACCTAGACCAGTGCAATCTTGGTCCATTAGATTGGTTCCGACTCCGGTTCAGCTCGTTTTGCACCGGTTCAGTCAGTTTCTACTCCGGTTCATTAGTCTAGTGAGCCTAGACTGTCCGGTTCAGCAGTCCAGCAAGTCCAGGCTGTCTGGTCCAGCTTGGTTCTTCAGCCCGGTTCAGCCTTCCAGTAACCTTTTCTTCTCTGGTTCAGCGGTGCAACAACTGATCTGTGTCATGTTCAGTGATCTACCCATAGTAAGACTCTCTTGTTTGCTATTTGCGGCATTGTTATGGAACCCAAGTAAGATGTTACCTCCCTCACTCCATCTTTGCCACCTACCTCTACCACTCCGACTTTTCTCAGTGGTCCTATGTCTTCTATCCCCCGGTCAGCTCTACCAGACATTGGTCGGTTACTATTACACGCGAAGAGTATGTCCAGTTCCTATCCCAGCAATAGGCTGTTCTATCTCCCTCCACTGCTATTTTTGTCCAGTCAGGTATTGATTCCAGTTGTTTATTGTCCTCCATTCGCAGTCCCTGAATCATATACTCTGGCGTTTCTGACCACATGACTGGTGCGTTTGATTTTTTTTTTACTTATCAGTCTGCTACTTCCACACGTAGTGTTAGTCTTGCTAATGACACTTGTTCTAAAGTTTTAGGTTTGGGGTACTACTCGCTTGAGTCTTGATATGTTCTTATCTTCCGTGTTATTTGTTCCTTAGTTTCTTTTTAGTTTACTTTTCATTAGCAAGATTAGTCGTTCTCTCAATTATTTTGTAACATTTTATTCCTCTTATTGTGTCTTTCAGAACCTCAAGACGACGAGGAAGATTGGTACTGGCCATGAAGCTGGTGGCTTATATTACCTTGATTTTGATTCACTTACTCAGGCTCTACAGACTTCGCTATTCCTTTTCAATGGCATTGTCATCTTGGACATCCTTTTCTCCAAAATTTAAAGCGTCAAGTTTTCAGTCTTAGTTGTGTGTCGTTTTTGTCTTGTGAAGCTTGTCAACTTAGTAAGCATTACCGTGTGTCATTTCAGTCTAGAGTCAATAATTATGTGTCTAGTCCATTTAAGTTATTACATTCTGATGTATAGAGTCCAATAAAGAATATTTCATCTAATAAATATCTTTATTTTGTGTCATTTGTGGATGGCTATTCTCATGTGACTTGGTTGTTTCTGATGAAAGCTCAGTCTGAATTATTCTCTATATTTGGGACCTTTTGTAAGGAAATAAAAACTCAGTATTATTGTCGTATACGTATTTTACTTTTTGATAATGCTCGAGAATATGAATCTGATTATTTTTTAGTTTATCTTAGTAAAATTGACATTATTCATCAGACTTCCTATGTTTACACATCTCCACAGAATGGTGTTGCTGAAAGCAAGAACTGTCATTTGTTGGAAGTCACCTGTGTCTTGTTATTTCAGATGAATATTTTTTGATATTTTTGAAGTGATGCTGTTCTTACTGTTTGTCACCTTATTAATCGTATGTCATCCTTTGTGTTAAATGGACAAAGTCCATATTCTGTCATTTTTCTTGGTAAGCCCTTATTTTTCCTCTTAAGGTTTTTAGATGTGTCTGTTATGTTCACAATTTGGGTCCTAGGTTTGATAAACTTGACCCTTGAGCTAGCAAATGTGTATTTCTTGGTTATTCCTGCACACAAAAGGGGTATCGTTGCATCGTTGCTACAGTCTTTCTCTGTGACGATACTTTACTAGTGCTGATGTCACATTTAAAGAATCTATTCCATATTTTTCAGCACTTTCTTAGCCTTTGGATCTAGACTTTGGGTCATCTTTTGTACCACTATCTCTTCCCTCATCTCTTGCTGTCCACTGTGTTATCATCTATTTTACCTCTTCGTGTATACTCTCGTCGTTTTTGACCATCGACTGAGGTGCATGTACCGTCTTCCTTGCCGCCTTTTGATCCTAGTCCATCAGGTAATTTAGACTTTTTATCTATTGCTCTTTGAAAAGATACTTGTTTGTGAGTCACTAATCATCCTATTACTCATTTTGTTTCATATGATGCATTGTTTTCTGTTTTCTCTTGTTTTATCTTTTAATTATCTATTATATATATTTCTAAGCATTTATAGGATGTATTATCTGATCCGGGTTAGAGGAAAGCTATGAAGGATGAGATGAATTTCTTACATCATAATGGGACTTAGGATCTCGTTCATTTACCTCCTGGTAAATGAACTGTTGGTTGTCGTTGGGTGTATACTGTTAAATTTTATCCAGATAGTTTTGTGGAGCATCTCAAAGTCTGACTTGTTGCAAAGAGCTTTACTCAGACCTATGGTGTTGATTATGAGGAGACTTTCTCTCCAGTTGTTAAAATTTTTTCTGTTCGTATCTTAATTTCTTTTGTTGCTAATCTTGATTGACTCTTGTTTCAGTTAGACATCAAGAATGCCTTTCTAGATGGTGACTTAGTTGAAGAGATATACATGGAGCAGTCATCTGAGTTTACTGTTCAGGGGGAGTATGGTAAGAGTGTATGTCAGTTAAAGAAATCTTTGTATAGTTTGAAGTAGTCACCAAGGGAATGATTTGATAAGTTTTCAAATGTAGTTTTAGAGTTTGGTCTTTTTTGATGTCAGATAGATCATTTTGTATTTCATAGACAAATGAATGCTGGATATATTCTATTAATGGCTTATGTAGATGATATTGTGATTACTGGAAATGATTATGAGGGGATTGTCAAGTTAAAAATCTTCTTGTAAGATCGATTTTATACTAAGGATTTGAAAAAACTCACGTATTTCTTGGAAATTGAAGTGGCTCGATCTAAACAGGGTATTTGTTTATCACAGAGGAAATATGTATTTGACATGCTAGAGGAAGCATGCTTGTTGGGTGGCAGACTGATTGATGTTCCTATGGATTCGAATAAAAAACTATTGATGGATAATGGTGCACTGTTTGAAAATTCGAGTTGGTATCGCAGATTAGTTGGGAAGCTCAATTATCTCACTATTATTCGATCGAATATTTCCTATGCAGTCAGTATAGTAAGTCAAGTTCAAGGAGTATCTTAGAGTACCACATTGGGAAGCAATTATTTGTATTCTGCAATATTTCAAACGAGCTTGTGGACTTGGACTGTTATATTGGGCTAATGGACATTTTAGAGTGGAAGGTTTCTCAGATGCTGATTGGGCTGACTCTCTTTCTGATCGGAGATCAACCACTGATAATTGTACTTTCTTAGGAGGAAATGTTGTCTCATGAAAAAGTAAGAAACAATCTGTGATAGCAAGATCCAGTGCTGAGGTGAGTATAGGACAATGACGCATACGACAAGTAAGTTGACTTGGCCACTTCACTTCTTTCAGAAAATTAGGTTTTCAGTTTAACTTCCTTTACAGTTTTTATGTGACATCCTGACAGATATTCATATCGCTGTCAATCCACGAGAGAACGAAACATATTGAGGTTGATTGTCATTTTAATCATGACAATATAGTAGCTGGAGAGATTACAACTCTATTTGTAAAATCTGAAGATTAGCTTGCAGATATTTTTACCAAAGCATTGAGTCGTACACGTCTTATAACGATTTGTTCTAAGCTTGAATTATATGATATATATAGTCCAGCTTGAGGGGGAGTGCTAAGAGTATTAGGGTAGTATGTGTAGTTTGTTAATAGTATTAGGGTATTATGTGTAAATACAAGAGAGTGTATGTGTAATTTTTATTGAGTTAACTATAAATACAAGTGATGTATGAGAGGAAGGTTATGGTTTTGATCACTCTCCGTTCCTTTCTAATATTGTGTTAATTCTCTCAACTTAACAACCCCAAAAAAATTAAAAAAAAATAATTGGTTTAAAACCAGGTTTTACATTTAGTAAAAAATGTGGAGCAATGCTTGGTGGTGATAGGTTGACACAAACGGTAAAATGTAGGCATTAATACGATGTTGCTAGAAGTATAGGGTCTGCACAATGAATACGATGTTGCTGAAAGTATAGGGTCTGCATAATGAATACGATGTTGCTGAAAGTATAGGGTCTCCACCCTTGTGCCTTCTGGATTGGGTGAAGTAAATGGTGGATATATAGTTGCCCAGTGCTTTGAGATGTATGAGTGTTTGGCAATGAAGAGAAGTGACATCATCAACATTATCTTTGGTAAGGTAAGTGATGCTTCAACGATTTAGGAAATGGACTATTTCGAAGATATTGTTGAAAAGGTGTCGATAAAAATTGTTGCTCGAGTAGTGAGACTTTCACTTGTGTAGTGGGGACTCTGAAACACTTTAGATATAGCTGTTAATCAAATTGAACTACTTGAGTTTGACTTGAGTTTGGCTCGTTCAGGCATGGTTCATTTTCTAAACGAGCCCGAACTTGAACAAATTTTTAGTCTCGTTTAGAAAACAAGTCTTACAAGCTCGGCTCAAACTCGACAGACTCGACTCCTTTATGTGCAAATACTCGAGCTCGATTCGGGCTCGACTTGTTTTTAGCTTGTTCAGGCGTGACTCATTTCCTAAACGAGCCAAACTTGAACAATTTTTTAAGCTCGATTAAGAAATAAGTTTTTCAAGCTCGACTCAAGCTTGTTCGACTAGTAGCTCTAACTTCAGTTACCTCCGATGTGGTATTCTAGGATATGTGGGGTGCCTTTGGCATTCTCTCCAATGTGCATGGAAGTAGTTAAAGAAACTTGCTCAAAGTTCTGATTTTGGAAAAAGCTTGAGTTCTGACTATAGTTCCTTTATTTTCTAGAGGTGATATTTATGATAGTGGCCCTGGGCCAATTAGCCTTCTTAGAGCAGTTGGAGGGGTAAGTTTTGGCTAATGAACTAAATTGATGATTACAAAGGTGGCCTCACAACACCAAACTGCTTTTTGTATGGTAAGAAAACTATTGGATATTGTTCTTATTGCAAAAAAAAAATGTTGATTCTATATTGTGCAGTCTATACTTGGAAGGAATTTGGAATCTTGATATGGACATTCCGTCTGGTTGTGGAGGTTGTGTTTTTTTTTTTGTACTTGCACTATGTCTATGTATATTGTAGTTTTAGTCAATGACACTTCTTACAAGCTTCTCTTTTCTTACTTTCTTAGGGGCAACTCATATTTACTGCATTTGTTTTTGGTTTTATTTATTCTTTATTGTGTATATCCTCTGTGACCATGTGATAAGAATCAAATTATATTTTGTTATAGTAGGCGCAGACGTAGGAATTATGAGTTATTTATCATTTTGCTTTTCAGGGGTTTAGTGGTCATTTTAGCTATTTATTTATTTTAGGGTTAGTGCTCTCCTTATATATGTAGGGGATATGGTATTTGTTTTAGCAGACTTTGATAATTATTGAATACCTAAGAAGCACGGATACGATGCGACACAGACACGCCAGTACGACATTTGTAAAAAAAATAGGATACGGACACGTTGAGGACACGTTACAAAAAAATTATATTTTATATAGAACATTATATAATTTATAGCAAATATAGTGATAATGATATACAATTCATAAAAAAATTAATATTTTATGATAATAAAACTTAATATCTTGTCATTTGTGTGAATTTTTAGACTAAAATATCCTCATTATAGTCAATAATTATCAATTTTTTTTTGGTAGACAATGTGTATCTAATATATAATTTAAATAATTGCTCTCATTTTTTCAATTCCTCTTTTTTAAAATTTTTATGCATTTTTATTTTTATTATTATATTTGAAGTACAATTTTAATATGTCCGATACTATTAATTATATGTTCTTAATTTTTTAAACTTTGTTAATCACATTTCAACAAATGTCTATTGTTTAGTAATAGACACGACCCAAAGAAGTGTTGGACACGTCATCAAAGAAGTGTTCCAACACATGTGCGAAATTAAAAATTTATCATTTAATTATGAACACGGATAAAAAAGTTTTGGACATTTGTCCAAGGGTGTCCGAAGAGTGTCGATGTTCGACACATGTCCGACACGGATGCGTCACGTTCTCGAGAGTGTCCGTGCTTCATAGTTGAATACTAATATTCCTTCTTTCTTAAATTCTTTCTTTTTTCTCATCTATTTCTTTTTCTCTTCTCATCCGTAGTTGTTCCTTTCTTAGTCTACATCAATTTGGTATCAGAGTCTAACTTCGATTCGTACAAATCACAAAAATCACATCATCACTGTTCATGGCGCACATTGTTCATCGCATACTATTCTTTGCCATAAGCAGTGAAACAAAGAAGAAGGAGTATTCGTAATCGTCCTCCATAGCACTCGTGTTCGACTTCATCGATGCCACTTGCTTCTTCGTCATCAATCCATCATCGTTTGGGTGCCATCGTCGTCGTCGTTATCCTTCTCTTCTTGTTGCTATCGCTGAACTTGGCGCTAGAGTTACGCCTTCAGGGACAATAAAGAAGAAGAAGACAACCTGATTATCTGGTGGGTTAAATTTTGACCCACCGTTCACAACTTTAACCCTTTCACCCCAAAAAGTTCCAGAATTGCAGGAACATTCCCTAAAAGTCCAGAAAAATGTAGAATCATCCCCTATAAGTTTAAGCAAATTACAGAAATACCATCCAGAAGCTCCAGAATTGCAGAAACACCTGAGAAAGTTTCAAATTTTGTAGGATCATCCTCTAAATTGTCAAGTAGCCTCTTGGAGTGGTATCTAACATTAGGTACGAGTTCTCTTCGTTGAGAATTGGTGACTAATATTTATATTTGTTGGTAAGTCAAAAAAAAAAAACAAATCTTACCTTAACTTTCTTTGTTTGTTTATTCACACACCATCTTCATAACTTAGGGTGCATTTGGTAACGTTTTCGTTTTTATGTTTTCAAAAAAATAAAAAACAAAATCAATGTTTTATTTTTTTTTGGTTAAAAGTTGAAACAAAAAACATGTTTGGATGCAGTTGTTGTATGAAATCTAAAAACTAAAATAAAAAATATGTTTGATAACCGTTTTATTTTATATCATATATTTTACATGCATTTTCAAACATCGTTATCCTTATTTTCCATCGACATAACCAACAACTCGAAATTAGAGAATAATACCATAAGAAGAAAGTTCTATAAACACCTACATATCTAACTATGTTTCCATTAAAAAAATTGATAATCGTACTTCCTATTATCCCCAATAACTCTCCAATTACAATAATTCAACACTTTTTTCAATAAAACAGTATACACATACACAAGTATAATAAAATCTTACCTCAAGTTATGAGAGAAAAAGATTTGAAAGTGGAAGAGTTAGATATGTGAATCCATCAATTCAAACAAGAAAGTCGACATAAAATAAATTATATGAACTTGAATAGGGCTACGGTTAGAGATTTATCACTGGCTTGCTCCATGTCCCCTTAACTAGTTGTAACAATGAAAGCAAAAATTAAAAAGACCACAGAAAGAACCCCCATGTGAATATTTGACTATTAATTGTACTACTCTATCTGTCTCTCTCTAAACAACAGACCAATCAAGATAATATTTGACTATTAATTGGACTTAATCTGCTATTATTTTTCAAAGCACAGTAACATGTGGATCATAAGAGATCTCGTAAGAATATTAGTCTGTTATTACTAATTCAAACATGTGGATCATACACACAAGCAAACACTGTTAAGTAGAGCCTACTCTCTTCCAGGATTGGCTAATGCAAAGATAGTAACCTGATGCAACCAAGTATAAATACATTGAATTATAAAAAGCAAACTATTGTCGGTAACCAGCTATTTAAATTCCACCATTGGGCACATCAAATAAGCCTTCGATTGCAATATCAATTAGTAAATTTGAAACAAAACTAACCAACTCATCCTCACTCAAAACCCATAACAAGATAACTTATGGCTTGGCATGGTCATATATGTATGGCAAATGCAGGGTTTGTACCATTCAAACCCCATGAATGGCAGGGTAATTGTATTCGATTATCCCTCCTAACAATCCAAAAGAGAAAAGAGAAATACATTATCAGACAGCAAAACCCAGAAATGAGTTTGGGATCAGACGGTATGTCTTCCATGCTTGCTTCACCGTGCATAGCCCAAAAAAAAAAAACTTAGAATAACGATGGATTAGATTTCCAAATTAATCTAAGGAATATCAATTGATCGACACTAGATTATCCTTAAAATTTCACCAAAACTGAAGAAACAATGTTTCGTAAAACCTAGATTTGATGAAAAGTTAGATCTACAAAAAAAAACCCTAGATTTGAAATAATAAAATATAGATCTTTAAAAATAAAATATGGATCTACAAAAATAAGCCCTAGATCTGAACAACATTATCATAGATCTAAAAATAAATGAAAAATTTTGCGAAAAACAGGTAACTTACCACTTTGCCATAGATAGAGATGTCGTTGGAGCTGGAGGCACTTGTTCGTTGGAGCTGGAGGCACTTGTGCAACGGAGTAGGATACATTTGTGGCTGTGGAGTTGGAGATGTCTGTGGAGTTGGAGACGTCTGAAAAAATGAGATAAATGCATTTTAGATGCATTTTTTGTGGCTTTTTATATGGTAAGGAAAAGACTATGCAATTTTGTTGCGGAGAAGACTCGAAGTCCAAACCTTATTAAATGGGGAATAAAAGTTGCCGCATGTTTGAGTTTTTTTTATGTTTTCAAAAACATCATTTTAGATGTGTTCATATTTTGTCATTGTTTTTAAAACAGAGTTGTAAAATAAAATAAAAACATTCACCCAACATATTTTGATTTTTTTTGGGTCAAAAAATGAAAAAAAAAAAAAAAACGAAAACTAGTGGTTACCAATGGGGCCTAAGTTTGCCCAATTCTTTGTTAAATCCATTGTTGCTTGTTTCACATGTATTTGAGTCTCTTCACAATAAGCTTGTTCTTGTGTGTGATCATTTACATTGATATATAGTTTTTATTTCTTGGTTTAATTTTTAGTCTAGTCGGCATTTTACATTAACTCAAATTTTACATCACATTCACTATGACTCTTCGAGAGCTTTCAGAGTTCTATATTGCACTAGAACGAAAATTTGAGACCCTCACCGTTGACATGACCGACACTAAACAATCAGTCGACTTGTTACGTGAGGAAGTTAAAGGAATGGGGTAACTTTCTCAAGTTATTACTCATTCAGTCCAATTGACTAAGTTTATTGAAAAACGACCAATAGAGTATGACCCGGGTGAGTCACAAGTTTCACCTAAGTTCAGATAGGCACACCATGTTAGACAACTGTCTCTCCTGATAGATCCTATTAACTTATGTCAAGGTGTCTTACCCACTCTGCAGGTAGCTCAGGGGAGCCGAGTTCAGTGTCCAGATTGGAGGCCGCCTCTTAATACCGTTTTTGGACAAAACGTAGGTCGTAGGAATTTTCAAGAGGATCCCGTTGAGGTAGTCATGTTTGACTATAAAACAGAGGGTGATATGTATGGTTATCGTGAGCCCTTCCAACCACGTGCCATATACCATATGCTTTTTCCTTTGCATTACCATAATCCTCGACATGGACATGTTCATGAAGAATCTAGGGATATCACACAAAGAATCAAAGTTGATACTTAGTTTTGATGGTAGGTTAGACCTTGTTGTTTTTTAGATTGATTGGATGAAATGGATAACTACTTTGATTGGTATGATATGTTTGACGACCATCGGGTTCGTTTTGCCAAAATGAAACTCGTTGGTTCGGCTAAGAGATATTGGGAGGGAGTATAACGAGACCAAGAGCGCTTAGAGGGATAACCCATTACTTCATGGCCTGAGATGAAACAAAGATTGCGAGATAAATATCTCCCTAATTACTATAAGCGCCAACTCTTGGACAAGTGGATGAACTTGGGTCAATTGACCTCGAGTGTGATTGATTACCTAGCTCTATTTGAAGAGCTCTTTATGAGATGTGACATAAAGGAAGAGCCTTGGGTAATAGTTACAAAATTCATTAATGGGTTGAGACTTGAGATTAAGAGAAAGATTAACTTACACTCTCCTGAAACGGTTGAGGAAGCATATTATAAAACCTTAGAGATTGAAAAATACCTTAGGCCACCCTTTCAACGTTGCATGCCTTCTCAAACTAGAGAGTCAACAATTGAGGTCAGTCCCATTTGATAAGTCTCGAGGCGTCTCCCTGTCAGGGTTGTCACATCCAGGGGTAACACTTACCTCAACTTGAGAGGTATGCCACTAGGGGTCGACACTCTAACCTCACGGGTTCTCGCCAGGATAGTTCTTTCATATAGTGTCACTGTTGTTATGACAAGGGTTATATTGTTTTACAGTACCCTCAGTGTATCTTGACCATTGACCAAGGATTAGGAAATTCACTTGACGAAGAGGATGTTGACCAAGAAGTTGATCCTTTAGATGAGGAACCCTTAGAGTTATTAGATGAAGGTGAGGAAGAATGACAGAACGATAACACCCGTGTCAGTGTGATGCAATGCATCTTATACACCTCTTCAGGCACAGAAGCATGAAAACGCACTAGCATTTTTCATACTCTAGTCCAATGTGGGGGTCAAGTTTGCAAGGTCGTCATTGATGGAGGAAGTTCATTGAATGTCATCTTTAAGTCGGTTGTAGCTCAGTTGCAGCTTAAGCTAGAGTCACACCTACAACCTTACAAGGTTGCATGGGTTGACAGACCTTCTTGCCAGTCTCGCAGAGATGTTTGGTCCCTATTCAGATGTGTGACTATTCAAATCATGTATGGTGTGATGTCTTAGTAATGGATGTCGCTCATGTCTTATTTGGTCGCCGTGACTTTTTGATTTAGATGTGACAAACTATGGGAGGGATAATACCAATGTTTAAGGATCAAAATATTATTTTGGTGTATTATTTTCGTCATTTAGGAAACGGAAACGTTTCGACCAGTTTTGGAAATATAATAAAAAAATAAAAATTTTAAGAATTATTTTTCTAAAACATTGATGCAAATTTATCAAAGTATATTGAAATACCTTAAAACATTCCAAAATAATTGTTTAAATGCATTGAAATATTATAATACATTTTAAAACATTATGAAATACCTCGAAATATCAAAATTTCAATTTCATCATGGTTTCACTTCAGTCTCCTTGGAAACGAAAACATTTCGGACGTTGTGACCGTTTCGAAACGATATTTTGATCATTGGCTATGTTTTAAGCACAAAGGGAAAACCATAAAGTTAAAACTTGCAAAACTCTCATAAGGTAATAATTCAATTCATAAGTCATCTTCCCTGACAATTCACAAGAAAGACCTTCATATCTTGACCAATAAGAAATTTGAAAAAGAGAAAAAATTCTGGCGTAGTGGTAGTTTTAGTTGTCAAAGAAGTTTTCTAGAGTCCTTTGGAATTTAAGGACGATCTTTTGCCTGAGGTTGATACTCTATTGAGAGAGTTCCACGATGTGATCCTTGAGGAACTATCCGATGAGTTGCAACCAATGAGAGATGTTTATCATGCTATTAACTTAGTTCTAGGATCTCAGTTGTCTTATATTCCCCATTATCGTATAAATCCGACTGAGCGTGTTGAACTCCACAGGCAAGTAGATGGATTTTTACAAAAGGGATGTATTTGTCATAGTCTTAGTCCATGTGTTGTCCCTACTTTGTTGACCTCTAAGAAAAATGACTCTTGGAGAATGTGTGTTGATAGCCGTGTTATTAACAAAATTACAGTCAAGTATCAATTTCCTATACCGAGACTTGAAAATATACTTGACCTTTTGGCCGGTGCACTTTGGTTCTCTAAAATAGATTTGCGCAACAGTTATCATCAAATCCGAATTAGACTAGGAGATGAATGGAAAACCGCCTTTAAAACCTAGGATGGAATTTATGAGTGATTGGTCATGCCTTTTGGATTATCTGATGCACCTAGCACATTTATGAGGGTTATGACTTAGATATTGCATCCTTTCTTAGGAAAATTTGTGGTGGTCTATTTTGATGACATCTTGATCTATAGTCGGTCTAAAGAAGAGCACTTGGATTATATTCGATAGGGTGTTCACACATTACGTGTGGAAAAATTCTATGAAACTTTAAGAAGTGCTTCTTTATGCAAATTCAAGTATTTTTTCTTGGATTTATTATTTCTGCGCATGGTATTATAGCTGATCCAAAGAAAATTTGTGTTATTAGGA
The DNA here is from genome assembly GCA_023539305.1 of Ilex asprella. Lineage (NCBI taxonomy): Eukaryota > Viridiplantae > Streptophyta > Magnoliopsida > Aquifoliales > Aquifoliaceae > Ilex > Ilex asprella. Next base: position 8,406,081 of record CM042191.1, read on the forward strand.
ATTGGTTGGTGCCTAGAACAGTTTCTAAGGTTTGAAGTATTCATGGTTTGGCCACCGTCTATAGACGATTTATTAAGGGGTTTAGGTCCATTATGGCTCCCATCACAGAGTGCATGACAAAATGGGAGTTTCAATGGATTCTTAATGCAATTAGAACCTTTCAAGAAGTTAAGCACAAGATGACAGAGACACTCGTCCTTTGACATAGATTTTTCAAAGGTGTTTGAGATTGCCTGTGATGTATTCGGTGTAGGGATAGGTGGAGTTTTGAGTCAAGAGGGTCATCCTATTTCTTATTTCAGCGAAAAGCTCAATGAAGTTAAACAACGATACTCTACATATGATAAAGAGCTCTCTGCCGGGGTACAAGCTCTTCGCCATTGGAGGTATTATCTAATGTCATATGCGTTTGTGTTATATTCTGATCATCAGGTATTGAAATACATTCACTCCTAGAGAAAATTGAGTGTTAGTTACGTTTGGTGAGTTGAATTCTTTCAAGAGTATACTTTTGTTCTTCACCACTGAGCAGACATTGAAAACAAGCGTGCAAATACTTTTAACCGTGTAGTCGTTGTTTTGCAGACTATGAGTGTTCATGTGATCGACTTTAACAGGATTAGAGATGAGTATGCCTCTTGTCTTGACTTTGGTATCATTTTTCAGGATGTTCAAGCTGGTAATTGTCATGAGTACATTAACTTCCCCTTAGAGATGGTTACTTGTTTAGAGGGCCGCGCCTATGTATTCCCCGTACTTCACTTAGGGATTTCCTGATTTGGGAATTATATGTGGGAGGTTTGGTAGACCACTTTGGTAGGGATAAGACATTTACACTTGTTGAGGAAAGGTTTTATTGTCCCATTTTGAGGCGTGACATTATTAGGATAGTGTTACTAGGATAGTATTACGGTGTCGCACTTGTTAGTTAACAAAAGTTAGGAAACAAAACACTGGGTTGTACACACTATTATAAGTTCTACATACAACATGGAGAGACCTTAGTATGAACTATGTTAGGATTGCCTAAAATAGTCCGTAGTCATGATTCCATTCTAGTTGTCGTGAATCGATTTTCTAAGATGACCTATTTCATTCCTTGCACTAAGTCTGCTGATGCCTCACATGTAACAAAGTTATTTTTTCGAGAGGTTGTTTGAATGCATGGGTTGCCTATTTCCATTGTGTCTGATAGGGATGTCAAGTTTGTAAGTTATTTTTAGAAGACACTTTAGAAACTCTTTTGGACTAGGCGTAAGTTTTTCTCTGCCTTTCATCCTCAAACTGATGGTCAAACTGAGGTTGTCAATCGTTGCTTGAGAGATTTGCTTAGGTGTCTAGTGGGTGAGAGGATGCGAAATTAGGATTTGTTGTTGCCTAATGCTGAACTTGTCTATAACAACTCCGTCAACTGGCCGACTGGTAGATCCTTTTTGAGATTGTTTATAGCCTTTTCCCTAGACAGCCTATTGACTTATTACCTTTACCTCCTGATTCCTGCCCTTCACACTCAGCTGAAGCTTTTGTCCAGCATATTCATGACTTGCATGCCGACATAAGACAGAAAATTACATTAAATAGTGAGAATTATAAATTGGTTGCAAATATTCACTGTAGGAATAAAGAATTTATTGTGGGAGATTATGTCATGGTTCGTGTGCATTCTGAATGCTACCTTAAAAATTCTTTTAAAAAGTTATATGCTTGAGCTACTGATCCTTTTCTTATTCTTTGTAAGCTTGGACTTAATGCATATCACCTTGACTTACCTTCGAATATGAGTATTAGTCATATTTTCAATGTGGAGGACTTGTTTCCTTATTATGGTACTTTTGAGCCTCCTATGTTGCCAACATGTATTTCTATGGGTGGAGTTGTTTCGTCTTCAGCATCACCTATAGTTCCTATTCTTCCACTGTTTTCACCACAGCTGCATGACTAGATTGTAGATGTACTTGACGATCATATTGTGGGCTCCTCGGATGAAAGATATCGTCGTTATCTTGTTCGGTGGAGAGATCGTCCATAGACTGATGTTTCGTAGATTACTGAGTAGGAGTTTCGTCGGCTTGACCCTGATTTTCTAGAGTATTATCATGATCGTATCTCTGCGGATGCGAGGTCTTTGCAGGGAGAAAATGATAGGAATCGGATTATATTTTGTTATAGTAGATACAGACGTAAGGATTAAGAATTATTTGTCATTTTGATTTTTAGGGGTTTAGTTGTCATTTTGACTATTTATTTATTTTAGGATTTGTGCTCTCCTTATATATATAGGAGATATAGTATTTGTTTTAGCAAATTTTGATTATTATTGAATACTAATATTGTTTCCTTCTCAAATTCTATCTCTTTTCTCATTTCTTTCTTTTTCTTTTTTCATCCCTAATTTTTCCATTCCTACTCTACATCACCGTGATTTTGAAGTAATTTGTTTGGTAGGTTGTTATTTAACGTGCTTACATGCTCTCTGTAAATATCTTCTTCATGCCTGTGTAGTCAATAATCAATTGAAATGTATTATTTCATACCTAGAATGGAGACCCTGAAGCGGCATCTTCCCTTCTCTGGACAAGAGGGACTACAAGAACTTAAGAAAATTGCAGTAAGGTTTGAGGAAAAGATTTATACTGCTGCCACAAGCCAGGTTTGCATTTACACTGGTATTTGATCATTGGTGGTATTTGCCTTTAATTTCAGTATTGATACATGGTTGGCTTCCTTATTCGTGAATTTTTCATGAGATATAAAGGGTACATAATATTTTTATTGCAGTCGGATTATCTGAGAAAAATATCTCTTAAGATGCTGACAATGGAGACAAAATCCCAAAACCCCATGGGCAATTCCTTGCAGTCCACCTCTACCAGTAATAGCAAAAATCCCCCAGATCCAGGTAATAGGATAAAAGTGGTATGTGCTTTGTTGAGAGTATTATCGTTATATTGTCACTATTTTATATGATTGTAATATGTATACCTCTCTATGGATATATTAGTCTTTTATGCTTTCATTAGACAACTATAAATATAAGTTGAGAGGGAGAGGTATGTATACTTCTCTGCCTACTCTCATATTGTTCTCTCAATTATCTATTCCTAAACTAAACATGCTTCATGTAATAGCAATATTTTCACAAAGTGCTGACAGATTCCATTTTCCATCTCTGTATCTAAACCTAATATGCATTCCGCTGTACTTAAATAGTTTCTTTTTGCAAATTAGACATTGTGCATTCTCGATGTCATATTCACTAGTGTTTGTGAACCTTAATAAACTTTTACTATTTTGCTTCCCTTTCTCTGATTGTCAAGTTACAGGAAATGTGATAACTTTAATTTTGCTAGTTATATTATGTTTTAGCACCAATCGGGGAATTGCCAAATCAAAAAAGAAAAAAAAGGCAGATATAGCCTATATCTTTCAATTGAGTGATCTGCCTTTTGCTATAGTGAACACCGAATTTACATCCAACTGTTTTTCTCCATCAGGTAATTTGGTTAATTCCCTAGTATTATTTCTCCGAAGAGCTTTTCTTCAATCATTGCTTCCTTCCATTTTGAACTAATAGTAGCATAATGTCAACTTTTCAAGGATCTGAGAAACAAAACGCCCAATAAGATGTTCAGAGATTACGAGGGCACACAAAATTAGAGATTGGTTGTCGAATGCGAAAACTGACTCCTTTACGAATAACAATAACATAAACATAGGAAACACATTCAGAAACACAAGGAGAAATAGTAAAAGGAGAAGAAGAAAGTGACATAGGCAATACCTCAATATGTGCTTGGAGATTCAAACCCTAGATGGCATCTTTGCTTATAATGTGTGGCAGTAAGAAGAGAATCACTCAAGTAAGATTTAAGGAGATTTATGGACATAACAAGGTTCCTCCAGTAACCTCAAGAAGATGCCATTTTTTTCCCCTTATATCTCCATTTTGCTGGGGTGCATATACACAGAGAGTTTGATGAATTATGTCATGTTCATGAAGATATGTCTAAAGACCAGCATAAAGATACTTGTCTCCGTTGTCAGAACGAAGTGTCTAATGGGCAAGGATCAAAATGTCGTGTCGACATGTCCAAAACGTTTTGGAATTTGAACACACCGACACGAAACATGGGTTGAATCCCAAAATTTCAAAGTTTCGGTCGAAACGTCACTGTGTCGGACCGTTTTGATCGAAACAGTACCGTTTCGGTCGAAAAAGGTCGAAATACCTGTGCTACCTTTTATATATATATTTTTTATATATAAGCAATAAATAATTACATTTAATACCCCACTACATTATAATTTTTTACTATACATAACTATCATTAATTTAATTTAATACCTTTCATTATTTTTTTCATTTTTATAATTATTCTTTTATGTTATTATTATTTGTTAAATTTACATATTAAATAACTGAAAGTAATTTTATTAATTATAGCTTATTTGTTAAATATCTAGAATTAAGTATTTATGTGTTTTATTCATTGTGTACATAATAATTTTAATATTAATGACATAATATTATTTATTAATTTGAAGACACAATTTAAATTAATAAATTAGTATTATAATAATATGTTGCACTTAGTATTATTAATTAGTAAATTAGTATTATAATAAAATTATATTATTAATTGGATAATATTCTAATTTAAATGATTTTCGCCTAATGTCAAACTTTTTTTTTCCTCCAATTTAAATTTATTCTTATATAAATAGATTTTAACGGAATAAATATGTTAAATTAATCAATTATTTAGCTTATTTTTATAATAAATGAATTGTATTTATATTTCTATATGTTTCCACGTGTTTCCATATTTTTTCTACGTTTCCGAAACGTATACGTTATTGAGCTGACCAAAACGGTACTTCGAAACGATATTTCGATCCTTGCTAATGGGAACATGACCATGGGTTGACACCATTTTTGTGGAATGTCTTGATACATGAAAAAACATCACTAATTTATTTCAAATAATATCCTCAAGTTGTCTTGTAAAAATCTTCAATAAAACTTAACGAACCAATAGAATCCACATTGAGAGGCAACATGAGAAATGCCCTGAAAATTATTACATACACTAGCAAAAGGTTTGAAACTTTTATTAATGCTAGAAGTAAATGAAACACAATGATTTTTAGCAAGTTTATACATTTTCCTCTAAAACATAGAGATAAAAGTTGGTGAAACCTAGGAAGCAAGGATACGTGAGACGGGTACGATAAGATACGGATACGGCGATATGGCAATACTTAAAATAACAGGATAAGGGTACATTTAGGATACGCCTATTATAAAATATATTTTATATTTTATTATTATTTAATGACTTAAAAATTATAATTTTCAACAATTCTTTAACAATAGTAAATAAAATTAGAAATTTTTACCTTGAAAAAGATGTGATATCGTCTCATTATGATATATCCATAAAATGAGCGTGAATAATTAAAGGAATCAAAACTAGAATTAACTAGTGGGTTTGTTTACAAGTATTAGTTTTTAAGATTATAGTGTAGCTCACTCATTGTTTTATAATCTTTTGACATGTAATAGTAGATAATACTTAAAAAACACTTGGTGTCTTCGAAATCAGATGAAATTTTGTTAATGTTTTGTATTGTATGTGAACTAGAAAAGAGAGGGTATAAATTAACATTAAAAAATGTACATCTTGCTTCATGTTTAGAAGTATTCATATAATTTATTAATTATCGTATATGTATGATAGTACGTCGACTTTGACGAAGTATCCGTGCTTCATAGGATGAAAAAAATGAGGAAAAATAGATTTCAACAAATGAAATGGTGGATGTCCAAGTCGACTACGCCATGGTTAAATTTTCACTGTTGATTGTTGATCGTCTTCTGCGTCACCAAGTCCTAAAAGCATTGAAAGGGGGAAAATGTCTGGTTGAAGTTTAAATATCTAGTATGAATGGTGGTTGAAATTTGGATACATTTAACACTAAAGGTGGGAACATCATGTTGTAATAGAAACAAAGCATTTGCTCAAAAGTTAAGACAGATGACATGGAGCCATTAACGACTTTGGTGTTGCCACTGCCTGAACAAATATGGTAAGATGGAAATAAAATTGGACAACCCGTAATAGGATTAGATTTTCCCGAATTGATGATCCAGGGGGACTGAATAGTATTTGATACACTAGAAGAAGCAGCCAACTTATTTGAATGAGCAAAGGAGGTGGAAGCAATGATGGATGTACTCAGTTTAGGCAAAGAGCATCTAAGTCTCGATCTCATCCTTAGTAAGATTTTCTACATCTAATTCAAAAGGAACTAGGGGTCCTAGTATGCTCGATTGCAATAGGGTGAGCACAATTGCAAATATTACCGGTTGAACGACTCTTTCTATCTTTGAATAGATGCTAATCGGTGTACTCTAGCATGTCTATTGAGTGTGTTGTAGCTTGTCACAAAAGTCACAAAACAACCCATTCTTATCATTGGAGAGGGAATCCACAGTCCTACTGTTGTCCCCACTCACTTTATTATCCTGTTGGGAAGTTATATTATTGCTGATCACTCCCCGCAACGTATTGCGTCATCACGCCCTTCCTACTCTCCTCACTTCAAACATATGCATACTCTTCTGTACTGGTTAGAAATATAAAGATACGATCTTGCTCAACCACCTGATGGATCTCCAAGCATTTACAGCATATGCAGCCTAATACTGATAGTGATGCAACCCCTACCAAAAATCCTGAAAAATGTCAAAGTAAGAATCTAGAGATGTATCACGCAGTGACGTATTATGGATAGGACTCCTGAATTCATAAATCTAGGATATGTTCCTATCTTAGAGCTGGTCTGCATGATTGCATCTCAAATTTCATTCTTAGTGTTAGCAAAAACAAGCAGCCCTTGCTAATTTCTGATCTCAGGAACGTAACAACTAAGACATAATTATAGGATTTTCCCCTACCCATTTTTCAAACAAAGGATATCCTCCGATGGTTCTTTGATCTTCTGTTCAGATATCTTATCTTTCATATACTTTTAGTAAAGAGCATCTCAGACGGTGATCAAACTAGGTAGTCATATCCAATCTTACGGTTGTAGTTTGGAGTGTAGGGTTTTCGTTTGGGGTCCTAGGGTTCCAATCTGATCCACTGTCCCCTTTTGTACATGTAATATGCTCTCCAAAAGACCAAAATGGTATTTTTAGTTTTTTATTTGGTGAAGTCGACGATTGCTGTTTATTTCTTCCATGCACAACAAAAAATAAAAAACATTGAACATGCTTTGATACCATGTTGATTCTAGTACAAACCTATAATCTGGGAAGGAAGAAGAGGAAGGAGAGAAGCAAACAGGTTTATATATGGCTGAAAAGAAAGTGATTGGGTTCTCTCACTTGTATGTTGTTATCTATACTCACTCCATTATAGAGACCTAAATACCCTTCAAGACTTAGAAAAACTGCTTATTTCAATACTGCAACCTTTCCAATCCATCATAATTCATCCTACCAGTGCATACAAGCTTTTTGCATCCCTCACTACGACTTTCGAGTCTCCTCAAAATTTTTCCCTTAGGACAAGAAGTGTGATAGAGCCTGTAGGTTTTAGGCTAGTCCCTAGCTTGCTATATAAATAGAAAAAAGAACTTTTCTGTAGCAAATAGTCAAATGGTTACTTAGATAAATTTGTATTCCTACTAACAGCACTATTCTTGTTCCCCCCAAATGTGTTATGGATTCAGGGATCTGCATTATTTTGTTTTTTCTTTGGTGAACTTGCGAAGCATATTCAAGATGATGTGCTTTTATGCATGCATATGCAGACGAGGTACTGAGGTAGTTTAGTTTACACAAGTGGAGCTAAGTTAAAGTTCTTGGAAAGATAATCTAGAACCTAAATATCTTAGGTTGAAGTAGACCCAAGACAATAAGCATTAAGAAGAAGGATTCAATATCAATAATCAATGTCTAGTCTAAAACAAATACTTTATCCCTTATATATATATAGAGAGAGAGAGAAACTAAAACCCCTAAAACAAAAAAATAATGGCAAATAAACCATCACTAGTTAAAAGATATTACTTAAAAGATAAATACTAAAAGTATCCAAATAACTATCATAATTAATCTATAATATCTATTCAACTCCTACACGATCTCCATCATTCTTCTCCAGTTGAGAAAAACTCTCTTCCGGAGAGTCTTCAAAGTAGAAGTACCCTACGAGAGTAAAATGAAGATGACAGAACGCTTCATGTAGAATGAAAGAACCATCAATATCTTTCCATCGATCAGAATAAATACAAGAATCTCCATCTGTAGCAATGTAAATCTGATCACGTAGCACACCATCTATTTGGTCCAAAATATGCGATGGAAGTGGAAAGATAAGAACTGAAGCTAGTGTTGAGGAAGAAGTAATTCTACCTATAGATAATAAAATAGGAGGCTCTAGAGTACCTCGATTAAGTAGCATGTCATCCAAATAAAAATCTTGACTAATACTAACATTTAATGAAAAATTAAGCAAATAAGCATTAGATCCAAACTTAAAAATAGCAAAATAATTTTCATTAGATTTGAACAAAAGGCATTCAGTGAGACAAGATATCAATGACAAATGAGTAATTATAATACCCTGGTGTTGAAAATAAGAAATTACAAACAGTAGGCAAAGAAACAAAATTAACACTTGATAGTAGGCAAAGAAATAAAGTTAACACTCTCAAGTGGGGCAGAATCCAGAACAATGTCAACAATCTCAAGTGGAGAAGAATCCAAAACAAAATCAACCATCTTATATGAAGAAGAATTCACAATAATGTCATCATGATTCGGAATAGTAGACATAGAATAATCGCCAATAGATTGTAAAATAGATAGCTCAATATGCTCAACATCTTGCATAGGAACCAACTGAATGAATTTTTCCTTAAGTTCAATGCTTAGTGATGATTCAACTTTTGGCTCCGATGAGGTAGGAAACATGATAGGATCAAAAATAATTTCATCACTAATATTAATGTTCAAACGATTGAAAGCATGTTTTGAAGAATGTAAAGCATGAGGGTCCAATGTAACAGAAATATGACTATCATTAAGTGGGTGTTCGACATTAGGTGAACCTGAAGACTTGTCCTTATTTGCTTCTATTTGTTGACTTGCAAGGATTTTATTCAAGTGAAAAAGTTGATTTGTTATTTCAGTTGCCGCGTGAACAGTGTGCATGATGAACAATAATTTTATTTTTTGCGAATCAAAGTTGGGCTCTGATACCAAATTGATGTAGATCGTATTAAGGAAGAATTAGAGATGAGAAGGGAAAAAGAAAGGGATGAAAATAGAGAGAAAATTTGAAGAAGAAGAATTCAATATCAATAATCAATGTCTAGTCTAAAATAAATACTATATCCCGTATATATATAGAAAAACTAAAACCCTAAAATAAACAAATAATAACTAATAAATCATCACAAGTTAAAAGAAATTACTTAAAAGATAAATACTAAAAGTATATAAATAACTATCATAATTAATCTATAATATCTATCCAACTCCTACACGATCCTTATTATTAAGCTTTTGAGTCAACCTTGAGATCTATTGTATATGAGCATATATTCCAATATTTCAAGGTGTTGAGAAGACAAGAAGAAGGTCCAAGAGGACATGCGAAGGACATTGAAAAGCATGTCTGCCTTTGGTTTAGATTTGCTTTTCAAAATTCTAAGACTTGATTGTAAAAAAGTGCTTGTGTGGCTAGCCACATTAAGCCATGTTGAGTTTAACCATATCCAATATTTTTCTATAGTTAGTATGTGGACTGAATATCAATTTCTAAAAAGTTATCCTAGAATATTTTAAAAATTGAGCTCATGCCATTAAAAAGCTATCCTAGAATAGATTCTTTATTAGGTTTATTCCATTGAAGAACAAGGAAATGTGGATGATTCAAATAATTCAAATATTGAACCACCATCTACTCCAAAAGTTTAAGTTGTTAAAGAGAGTGTAACTTAAGTATTTATACTTGAAAATGCCCCTTTACATGCAGGATAAATTTTGGGTATAGCATGTAAAAATATTTTAATCATTAGGAGGGCGGCGAGATTTGAACTCTAATACCATGTGGAACATCCATTTACCCTACAAGCATAAGCTGTTATGAAGGGTGTAATTTAAGTATTTATACATCAACACCAACAAAGCACTGCTCACTTACAAACACCTTGAACCACCATGTTTTCTATTAGAATGGAACTCTTGGAACTCATCTGTGCTAGCTTTATCCAAATCTAAAAGTGGATAATAGCTTCCTTTAATTCACATTCCACTAGCAAAAGAAATATTAGCAATTACTTATTTATGATCATGACTATAATGACATATAGAAATATATTGACAGCAACTATGAACATATTATGTAAAAGAATTTTTTGTAGAGATCGAAAAGGGATTGGATAAGCTTGAATTGAGAGTTTCAGTAGAATAGTAATTTAAGAGTGTGATTATGAAACTCTTTTAGGAAGAGACTTGACCAATAAATATTCATGTATAGAGTGATATTAGTAAAATTGTTCCTAAGCTGAGAATTTGTGTTTCTTGATCTGATCCTTGCAAGGATCTGGTATCTTTTTCTTTTTTTTTCTATTTTCTGATTTTTTCTTTCTCCGTGCTATATCAAATCCCTACTATTTCATTGTAAAATGTGATAAGAATTGAAGTGTTTCTTTGTAGAGAATGTGTATTTCTTGACCTAATCCGTTTGAGGATTTGATTTCTCTTTTTCTTGTGTTCTATTATCTTCTTTCTTCCTCTTCCATCCTGCATCAATTTTATTTTCGAAACTAGATTTAGCCCTTGAACTTGCTAGATAGTAATCCATTGGGGTGTTCATTATTGCCATTCTGTTGAGTTCCAAGTCACATTTTAATCGAATATTGTTCTCATTTGCAGTGCACTAGCTAAAGAAGCCTTTCAGAAGTGTACTACATCTACGACTGTGATCATGTTTAATACTGTCAATACCGTTGTTAGAGATGTCTCTTTTGGGTGCATTAATACACAATTCCAGTTTTAAAAATGGACCAACTTCTAGATTCCGTTCAACACCTGATTTAGCCAAATGGTTATTCATGCCAATTGCTAACCAGAATAGGAATTTTGTGATATTGGATCCATCTGATGCTTTGGTGTCATGGTGGATCTAGCCCGAGAGGCATGACCTGCCCATCTCTGCTGGCACACAGGGTTTAGAACCTCAGTGGGGGGCCCAGGGATTAGGGCGTTGGTAAACTATTCTATGGGCTGAGATGAGGTAAACTACCAAAAAGAAAGAGGATTATAAATGATGGTTTCGAACATAATCTCTAGTTTCTAGGGTACCTTTCCAAGGGACAAAATCTTTAAATAATGTTTTGACTTGAAGAATATTTATTCACTATGTTTACCCAGAAACCTTTAGGTCTGTGATGTATGCCCGGCCCAATTTTTCTAGGTTTTAGAACTGGAAAAAGTTCATAATATCGAGGGTTCCTTGGGTCTTTAGCATGCAAATACTGTAGGGTTGGTGGAATATACCATTTATAATGTGGAGTATTTGATAATGTTCTAAGTAAGGGAGAGGACTGGGTGGGTAGGGTCTTATAAGAGAACTACATATCTCCTTGTCAGACCCAAAAAAAAAAGGAAATAAAATATAATCAAGAGCTGCTCTTCCAGTTGTGAACAAATTAGTAGCTTGTATAACTAGATATCTGCAAAAGAGTTGCAAACAGTGTGGATAGAAACCACGTTTACCTTCCCTATGAATTACATTTTCTGAAATTTTGAGGAAATAGTTTATCAAATTTCTGGCTGGAGGGTCTGCAATAACAGTTTAAATAAAGGTAAATTAAGTATATGCTTTCCTAAAAGCACTTGGGACAGGAGTTCGTATTTAGAATTTTGTCATCAGGATCTTTGTCAAGTTTTTTTAAGTTTTCACTTCTCTGTTCGCCATCCTTATATTTTCCCCACTTGTACTATGTCTGATAATATTTTAAGCTTATCACAAAAGAATGGCAAAAGAACTTTAACATGGTTGAGGACATGTGCAAAAAGAGAAAATTATATATGTGACTTCTCATATGTTCTTTCTTATATTTTCCCTAAACTAAAAGCGATAATTGATCCCCCTCCTTAAGATATTCTTGCTTGAAATATGATTTTTTTCTGTGACATTCATTTACCTCTCACGTTAAAAATAGTTGATGCTCATAATTTAATTTGTTAATTGTTTGGTTTGCATTCCTTAACCTGCTAACTTCATTTTTTTCCCACTCTCCCTGTCTTGAATAGCATCTCAGAGCATTCAGTCCCAAGTTAATAGCCAAGGACAACCACTTCCTAATCCCATGGTGACTAATCAGTCTCAAGCACGCCAGCAGATATTATCCCAAAACATTCAGAGTAACATCACATCAACTGGAGTGCAAGGTGCTGTTGGTTTAACATCTGCACTACCACCCGTTGGCAATTTAACTCAGAATACGGTGCCAAATGCAGTTGGCCATAATTCCAGTTTGCAGAACATTCAAAACATCTCGGGGGTTTCACAGAACTCTGTAGGAACAATGGGGCAAGGAGTGCCTTCCAATATTTTTCCCAATTCTCAGCGACAGATTCCGGGAAGGCAGCAACAGGTTGTTCCCCAACAGCAACAGCAGCAGTCTCAGAATTATCTTTACCAGCAGCAGCAGCAGCTACAACAGCAGCTTATGACGCAGAAGCTCCAGCAAGGAAGTGTCCCACACTCCCTAATGCAAACTCACATCCAGCAACAGCAACAGCAACAGAACCTCCTGCAGTCAACTCAGTTGCAGTCTTCTCAGAAATCTGTCATGCAGCCTACTATGATGCAATCAGCTCCGCCCACTGGCCATCAACAGAATCAACAATCTTCCATTCAACAACCCACCCAAGCTGTGCTTCAGCAACACTCTCAATCTGTCCTCAGACAACAGCAGCAGCCGCAGCAGGCTGCCATTATGCAGCAACAGCAGCATCTAGTGGGGCAGCAGCCCAATGTTGCAAACATGCAACAAAACCAGCTAATTGGGCAACAAAACAGCATTCCTGAAATGCAGCAGCAGCAGCAGCAACAGCAACAGCAACAGCAGCAACAGAGGTTGCTAAGCCAGCAGAATAATCTTCCAAACCTACAGCAGCAGCAGCAGCAGCTGCAGCATCAGTTAATGGGTCAACAAAACAACCTCACAAACATGCATCAGCAGCAGTTGGGACCTCAAAGTAATGTTTCTGGGCTCCCGCAGCAGCAGTTAATTGGAACTCAGTCTGGTAATTCTGGCATGCCGAGTAATCAGCAATCTGTACACATGCTGCAACAATCCAAGGTTCCAGTTCAGCAACAAACCCAGCAGAGCACACCAACTTTGCTACACACTCAAGGGCAGCAGTCACAAGCACAGCTGCAGCAGCAGATGATGCCACAGATTCAATCACAGCCAGGACAGTTGCAACAGCAGTTAGGCTTACAACAGCAACAAAATACCCTACAACGAGATATGTATCAAAGGCTTCAAGCTTCTGGCCCCTTGCATCAGCAGCAGAATGTAATGGATCAACAGAAGCAGCTATTCCACTCACAAAGAGCCATTCCGGAGGCATCATCGAGTATGTAATTGTAGTTATGCAACTTTGATCATGTTTTTATTCTCCATTTTTTCTTCTAATCTTGTGCTTATGTTATTCTTCATTTCATATATGCACGGTGTCGATTTTTTCTCCATGCAAATTTTTACCTTTTGTTTCTAATTATACTAACCCAGGAGTAAATAAGACGCTGCAATATGTTTTATTAAGATTATCGCATTATTTGAAGAGCTTGGTATTTTAACTGGTTTTGACTTTAATCATGAGTCAATCAAGCAATAGATGGTGATTTTTTTTTTTTTGCTGTTTTATTGTGATAGGATGGTGTTAGAGTATTTTTAACAAATTCCATTCTTGATATCAAGTTATGTGGTTTTTCCTTTTGATCCTTTTTTTGGAATAAAACTCATCCGGGCTGGACCGAGGAGGGAGAAAAAGGGGGGGGGGGGTTACAACACGATGACCTGTAACTTTGGTTCACACGAAAATTTCTTGACCCTACCATTGCATAGTTTTGTGGTTGTAAAATTGTTCTCCTTTCTAGAAAATGATTGAGTTACGCTTGTTCCTATTTTATTTTTATGTTTTACATTTCATCATGGATGGGTTCTCAATCAGATAGTGCATATATTGTGCTTTTATTTTTTTGTGTGTAGCTTCTTTAGATTCCACAGCTCAGACAGGGAATGCAAGTGCCGGAGATTGGCAGGAGGAGGTTTTTCAAAAGGTACAATATGATGTGCTCTTTGGTAGTAATTTTTTTATGATTTTTGAAAGGAACACAGAGGATTAGGGTCCATTAGTGCTGGAAAATAAGTGGAGTTTTAGATTGGGAATTAGCTTTTCATTAATTATGGTTATTACAATGACTTAAAAGTTGCTAGGTGCTTCAGAGATGCTGAAAGATATAAAAGAAGTTAACCAGAAGCCTAACATGTCAAAGAATGGCATCATAGGGTTGAATTGAGTACTCAAATTCGGCAATCAAATGATAAAAATTATACATTAATTCTTTAGAGGAAAACATTGCAATGTTTCATTAAGTTCCCACTACTCCTGTTGACTATGTGGAACTTATGAAAATGCTAATTAGGATCATCTACTCATTAGTAGAAGCTAAAACATAAGTTCTACAAAATAGATACAAGACCATCCACTCCTATGGTAGAGCATGTTGAGCAAAAAGTGTTGTTGAAATGCTGATAATAACAAATACATATGGTATAACAAGGAAGGATTGAGTTAGGAATGACTGACTTGTGAAATGGTAAAAGTTGTGTAAGAGATAAATTGAGAGAGAAATGACTAAGGCAGTTTGGCATGTTCAAAGAAAACCTATAAGAAAACCTAAAGTCAGACAAAAAATAACAATGACTAAGCCGCTAAGAGATTGCAGAATAATATGATAGCTCGCGGTTTATTAAAAAATAAGACACCGGGATAGAACACAATGCGTAACAAGATTCATGTAACCAGTTCAAAAGTTGTGACAAGTCTTTGTGGAGTTATTAATTGGTTTTGTTCTTTGTTTCATTGTTGAATAATGATGGACAATATGTCTTTATCTTAATACTTTAGTGGTAACAACAAGAATATTGCTACACATAAGATTTCGTAAAAAAACATTGTCCAGCAGTTATAGAATTATGCTTAGTAATCTGCATTTTTCTCTTCTAGGCTCAGATAAATGAGGAAGAAAAGGAACTTAGTTGTTACGATGAATGACAACCTACATGTCCATCATTGCTTTTATCGGTTAAGGTGAGGTTATGTTGACTCTGGCTTAAGAGAGGAGTTGGGGGAGAGAATACTTTGGAATGCTATTATCAAACCTTACAATACATTTGTTTCCCTCAAATTTCTTGATGCTTACTGTTGAGTTTTATTAGTGAAAAGGATGACCTAGTGCACGAGGTGCTCGCTTGCATTAGTTGGGGTAGGTCAGATGTGGGCAGCCTTACGCCGCATGCAGAGAGGCTATTTTTTTAGAATTGTTGATTTGCATTAGTATTGAAATATATACATATTTATGTTTTACTCTCTCTTAACAATTCAAAATTTTAGAATAGATGGTGGTTTAACATGGTATCGCAGCAGGAGCTGTTGCATTCCAATCTTGTTGTCAATCATGTTGCACGTGCAGGGCATTGCTATACTTTTCTAACAACTTAATCTTTTAGAGTGGATGGTTTCATTCTAATCACGCATAACATATTATCAAAAGATTCGAGATGTGCAATTGCTCTCAATTTTTCTCTTTTTAGCATTTATAGACTGATACGATTAGGATCGATATTTCGTATCGGTTATCTTGGGAGCAAGGATCTAAATCTCGTGTCGACACATCCGAAACGTTTCGTAATTTCAACACTCCGACACGAAACAGTGGTTGAATTCCTAAATTCTAGTGTTTCGGTCGAAACAACACTGTTTTGGACCGTTTCGGTCGAAACAGAACTGTTTCGGTCGAAACATTACCGTTTCGATGAAACAATGATCACAAAAATCACAGGTCCACAAAAAAAGGCTAAAGATTCGCTACACTCCTGGCGAAAAGAAAAAAAAATCAAAGATCCTCCAAGTTCAAAAATCACATGTCGATCAGGTCTTCCACGCAAAAAAAAAAAAACAAAAAGAAGAGAGAGAAAGGCAATCGAAGAGACATAGACTATAGACCAAAAATTGGAGGAGATAGATTCAGTAGCTTACCTCCTTAAGCAGATCTAACCATTTTTCACCAGATCTAGGGCTTGTGAGTTGTCTTCATCGCTGCGAGCTACCACCGACCACGAGCAACCACCGGTATCTTCTTCTCTCTCTCTCTCTCTCTCGGGTACCGGTATCGCCACTCGCCCATCGCCTCCTCTCTGTCGCCTCTCGTCTCTCTGTTTGAGTCGTTGTGGGTCTATGCGTCTTCTGCCTTTTAATAGTTAATAGCCTATGTAATTATATTTAATACTCTATTATAATTGCATTTAATAGTTAATACTCATTGTAATTACATTTAATACCCTATTGTAATTATAATTAATAGTTAATACCCACTGTAATTACATTTATTATTATATTTAATAGTTAATACCTTAATATTATATAAAAATGTGTTTATTTGATAAAAAGTAAGTGTTTGAAACTAATTTAAGTGATTTTCGCCTCATGTCAAGCTTTTTTTCTCTCCAATTTAAATTTATTCTTATATAAATGGATGTTAACCAAATAAATATGTTGAATTAATCAATTATTTAGCTTATTTTTATAAATTAATGAATTGTATCTGTATTTCCATGCGTTTCCGTAACGTTTCCGTATTTGAGCTGGCCGAAACGGTACTTCGAAATGAAATTTCGATCCTTGCTTGGAAGTAGAAATGTTTTGGAGATGTTTAGAAGATAGAGAGAAAAAAAAAAAAATTTTGATTTCAAAACATAAGCTGAAACATTTCTATATGTTCCCAAAAATGAGAATTTTGATTTTCCATTACTATTTCGTTTGTTTCCACTGTAACCGAATTAATTCGGTCAATTTGGTGGAAATGGAACAAACTTTTGATCCCTGCATACAATCTAAGATGAATTCAAATATGATGTACGACATTGAGCTTGTATGTATGAGAATCTTTTTCTGTATTCTGTGTTTCTCAATGGGAGGTAGGTAGAGAGAATAGCATATATGGTAACTTTTGTCAATCCTTGCCTACTATATTTCTACCTTCATATTTCTTGTGGATTGCTAACGTGTCTTGTAAGTACCTAAGACGACAGTTCCGTCTCTGTAGTCGTATATGAATAAATTAGTAAGAGACTCAAGAGAGATGATATCATGCATGATTTTTGGCTCACTGCTTGTATCTTTGAAATTTTTGTTTGTTCTTCTCTTTCTGTTTTCGTCTATGTTATGTTTGTTCCTTTTCTTTTGTGTATATTTTAAAAGTTGACAATTAAAGTAGATTGCACTGACGTAAATGAACAAGCAAGGGGGAAAATGATTCTTTTTTTTCATTTGCAATGATTTTCAAGTGGGTATATGTATCACTACCCTTCTGTAGAACATTGAACCTGAAATTGTGAGGCTTCTATTTGCAGATTAAGGTCATGAAGGAGAAGTATTTTCCAGAACTAGGTGAAATGTACCAGAAAATTGCTATTAAATTGCAGCAGGTAAGTCACAAAATCTTTGTGTGAATTTTGTAGTGTTCTAAACAGCCTTTTCAATCCCAGTTACGGCTGTGGGTAATCTTTAGTTGGTGGTTGAGGTTGGTCTATGGGTTCTCTTCGGACTCCATGTGAACATTGACTTCTACCTGCAAAGAAACAAGAACAGTGTCATTTCAAATTTTGTTGTCTGCTTTCTTGACAAACCAGGCTGCCTAGTGGACCGATGCATGTGGGAAGCAACCAGAAGCTTCCATTGAACACATTGCCAAACAACCCATCCCCATCCAAATATCCAACCGAAAAAAAAAAAGCAACATTAAGTTCCTGTACAAGTTAGAAGATATTTTGTATTGTCTTCCTATTATGCAGATCTACTTTCCCAATTTTGATTCCATGACCCTTATTTCTGATTGTTGTCCAGCATGATTCTCTTCCTCAGCAACCACATAGTGAACAATTTGAGAAGCTGAAGATATTTAAGGCTATGTTAGAGCGTCTTATAACATTTTTAACAGCTTCAAAGAGCAGTATTACACCTGCTGTGAGGGACAAGTTGGGATCCTATGAGAAGCAGATAACTAGTTTTCTGAATTCAAACAGGCCCCGTAGGCCTGTTTCTTCATTGCAGCAAGGGCAACAACTCCCCCCAGCTCATATGCATTCAATGCAGCAACCACAAGCACAGTCTCAAAATACTCAATTACAGCCCCATGAAAATCCAATGAACTCCCAGATGCAATCAATGAACTTACAAGGTTCTGGCGCAACAATGCAGCAGAACAACATGACCAGCTTGCAACAATTGGCTTCTTTACCTGGGGTTTCAAATGCTCAACAAAGCATGATAAATACGATACAGCCTAATTCTAATTTGGATCCAGGACAAGCAAATGCACTGAATTCGTTACAGCAGGTTGCTGTTGGATCTCTACAACAAAATCCGGTGAATGGTGCACAACAGGTGAACATGAATTCCTTATCATCCCAAAGTGGGATGAATACACTACAGGCTAACTTTAATCCCATTCAGTCGAATTCAACTGTGCTTCAGCACCAGCAGCTGAAACAGCAGGAGCAGCACATGCTACAGACACAACAACAGCGCCGGCTGTTGATGCATAATAAACAGCTAATGCAACAGCAGCAGCATCAACAACTGCAGCAGCAGCAGCAGACAAAGCAACAGCAGCCTGCACAGTTGCAGACAAACCAGATGCAACAGCTTCACCAGATGACTGATGTTAATGACTTGAAGATGAGACAGCAGATGGGCGTTAAATCAGGAGTTCCTCAGCAACATCATTCAGCCAGCCAGCGCTTAGCTTATCAGCACCAACAATTGAAGTCAGGAACTCAATTTCCTATTTCTTCACCACAACTCCTTCCGGTTGCATCACCTCAAATACCCCAACATCCTTCTCCGCAAATTGACCAGCAAAATCTGCTTACATCTCTTACTAAAGCTGGAACCCCTTTGCAATCTGCAAACTCACCCTTTGTTGTCCCATCTCCTTCAACTCCATTAGCTCCATCCCCTATGCTTGGGGAGTCTGAGAAAGTGACCTCTGGTGTTTCTGCACTGCCTAATACTGGAAATATTGGACATCAACAAACAACTGGTGCACTTGCACCAGCCCAATCCCTTGCCATCGGCACTCCTGGAATATCAGCCTCACCTTTGCTTGCAGAGTTCACTAGTCCAGATGGCAATCATGGTAATTCGTTGACGGCTGTTTCTGGCAAGTCAAGCATTACAGAGCAGCCTCTTGAACGCTTAATCAAAGCTGTGAGTTTTGGCTTCCCTTGTGATTGGTTTGGTGCATGATGATTGTATTCTTAAGGAACCTTAGTTGGATTGTTCTATTGATTAATTTGATTTGTATGCATAAATTTTAAATTATCTTGATTTTCAGGTAAAGTCAATGTCACCTAAAGCATTGAGTGCCTCAGTGAGTGACATTAGCTCAGTTGTCAGTATGATCGATAGGATAGCAGGATCAGCACCTGGTAATGGATCCAGAGCTGCTGTTGGTGAGGATTTGGTAGCCATGACAAAGTGTCGTCTACAGGCAAGGAACTTTATCACACAAGAAGGGACAACTGGAACAAGGAAGATGAAGCGCTGTACAAGTGCAATGCCTTTAAATGTTGTGTCATCTGCTGATAGTTTTAAACAGTTGACTAGTTCCGAAGCATCTGACCTGGAGTCAACAGCAACATCTACTATTAAGAGGCCCAGAACTGAGGTATTATTTCTTCTATTTGATTTCCCTCTAAAAGTATCGAAGCTATTAAATGTGGGCTTTATTTGCATGTGAAAACTCGAATACAGAACTTTTTCCGGGTTTCTTAAAGATCCCGAGACCTATTTGCTAAACCAATGCTTTAGGTGGAATTTTTTTGGGTTTTTTTTTTTCTAAGTTGAACAACTTTGTCACTCAACTATTAAAAATGTGAGATCCTATCCACACTTTGTTGTGTGTTATATTGTGTAGTTGATATTTAATTTAACCATAACCCCAAAAATTCTGGTGAGATCCTATACACGTTTGGTTGTAGTAAGACATGTCAGATGATAAGGAGGAAAGCCTAGTCTAGTGCACAAGGCTTCCGTAATTGCTGGGTCTTTCCTTACGTCCAGATGCAGAGAATCTATTGTTATTCTCATTATTTTTGTATCACATCAATATCATAACACGTTCCAAACTACTGAGTTTTGTGGATCTTTACTCTAAAGTTAGAAGTTTAACGAAGTATTAGAGCAAGGTCTTGTGTGGTAGTGGGTCAAGTCTCTTGCGTATTTCAATTACCGGATTTGTTTGTTTATCTCGTTTGAACTGTTTTGTCAGTTTTATTTATGAGCTTGAGTCATCTATGACGGAGGTTGTGAGGAGAATTTGTATCACACAATATAATATTAGGTCACCCTTGGTTGGTTATATGGTTACGGGCCTTTTCATCCATTGTCATTTGTTTTTGAGTTTTTGCATGCTAACAGAGTTGGGCTTTGGGAGGTTTTGGCCAATACGCCGTGTTTCAAATGTCATTGATTAGGTATTTGGTTTCCTTTTATCCGTGTCATAGGTGTTCTTTGTTGTATCTTTGATCTTGTCTTCTAAATCTTCAATCTAGTTCTTCACGTGCGACGGAGAATTAGTACTTGTCTCATATCATGTTAATGATACCTCTAAAAATAGCATATGAATTTGGTGGAACTCTTTGTTTTAGTATATAAATACTTGGGTTAATTGCCCCAAAGTTTTCATTTCATCTCATTTTGGTCTTCAACGCTACAATTGTATCGCATTAGTCTCTAATGTAGAATTTATTTTTAAGTGGTCTCCATGTATGATGTTTAGATTTTTAATGATTTTTGCTTGTGTGGTTCCCATGTGCTCCCAAATGATTGGATCAATCACTGCCTATTGGACCCAAAAATTGCACCGGTGGTCCCCAAAGTATTCGTTGTCTCATTTTGGTCCCCCAACATTATATTAATATTGCATGACGTTGTCCAGGTTTTGTAATAATTTCTCCCCGTGTGCTGGCCACATGCCCCCAAATGAAGGACATATTGAACAGACTAATGTCCACTTGACCTAAAAAATGTGTTGTTCCTAGAGAGAAATATTCTTGCAAAGGGCCAACTATTATGGGGTTTGTGTTATTCCTTGTCAATTGCAGATGGTGAGTTACTAGAAAGGGGACAATACAAGTAGGGAAATGATTTTTCCAATATGCCCTTCATTTTGGAGCAAGTGGGTAGCACAGGAGCTGAAATCGTTAAAAATCTGGACGGTGTCATGCGTGAGGACTACTTAGAAACAAATTGAATACATTAGTGACTAATGTGAATATGTGATGTACTTGTAACTTTGGGGACCAAAACGAGATGAAGTGCATATTTTGGGGACCATTGGCGTAATTTTTGGTTTAAATAAACAGTGATTTGTCCAATATGCCATTTATTTGGGAATACATGAGCAAAAAACGTTAAAAATCTGGACAGCATCATATGTGGGGACCACTTAAAAATAAATTGAAGACATCAAAGAGTAATTTGATACAATTATAACATTGGGAACCAAAAATGAGACATGCAAACGTAGGGGACCACCAACTCGATTAACCCAAAATGCTTATATTGTAAAGCTTTTAAGCTATCATTCATCTTACCAATTGATTTTCAGCTGGATCCCTTAATGACATATGTTTTACAACGTCAAACAACTTAAGCTTTTAGATTAGTTAATGGTTTGACAGACTACTTTTTTTAGTTGGGCACCTGAATTCGTTGTCTTATAAGTATTTTGATTTGATATTATTCTTTCAATAATGAGGTAGTTATGGAGAGGATGGATTGTGAGAAGCTTAATTTCGGTACAAAAAGAAAGCACCTTTGTTTTCTAGGGTCATTGTTAGTGATTTAACTAAGGTAAATGCGAAAAAGGAAAACTTTCGAGGGTGGGCAGACAGGATCCTGAAAATATTCGTAGTTTCTAGGCCTGGGTGCATCTTGGAGGTTATACTACTAAGGTTGTGAACTTCTGATACTGGCATTGAAGAGCAGTTCAGAGAGAACCATGGTGCATCCTTGGTCCCTGGCAATGGCTGATACAGAGTTAGCTTAATCTATTTTCAGATGATGGCTGAATATGATATCTTGAAACGCCTTTGCCTTTTTGCATTTATGAAGCCTGATTTGTTTCCTGTAAGAACACTAAAGATTAGAACTACCTTGGAACACCATTATTCTGTTGTTCTGCATTATCTTTATAGTGGGGTGAATTGCATTCTATGTTACCTATCTATCCTTTCTCGATTGCAAGGAGTCAAATCTTTTTTGTTCAACTTTCGTTTATCAATTGCAAGTATTCCTTATTTAGTGTCATAGTCCATGATGGAAGGGTGAACCTAGAACTATTTCATTTTCCTTTGCTTTTTTGCTCCCTTTTGTTTTGGTTTTTGCACTATAATAACAAAGAAAGGTCACCGAGTCCAATAATGTTTTTTTCTTGGACAACTTAAATTTTATCAATTTCTAAATTATAACAAAGAAGGTTATCCAAGCATCGAAATCCCCTCAAATCCAGCCACTATGCAGCGATTCCTTCTGGGCATTTTAGATCCATTCCAATTGCACCTTGCTGTGTAGGATCGGTTAAAAAAACAAAAAACAAGTACACCCAACATATATATAGTCACATAGTACAAAGTAATAAGGGTAAAATATATTGATAGTCAAGTATGTGTTTTGTGTTAGTTTGGTCCCCAATCTTTGAATTGTGTCAGCTGGTCCCCCAACTTCTCAATTTGTCACTTTGGTCCAATCGAAAACGTCAGTTTGAGACTAGCGGAGATGTTCATGTGATCACACTTGAGGGTTACTTGGTATCATCTTGGTCCTTCAAGTTTATAGTTTGTGTCACTTTAGTCCCTAAAGTTTTCAAAGAATGTGTCTCAAGTGTGATCACATGACGATCTCCGTTATTAAATTCCAACTGCCATTTTCTATTGGACCAAAGTAACACAAATTGAAAAGTTGAGGGACCAAAATGACCCAGTTAAAAGATTGTGGACCAAACTGACACAAAACACATAATTTGGTAACCAAAAATGTATCTTACCCAAGTAATAAACTACCCTTAATCTAGAAATAATGTATAACATAACAAAGATGAACACCACACAAATCTTGAACACGTACTAGGATATGAGCACGTTGAGGATGTGGTAAACCATCTAATTGTGTGCATGTACAAAAACTATATAGCACAGATATATCACAGTGGTTAATCTTTTACTTCCTGTTGACATTTGCATGATGTTGAAGATGAAACTTACAATGCATTTTCGTCCTATGCACAATACTACTCGCATTATGTATTTTGTTCCATTCGACATGCATGTTTTCTCTATTTCTTTTGGAAATATATTCCTGGTTGCTTTTTTGTTAAGCAATATTTCCACAAAATCTTGCTTTAGTGTGAACATCTGAATTAATTTTCATCTCAGAACTGTTTCAACTTCATCCTATTTAGCTTCTTCAATGTCAAAAAATAGTGAAAAAATAGTGTCACCTGTTCAGGCTAACCATGCCCTTTTAGAAGAAATAAGGGAGATAAATCAGCGGCTTATAGATACAGTGGTGGATATCAGTGATGAAGATGTTGATCCAACTGCGGCAGCAGCTGCTGCTGAAGGTGGTGAAGGAACCATCGTTAAGTGCTCTTTTAGTGCTGTGGCTCTTAGTCCAAACCTGAAGTCTCAGTACGCTTCAGCACAAATGGTAAGGGTTTTTTTTTTTTTTGGTAAATAGCACAAATGTTAAGGTTAAGGGCCATTAAGCTCAGTGCCGGCCCTAGGCATAGGCCACCAAGGTGGCTGCCCAGGGCCCCAAGTTTTAGAGGGCCCCCAAATATTTTATAAAGGCCCAATTTTTTTTTTTCTCTTTGAGTTTTAGATAGGATCTAAATTTTTAGGGCCCCTAATTGTAAGATAATTTAAAAAAACATTGTCTTAAGCTTGAAATTATTCTAAAGCATGATGTATCTATTGACATTGATGGCTTAGATTTACTTTGAGAATTAAAAGTTTTAAAAGAAGTTTTAAAATTTGAAATTTGAGAATTTAAGTTTTAAATTTTTAAAAGTTTTAATAAACTACATAAAGACTAGATTCTTTTCTGAATACATGCATTGCTTATAGAAAAGAACTTTTCAAGACTTAAATTGATAAAATCTTATTTACGGTCAACTGTTTTACAAGAAAGATTGAATAGATTAACTATATTATTTATTGAGAAAGATTTATTTATAAAATTTGAATATAAGAACTTGATCAATATTTTTGTATCTACTATAGTAAGGAAAATAATTTTTAAATAAATAAAAAATTAAATTATAATAATTATATATTTATATATATTAATAGGGCCCATGTAAAGTTTTTGTCTAGGGCCCTGTTTACATTGTGCCACCCCCGATTAAGCTAATATTTAGCGCTGGCCATATGCATTAGCTTTTCTAACTTCTGCTTACTAATTTGCAGTCACCAATTCAGCCCTTACGATTGCTTGTCCCCACAAATTATCCACATTGCTCCCCAATACTCTTGGACAAGTTTCCTGTTGAAGTAAGGTGAGGAAACGAGCATTTGATGTTTCTTGTTTTGAACAGGATATCTTGTGTCTCTTTCTCTTCCATTTTAGTAAAACTTATCATTCTCTTTACTGTAATTTTTTTCATTTGTTTTTGGGAAACATTCAAGGTAACTTATGAAAACAACTTGCTGAATTTTGCTGAGTGCAGAAATTTTTTTTCCAGATCTATATTTGTTTGCTCAACAAAAGGTGAATAAACCAAATATGGTTATGGATAATTTACTTAAGCATGGAGAGTGCCTGCCTTACTTTTTTCTGAAGTCGTAAGAGATTAAAGTTTCATACTGAGAATCTGCTATTTCACATTTTTTCTTTTATAATTGCATCCTACTGTTTTGTTTCACAGCAAAGAGTATGAAGATCTTTCCATAAAGGCGAAATCAAGGTTTAGTATTTCTCTCCGAAGTCTTTCACAGCCCATGTCGCTCGGAGAGATAGCAAGGACTTGGGACGTGTGTGCTCGGGCAGTTATTTCAGAGTATGCGCAGCAGAGCGGTGGAGGGAGCTTCAGCTCAAAATATGGGACTTGGGAGAACTGCTTGAGTGCAGCATGATCATTTTGGCATATACAAGTGAGCATATGCAAAGGATAGCCTGTCAATGGGGGAGCACTGGTGTATTTTGTACCATAGGTAATTGTGTATGTTGCTTGTAACACAGCGGTTGTGTGTATCACTATTATTACACACATGGTGCAGTTATTTATGTTTCAACGTTTGGAGTATGTACATGTACTGTAAGTTGTTTTGTGTTTGGAGAAGCCAAAGTTACCTATGCAGCTGTGGTTGTAAATCTGGAATTTTACATATTTACCATCGCAAACATCTGACTAGAATTCCGAGAATGTGTTCAATTATCAACAAAATTGTTGTTTCTTATCTGAAAAAAAATTCTGAGAATGCGTTTCTATATCATTTTTCAAATGTCAAAAGAAATTCGTTTAGATTCGTAATTTATCTTTAAATTAGATGAAGAATTACTCATGTGAAAAATGGAGGAAACTGGTTGTGGAAAAAGATTGAAACAATACTCTATATTTCCAATTGATTGAAAACAATAAGGCTGTAATGTACGTGTAAAGGGTCTTTTTTTTTTTTTTTGTACATAGAGCATGTTAGGAGTTTGCTTAAAATCTCTGTTTTGTTTTTTTTTTTATTGTTTTAGAGAAAAAGAAGGCTAGTCTGTTTGGACTCGGGTTTATTGGATAGTTTTTTCATCACATTTTTGTATAAAAATAGTTTTTTATCGGTACTAAGAAAAAACTAAAAATAAAAATTTATCTAAGGGTTTCTAAGGAAAAATCAATTTTTTCAAAAATACTTCAAATGGTTTAAAGAGTTTTTTTAACTTTGATTTTTTTATTTTATTTTTCAAATTTTTGTTTCGCACCCAAAAAAATTAACTTCAAACTGTGACGACCCGTATATAAATTAATTATTGACACATTAATTAGGTGGTCAATTATAATTTTATATAATTTTTAGAAATTTCAAATGAACAAATAGATTTCAAATATAAACTCTTCACGTGAAAATGAGTCGAATGATTATCATATAGGTCATATTTTGAGTTAAAATAAAATATTATATTGTTAAAATTATGTTATATATATGAGTAATATGTAATATATGTAAATGTGTGTATATATATGTATACAAGTGTCGAAAAAAAGATAAACAATGGTCATTTAAATAAGTGGCCGCAAGTGTGTTAAGAGAAAAAAAAAATAGACATGTGCCCTATTCAAAAAAAAAGTGTACGAAAATTTTTTTGGACAAATGTCCAAGTGATACAAGCCAAGTGACTTAAACAAGATGATGTAAACCCATTTCACATGTGACTTTGGCCAAAAACTTTGGCTATAAATAGCCAAGTCCAGGGCATTCGAGCAACGCAGCAAGGAGGAAAAAAGGAGGAGAAAATGGTCAAAATTTTATCGACCTAAGAATTTGATCTTGCGATTAAAAATTTGGTATACAGTATCGAGTTACAGATACGTCAGAGGTAGGATTTCTTGTATCTTTTACTGTCATTGATGCATCTCATACATATTTTGGGGTTTCATATCAAATCTATTTTATTAATATAATATGTTATTATATCGCTTTAATCATGAGATCGAACTGGGATTTTATAAATAAATCGTGAGCTTGCACATAATATAATTTTTTTTATCGAAACTCTAATTATCTTATAAAACTAAGTTGCATATAAAATATTTTTTTCTATTATTTAGTGTTTGATTTTCTCCTTCTTGTTGGGTCTGAATATGATATGATTCTATTTTGTGATTTTAATAAAATTACTATGGATGCACATAATCGAGGCCAGAGGGTTAGTACATACGTGGTCCTTGCGAGGATTCACAGGATTCCTACTAGTCCGTGGGTTCACTGATTAGTAATATTAGTTACTGTGGTAGCCTGTGTGGTACCACATAATTTTCGGTATTGGTGTTCTTAGAAAAGCAAGAAAGGCATTGGGTTCCCTAAGGTGCAAGACCCTAAAGTTTTTCTCCTGAGGCGATTCACGCGTGGACCAAAAAATTAACGGATTGATATGATCGATTGTGCTAAAATTTATTTATTTATTTGATTCATTACTTTGTCTTATTCCTACATTTAACTGTTGTTCAATTATATTATGTATGGTTTTAAAACCTTGATAGTCATTGATAAATGTTATTCTACTGGGTTGGTGAGCTCATTTCTACCTAATATTTTTCAGAAATAAGAAATCAAACAGGAGAATAAGCTGAAAAGACGGTGGATAGAAACTGTTATTATTTCTCTTTATGTTGTATCAAAAATATTTTAACTGGTCGAGTGAGGATTATGTAACCGTACGCTGAATATGATAATACAAGAAAGATTATTGTAATTTATATATGGTTTTATTCCTTAATTGCGTCTGATTTTTTTTTAGAAAAAAAAAATCGGGACATGATAGAGTGGTAGTAGAGCCGAGAAATTAGGTATTACATGAGAATTATAGAAATAGATTAGTCAAAATAAATATTTTGTGTTAATTTACTGGTTCTGAACAAGCTTCGTTATGGGCATTTTATCTCTAAATCTATAAAGCTAACATTTTAAAGAATATAGGTATGGTAGCATGGGACGATAGCTGCATGACACAAATTCACATGGGGTCTGCAATAACTAATGAAGCTCGAAGTGATAAAGTCAGTCTAGAAGCCTAAAATATGCTAGTTAGGGAGGTCTAGGACGTAGCTAATACTTGGCTTTTTACACCTTTTGCTGAGTAAAAGAGACGGTGCACCACCGGCTGACCTCACAACTAAGGGTAATCCGTAAAGCGCTTAGTTAGTATGAAGACCAACCCCACCCTTTATCAGGAGATTATTGACAAATTAGTAGTATCAGACCTCCAGTGGCCCCCTGCTGCAGATAACGTGGGACAACCAACTGAAGCTCCTAACCCGTTTAATACTAATGGATGGTTGAACCTCAGACCCAGTGAATC
Source organism: Ilex asprella (assembly GCA_023539305.1). Lineage (NCBI taxonomy): Eukaryota > Viridiplantae > Streptophyta > Magnoliopsida > Aquifoliales > Aquifoliaceae > Ilex > Ilex asprella. The sequence continues at coordinate 8,434,534 of CM042191.1, forward strand.
CAATGTGGGCCCAGATGCTATACCACCGGAGGAAAACAATCATGCACTGTTTTTCGGTTCTGTGAATGTGCAGCTTAGAGAAGGGGCAAGAAGCTTTGAATCCTTGATCTCACTTTTGAACTCACTAATCTAGGAACTTTTGCTTGTAGATATGGTAACCCTTATAATAGTGAAAGTTTATATAAGAATGCATCACCTGACTATGACTATCCTAGATCTTTTTCCTATATAAAATAGTAGTATCTGGGATAGTAAACTAAGTGTAATCTTTTTTGTTAATTAAGATGCTAAGATGCATGATTTTCGCTGACTATTTGAAATTAGAATTGTTCTTAGTTTTTGAATGTGGTGGTAGTTTGTTTGTAAATATAATTATAATATCATGGACTATGTATTATAGGATGAAGAGAAACACATATCATGACCAACAGGAGATGTCCACCAAAAACCAATCCCCTCCGACACCGTAGGACACCATGAGCGACATCTAACAGTGCCTGAGAGAATTGACCACTTTGGCACGCCAACAGGCAAAAAATAATAACCATGCTACGGTAATACAACCAACAGTTCAGGAACAAGCAAATATGGCTGAAACACAAAGAATGATAATACTCAAAGAATTTCTATGACAGCGTCCCCCTGTATTTCAGGGAAGTTCAGAGCCACTTGATGCCGAAAGGTGGCTTCGACAAGTGAAAAAGGTAACGGATAGTATGAATATTGCCCTAGAGTTACGAGTTACCTTGACCTCTTATCTTTTTGAAGGTGAAGCTGATTACTGGTGGGATACAGTCAAAAGAATGAGGGACGTAGACCAAATGACGTGGACCATATTCGAAAGAGTGTTTAATGATAAATATTTTTTCGAGTCCGTAAGGGATAAAATGTTCTCTAGCTTCTTGGAGTTGCAACAACGTAACCTAACAATCACACAATATGAGTCCAAATTTACTAAACTCTCTCGCTTTTTCAAAGAATTAGTTTCCACTGATACCAAGAAGGTCAAACGATTTGAACAAGATCTTAAGTCTTCTATCCAAGGGCGCCTAATAGCGCATCAACTGAGGAACTATAAAAAACTAGTGGAAAGAGTTATGCTGGTAGAAAGAGACCTAAAGGATATCAAAAATATCAGAAGTCTTTAACAAGGCAGAGGAAGTCAGACAAGAAATGGTGGCAGCAATAATCACCAAAGAATGACCCTATATCGACGGCCAGGACAAGGTACCAATGAAAGGAAGAGTGCAAATTAGGAACAAAATTTTGGGAATTGGAACAGAGCATCCAATGATACAAAACGATGTTTTAGGTGTGTGCAAACTGGACATTATAAAAATCAGTGTCCTTTCACGTCCTCTCAAGGGTCGTCCAATCAAGACTCTTATCAGGCATTCAATCAATCTCGTCTACAATAACGCCCTTATCAGGCGACAGGACAGATAACCCAAGTTGGACCTTCGCAGTCGTTTCCAAATCAAGCACAGCAGAAAAAGGCAGGAAGTAAAATAGCAGTTACCGACGGCCAGCCTCTGATCTATGCAATGACTACATCGAATAACGACGCCTCTAACGAAGTGATTGAATATATCGTTCGTATTTATAATTATTGGGCACATATTTTGTTTGATCCAGGGGCAACCCATTCTTGCATTTGCACTTCATGTGCTGTTACATTAGGGTTAGAATTCAAACTTTCAGGTCGCACATTGCGTATAAACCTATCTACGGGGGATTTCTTGGAAACAACTAGGGTATGCAGAAATTGCATAATCCAAATTAAGGAAAGCGAGTTGATTGTGGACCTAGTTGTCTTAGAAATAATTAAATATGACATAATTTTTGAAATGGACCTATTATCTTGCTATCATGCTATCATGGATTGTTATAGTAAGAAAATCAAATTCTATAACTCAGGAGATGTAGAGATAGAATTCATAGGCAAACGTCATTATTCGCATCTATTCTCCACAAGGAACAAAAGTAGTTTGGAATTCTTTGCCAACTTAATTGGGGAAGAACTAGGTAAGATCACAATTGATGTCATCTTGGTAGTATGTGACTTTTTGGACGTATTTTCTAAGTAATTACCTGGACTACCCCCACAAAAAGAGATAGAATTTACTATTTAGGTATATCTTGGTACGGAGCCAATATGTATTGCCCCTTACCGTGTGGCACCATTAGAGTTGAAGGAATATAGAGTTGAAGGAATTAATAAAACAGTTGGATAAACTTCTTTTTATGGGATTCATTCGACCAAGTACGTCGCCTTGGGGTGCTCCTGTACTCTTCATGAAAAAGAAAGATAATATACTGAGACTTTGTATTGACTATCAGAAGCTGAATCGAATAACAATAAAGAAAAAATACCCTCTACAATGTATTAATGACATATTTGATCAACTCAGGGTTCTTGTTACTATTCTAAAATTGATCTTTGAACTAGATACCATCAATTGAGAACCAAAGAGGAGAATATCTCCAAAACAACTTTTCGTACTTGAGATGAGCATTTTGAATTATTGGTGATGCCCTTTGGACTTACAAATGTACCTGTAGCTTTCATGGACATGATGCATCGGGTATTCAGGTCCTATCTTGATCAGTATGTAATCGTCATCATAGACGATATTCTCATTTACTCAAAATCACGTGAGGAGCATGTACAACATCTTCGTTAAGTATTATTAACACTAAGGGAGCACAAGTTGTATGCTAAGAAAAGTATGAGTTTTAGATGAAAGAAGTCAAATTTCTTGGGCATGTAGTATCCGAAGAAGGAGAGATAATGGATCTAGCTAAGGTTGAAGCAGTAATGAATTAGGACTAACCTAAGAATGCAACTGAAGTTTGAAGTTTTCTAGGATTGGCAAGATACTATCGAAGATTTGTGGAAGGATTTTCCAAAATAGCTCTACCCATGACTCGACTCACCCGAAAAGGAGAAAAATTTAAGTGGATCAAAGAATGTGAACATGCATTTAACATCATAAAGGAGAAGTTGACCACGACTCCTATTCTTACTATACCCGAAAGTGGTATCGGGTATGATGTTTATACGGATGCATCATTATAAGGACTTGGACGTGTATTAATACAAAACAACACGGTGGTTGCCTACGGATCAAGACAATTAAAAGCTCATGAATGAAACTATTCCACCTATGATTTGGAACTTGCAGCTGTTGTCTTTTCTTTGAAGCTATGACGTTGTTATCTAAATGCGAAATTTTTTTAGATTTACTCGGATTACAAAAGTCTCAAGTATAGATTCACTCAAAAAGACTTGAATCTTCGACAACAACACTGGATAGAATATCTCGAAGATTACGACTTTACACTTCAATATCATCCAAGAAAAGCTAACGTGGTAGCTGATGCATTGAGCAAAAAATCCCAAAGTGCAGTGTTCAACGTAATGAAGGACAAATGGTGATTAAGAGAGGCACTTAAGGACTATGATATCTGGATGAGTGAAGAAAAAGGTCAACCACATTTGTTTAATCTCGTTGCTCAACCTATCCTCCGACAAAACGTTGTTGAATTACAACATTCGAATTCCTACCTAAAATTCATCCGCACCCAACCAGAAGATGGAAACGCTCTTGAGAATTGGTGGTTGCAAAATGGAGAATTACTATATCAAAGAAGGTTGTGTGTACCCAATAATGCTCAGTTGAAAGAAGAGATACACAGAGAATGTCATCACTCTAAGTTTTTCATACATCATGGCAGCACAAAAATATATCAAGATATGAAGCTCCAATATTGGTGGAAAGGAATGAAGAATGATGTGGCTAAATTTACAGTTCGATGTGACATATGTCAGCAAGTAAAAGTAGAGCATTAGAAAGCTGGTGGGTTATTACAATACTTACCTATTCCAGAGTGGAAATAGGATTATATCACCATAGATTTTGTGATTGGATTACCCAGAACTACCAAAGGATAGAATACAGTATGAGTTATAGTAGATCGACTCACCAAATCAGCCCATTTCTTAGCCATGAAGAATACTGATATTCTAGCCACGTTAAGTCAACTTTATATATGGGAGATTGTAAGATTACATGGGATATTGTTATCAATCGTATCAGATCGAGATACTTATTTTGTGGCTCAATTATGGCAGAGTTTACAAAAAGCCATGGGAACCGAGTTACATTTCAGTACTGCCTACCATCCTCAAACAGATGGGTAATCTGAAAGGGTGATCCAAATATTGAAAGATATGCTAGGAGCTTGTGCTCTAGATTTTAAGGGTAGTTGAAATGAACATCTTCCACTGGTGGAATTTATTTACAATAACAGCTATCAAAGCAGTATTAGCATGGCTCCGTATGAGGCTTTGTACGGACGACCTTGAAGATCACCTCTATGTTGGGCCGAAGCTAGTGAGAGCGTTTTATTCGGTCCAAAAATTATCCGAGAAATCACTGAGAAGATTGAAGTAGTTCGGGATCGACTACGCACGGCTCAAAGTCAACAAAAGAGCTATGCAGATCAAAGGAGGAGGCGCTTGGAATTTCAAGTGGGTGATTATGCATTCTTGAAGGTATCCCTTAGGAAAGGAATATCTAGATTTGGGAAAAGGGTAAGTTGACTCCCAGATACATTGAACCCTTCGAGTGGAAATATAGCTTATTAGCTTGACTTGACAGCTCAGTTATCAAGAATACATGATGTGCTTCATGTATCCATGTTAAGGAAATGTGAACCAGATGCGTCTCATGTCATCGACTGGAAGGATGTCTGAATTCAAGAAAATGGAACGTACGAAGAGTAACCTGTGCAAATTCTCGATACCAAGGAGCAAGTATTGCGTAACAAGGTCATACCACTCGTAATGGTGCTATGACAACATCATGGTATTGAAGGAGCCACGTGAGAACTTGAAGCAGATATGCGTACGATATATCCCTATCTTTTTTTTAACTCTCGAGGTTAGTATCGAAATTCGGGGATGAAATTTTTTTAAGAGGGATGGATTGTGACAACCCGTATATAAATTAATCATTGACACACTAATTAGGTCGTCAATTATGATTCTATATAACTTTTAAAAATTTCAAATGAACAAATGGACCTCTAATATAGACTCTTCACATAAAAACGAATCATATAAGTGCCAGCAAGTGTAAAAAAAAACGAATCATATATATATGCATATAAGTGTAAAAAAAACAAACAAACAATGGTCATGTAAATCAGTGGCAACAAGTGTGTTAAGAGGAAAAAAAAAGGAGAATGGACAGATAAAAAAAGTAGTAACATGCTCAACAAAAAAGTAGTAACATGAAAAATATTTCATGGACAACATGCATTCAAACAAAAGGGAGAAGGGACAGATCAAACAACATGGGCAACATACATTCAAACAAAAAAATAATAACATTCAAAGACAAAAAAATAATAACATTTAATAGTAATATTTCGAAAAATAGTAACATTCAATATTAACATTTCAGAAAAAGAGGAAAAGGGGTAAGCGTATTTTTTTTTTTGCAGCTAAAAGAACTGAACTTTAATATATTTTCTCTCACTTGTATATGTTACAATGGTTAGTCTTATATGGACTAATGAAGTAATTTGAATTGGGTACAGAAGATAGAATCAGTTTGAGTACATAGTTAAGCAGATGAATATGAAGTTGACGGACTTCAAAAAAGAAAGCAACAATGCAACACTTGAGCAGTCGTTGGTGTCAATTATTCATGTAGCTTTGCAATGCTTGAAAGAATTATCTTAGGAAAGGATTAACATGAGAGATGTAGTGGCACAACTAAAGAAGATTATAACAGAGTTACATTAACATGCATGGCAAGGCAATTCGAAATTTTCAAATCCACTTTACTATTCACCGTGGGAGGGGGAGGGGGAGGGGGAAGAGGAGAGAGATGATTAAGAAGAAAATGAATAATAATTACTCTTGAATTTGAAATTCAAATTTATGAAAAAAGTTTTTACTGCTGATCTTCATTGAGCATTGTTAGAATATTTTACATAAAAGAATGTTTTTATGTGTGTGGGAACTCAATCCCATATCGACTAAATAACCAAAGATACTTGAATATATATATAGACTAGTGTTATCTAGCCTTTGAATTAAGAGAGTCTTGGGACTCTCACGTGCGAAGGGGTAGGACTAGTGGAGAAGATACGAATTTCTAAAAACTACGAACCCACTTTTTAATATTTTGTTTAATTGTTTTCTGTCTTTACTTCTATATTAAAATTTCAGTTGTTGAATACTAAAAACCTTTAACGGCTAGTATTCCAACAACCATATTTTTTGAGTTATTATCCAATTAAATATAGAAGTAATTACAAACTATTAATCACATATATTATTTGTATATATATACATATTTTCAGTATAGATATATCATATCAACTATCTTCTTACAAATATAAGTTTATGGGCAATATTCAAAGGTGTGTGTGTGAAGCTTCTGCTTCATTCGATTATGCATATCTGAGTGAAGCAACAGTCAATAGGCGTGGTTGTTGTATCCTCGGGACGACGCGTTACTATCTTTTGCGTTGTGATTCTTTCATAAAGGGGCGCGAATCGTGTTAAGAGAGCGACCTAGTCCGCGCCTCATCCTGCTGATCACTTTATTTGGATCCAATTTTTCCAACAATTTAAGACGATTACAAACTCAATAGAGAATTCTGCGATAGCCACTTCTACTATTTCATCTGTTGGATCAAAAAACCTTAATAAACCGTTTCAATTCAATGGACAGTTCTTCAAAAGATGAGCGAAGAATGTTATGTTCTATCTCAAACTAATGAAAGTCGCATGGATTCTCACTTCAAAAAATCCAAACAAGGTGAACAAGAAAGGTATGATTGTAGAAGAGTTATAGGAGACTGACAAAGATAATTGTCGCAATTATTTGCTCAATTGTCTTTCTGATGAGATATATGATTACTATTCCAATTTATATTCTTCTACCAAGAAGATTTGGAAAGTTTTGGAGGCCAAGTATGACACATAAGAAGCAGGAACGAAAAAATATGTAGCCGCTATTTTAAATTTCAGATGGTCGAAAATAAATCTGTAATTGCTCAAACACATGAGTTACAAATGATTGTTCACGAAATTGTGTCTGAAGGAATCAAGGTAGATGAACAGATGCAAGTTACAGCAGTTATCGACAAACTGTCGATTTCTTGGAAGGAGTATCAAAAGGGACTTCTTCACAAGCAGTCAGAATTAAGCATGGTGAATCTAATGACTCAGCTTTGAATTGAGGAAGAGGCCATGAACCAAAACAAGACCAACGACACTAACGGGAATCTCAATGGTAATGGAAACAATAATAATGTACATTTTATCACATCTAATGATAACATATCTAAGAGTCAAAATAATAGAAACAATGTCTATTTGAAGCCTAGAGGTAATAACATGAAAAGGTTTAATAGGGTTTCAAATAAAAATTATTTTCAAAAAAAAATGGACTCAAGCACCAAATCAAGGACTCCCTTCCAAACAAGTACCATATAATAAAAATAATCAGTCAAATAATGGTGTTTGTTTTGTGTGTGAAAAGTCTGGTCATTTGACAAAAGATTGTCATTTAAAAAATAGGGTTATGCTCCTCAAGCTAATGTGACAAAAGAACCTCTTGTTGCCATGATTTCTGAGGTTAATTTTATTGAAAATAGTTAAGGTTGGTGGGCAGATTCTGGAGCTTCTGGGCATGTTTGTCATGATGAATCTTGATTCAAGTCTTTCTCTCCCGGTGGAAATGATAAAAAAATGTTGTTTGGTGATTCACATCTCATGAATGTTTTGGGCATGGGAGAAGTCGAACTCAAATTTACCTCTAGCCAAGTTTTGACACTAAGATATGTTCTTCACCCTCCTGAAATCAGAAAGAATTTGGTTTCTAGTTATCTTTTAAATAAGGCTAGTTTCAAACAAACCATAGAATCTCATCAATTTATTTTGACCAAGAATGAGTCATTTGTTTGGAAAAGTTATGCTTGTGATGGTATGTTTAAGCTGAATGTTGAAATGAATAAAACTACTTCTTCCGTTTACATTGTTTCTTATGTGAATATATGGCATGCTCGTCTTTGTCATGTTAATAGCAAATATTTAAAAAATATGAGCCACATAGGTTTATTGCCTAAGTTACACAATAATTTTGAAAAATGTGAATATTGTAGCATGACAAAATAACAAGATAGCCTCATATCAAAGTAGAAAGAAATTATGAATTATTAGAATTGATACATACGGACATATGTGAATTTGAAGGAATTTTGACTCGTAGTGGAAAAATATATTTTATAACTTTCATCGATGGCTCGTCAAAATATACTTATGTTTATCTTATGAAAAATAAAAGTGATGTTTTTGAAAAACTCACCATTTTTATTAAAGAAATAGAAAATCGTTTTGATAGAAAAATTAAACAATTTAGAAGTGATAGAGATAGAGAGTACGAATCACTTGGATTAATTAAACATATACAATCTTTAGGAATAATTCATGAAACTAAACCACCATACTCTCCTCAATCTAATGGTGTAGCTAAACATAAAAATAAAACTTTGATCAACTTAACCAATGCTATGTTAGCTAGTTCTAGTGCACCTAAAAATTTGTGAGGAGAGATAGTCTTAACTGGAAATTAGGTTACGAATAGAGTTCTTCATAAACAAAATCTAGTTACTCCTTATTAATTGTGGAGAAAAAGAAAATCTAACTTGAATTACATGAGAGTATGGGGCTGTTTAGCTTATGTTAGGATGACTGATCCTAAAATTCCTAAATTAGGAATAAGAGCGACTAAATGTGTATTCATTGGATATGTATGCACTAACTGGTAAAGCATATAGATTTTTAGATCTAGAGAATAATGTGGTAATTGAATCACTAGATGCTATATTTCATGAAGATAAATTTCCTTTTAAATATAAAAATAGTGGGGGTGATGATAATACGCCAAAGTCTAGTGATATTCCTAGTTCATCATTGACCGAAAATATAGAACAAAACGAATATGAACCTAGGAGGAGTAAGAGTAGAGTAGAAAAAGATTTTGATTCAGATTATATTGTTTATAATGTTGAAGGGGATCCAACCAACTTCCAAAAAGCCTAAACATCTCTCGATGCGTACTTATGGAGAGAAACTATAAATGATGAATATAATTCACTCATACCAAATAAAACATGGAAATTGGTAGATTTACCTCCTAGTTGTAAAACTATAGGTTGTAAATGAATATTAAAGAGAAAGCTCAAATCTGATGGAACGATAGATAAGTACAAAGCGAGGTTGGTAGCTAAAGGTTTTAAACAAAAAGATGATTTAGATTTCTTTGATACGTTTTCTCTTGTATTTAGAATTATATCCATAAGATTGTTAATATCTATAGCTGCTACATATAATTTAGAAATACATCAAATATATGTAAAAACAAATTTTTTGAATGGTGATCTAGATGAAGAAATTTATATGAACCAACCAGAAGTGTTTATTCAACAAGGTCATGAAAATAAAGTATATAAATTAACTAAATCTTTATATGACCTTAAACAGACACCCAAGCAATGGCACGAAAAAAATGATCAATGTGTTTTAGCTAATGGGTTTAAGGCTAATGAAAGTGACAAATATATTTACTTAAAGTCTGAAAATGGTGAACATATTATTATTTGTTTATATGTTGATGATCTTTTGATATTTGACACTAGTTTATATGTGATTGAGACTACCAAGACTTTACTAAACAAAAATTTTGACATAAAAGGCTTGGGTCAAACAAATGTGATTCTTGGCATGAAAATCACAAAGAGTGTTGATGGAATTATGCTTGATCAATCTAATTACATAGAATTTTTTTTTGAAAAAATATAAATTTTTTATTGTAAACCTGTTTGCACACCTTTTGATTCAAACATTCATTTATTTTCAACAGAAAAATAAAGTAATATAATTGATCAAATAGAGTATGAAAGCATAATTGATAGTCTTAGATATGCCACTGATTGTACTAGACCTGATATTGACTATTCGGTGGGTGTACTTGGTAGATTTACTAGTAGACCTAGTATGGATCATAGAATGTAATATGTCGTCTTATTAGATATCTAAAAAAAATTATACATGTTGGTTTATTTTATAAGAATTATCCTGCTGTACTTGAAAGTTACTGTGACGCAGATTAAAACACCCTATCAGGTGTTTCTATGCCCACTACAGATTATGTTTTTACTTTGGGTGGTGGAGCCATAAGCTGGAAATCAAAAAAACAGCAAATTATTGCAAAATCAACAAGGGAAGCTGAATTGATTGCGCTAGCTTCAGCTAGTGAGGAAGCTGGGTGGCTTTGTGATTTATTGTATGATATACCTTTGTGGGCTAAACTAGTGTCACTTGTGTTAATTCATTGTGACAACAATATCACAATAGGTAGAGTACGTAATAAGTACTATAATGGACAATCTAGATTTGTGAGAAGAAAGCACAGTACTGTGAAATCATACCTGAATAATGGTGCGATCAATGTTTGATTATGTGAGATCGACTGACAATCTTGTCGATTCGTTAACAAAATCTCTAGCTAGAGAAAAGATCTTGAGTACATCGAGGGAGATTGGACTCAAGCCCATATTTGATTAAGTAACATATGAGGATACCCAACCTAGGGACTGGAGATCCCAAGAACTAGGTTAATGGGACAAACGAATCATAGAGTGACTTGGTTTGTGAAACATGTACTAATGAAATTTATATTATTGAAATTTTATATTCATTGTTCATCCCTATGGTGTAAATTACTTATGATCTCATAACGAAAATTTGGAGAATGAGATCAATATCTCTTAATGAGTTCTATAGTCCTTTTTGGGTGGGATGTCTTAGTTACGAGAACATCCTTGGTAGACTTACCTATAAGAGTGTGGAAGACGGGCCGCTTCCTATGAGAATTTGGGCTAATTCTCTAGAGCACTCAAGAAACAGGGATAAAGCACAAGGTCGAGAATGTGCTAGCCATTGAAACTTGATTTTGTACACCTTAAATATCATGTGTGTGATATGTTTCTACGTATCCTCAAGTAGTCATCGTTTGAAGGCTAAGTCCACTTTGACTCTAGTACAGGAACTTTGAAGCACTAAGTAAAGGTTTAAAGACATTGTCACTTTTGCAATGCATGATATTCTATTTATTGTCCGATTACTTATATAGTGTATCTTTTATTAAAATAAATGGGGAATTGTTAGAATATTTTAACTAAAAGAGTGTTTTTATGTGTGGGAACTCAATCCCACATCGATTAAATAACTAAAGATACTTGAGTATATATATAGATTAGTGTTATCTAGCCTTTGAATTAAAGAGAGTCTTGGGACTCCCACGTACGCAGGGGTGGGACTAGCAGAGGAGATACGGATTTCTAAAAACTACGAACCCACTTTTTAATATTTTATTTAATTGTTTTCTGTTATTATTTTTGTATTAAAATTTCAGTTGTTGAATACTAAAAATCTCTAACGGCCAGTATTCCAATAACCATATTTTTTGAGTTATTATCCAATTAAATATAGAAGTAATTACAGACTATTAAACACATATTATTTGTATATATATACATATTTTCAGTATAGATATATCATATCAACTATTTTCTTACAAATATAAGTTTCTGGGCAATATTCAAAGGTGTGTGTGTGAAGCTTTTGCTTCATTCAATTGTGCATATCTGAGTAAAACAACAGTCAATAGGCTGCATTGTTGTATCCTGGGGACGACGCGTTACTACCTTCTGCGTTATGATTCTTTCATAAAGGGGTGCGAATCATTTTAAGAGACCGACCTAGTCCGCGCCTCACTCTGCTGTTCACTTTATTTGGATCCAATTTCTCCAACAAGCATGAATCAAGGAGTAATTGTTTAGGAAAGTGATTTAAGCTGCTTTCAATATCATAAGAAGAGTATTTTGGAGTTTTAAAAAAATAATAGATTTAACTGCTTATTAGTAAAATTAAAAATAGGTTTATCCCCAAATAAATTTCTTTGACGGACTAAACTCATTATAAGTCCCTTAAAGATGACTCAGCCCCAATTTTCACTAAAAAAAAATTAATGTTAGTTAAACTCTTAAAATTTAGGAGTTTTTAGTTTTTAATTTTTTTTTAATTGAATATAAAGGTTGGGGGTATTTTGGACAATAGAGATCAAAATTGACTTATTCTTAAATACATTTCTTTAATGGACTTATCACCAAATAAGTTCCCAAAAGGGCACTAGCCCCCAAATTTTTCTAAAATTTACCACTTTAGTATATTAGACTTTTTTTTATTTTTATTTTATGAAAATTGAGACTGAGTTTTCTTTAAGGGACGTATAATGAATTTAGTTCATCAAGAAATTTTGTTTAGGGATAACTTCGTTTTTAATTTTACTAGAAAGTGGTTAAGTCCACTATTTTTTTAAAACTCCAAAATTCCCCGTGAAAGCAACTTAAATTAATTTTCTGTCTTGAAAATTATTATCCCTTAATGCAATGTCAATAGAGATATGTCAATAAAATTTTCATCATAAATTTAAAATTCAAATTTAAAAATCTCTCTCTAGCTAACGCCCTTCATAAGAAAGCTGGCTATGTCTTCAAGTCCCACAGCCACCACTGGAAAGGCATAGCTCGTCTAAAACTCCAATTCCGACGACTCTTCCCCCTTTGTCTAAAACTCCAGTGGGCATTCGAGCATCGTCTCTTACAGTAAAAACCCTCTCTCATCTCGAATTCTCAAGTGTCCAATTGAAATGAATGTGCGTGTGTTGGAGAGGAAAAAGAGAGAGAAAGTGAAAAAGAGTGAGGCAAGAGAAAGAGAGATGAAGAGGTGAGTTTGAGGAGAGATTCAGATTGGGGCTTAGGGCTAAAAAGATTAGAGTAACGGGCGAGATTGGAAGACGAATCTGGGTTTCCTTTCTTCATCCAAGAACTCCACAGTCAAATAAAAGCCCCAAAAGGTTCTACCTAGCTGGTGCAATTTTACCGTGTCGCCTTATTTTAGTTCTACCTAGCTGGTGCTGCTCGAAATGCGACATAAGGAAAAAGTTCATGAGGACCTTCAATTTGTATGGCGATTCTTTCTGCACTTCCTGGAAGATTCTTTCGTTTAAGAAAGAGCTCTCACTCGCTAACTCTTCAACTATCCTCTATTTAATCAAACTTCTAAAATTTAGGATAATTAATTAAATATAATTATTAAGGGTATTTTAGACAATGAATATCAAAATTGAATTATTCCTAAACAAGTTTTCTTGATGGATTTATTGGACCGACCCCCAAATTTTTCTTTTATTTTTTGTATTTTAGATATAATTCAAAAATTTTAAGGCCCAAATTTTAATAGTTTAAATCAATATCTAATTTTTTAGGTACAAAACTACTCCTATGCATGAGCATTGATTTAAGTTTTTCTAACTCTTTTGGATGTGTTTATAGTTGTATTTTACTTACTTACATAAAAAAATTATATACATTATTTCTTATGGTGAAAATCTATAAAATTGATTCCTTTTTTGTCTTAATATAAATTTTCATTTCAAATAATTTAAGCTTAAATTGTCTGTGTTATCAGGGTTTTGCACTTTATGCGTGCACATAACTCATGGGTAAAGAATGATTATTTATTATCTTAAAATTATTTTTTGCACACATATTTTATCATTAAATTACTTGTTTAAAAATAAAATTGAAAAAATCTTATTTATGATCAACTAAGATTGAATGAATTAACTATATTATCTATTGAAAAAGATTTATTATCAAAACTTGAATATAAAATTTTGATTAATATTTTATATTTTAAAATATAATTAAAAATAAAAATAAAATAATTAAAAATATAAAATATTAATAAGGCCCCGCCTTGCCAC
>CM042191.1:8453449-8473070 GCA_023539305.1 Ilex asprella
TATATATATATATATATATATATATATATATACACACACACATATTATAGAAGTATAAAACCCTAATTTCTTTTATTCAACAACCCTCCCCCAATCAGTTGGCGGTGTATTAGCAAAGCAGCTTTGTTCTTAGTTTTTATTATTCTTGGCAAATGTAGTTCATAAAAAGAATCGTTCCAAATATTTCACTATAAAAAAAATAAATAAGACTTTTGCTTCAACTTTTATTTAAGCAGTCTGGTTCAAAAAATTATGCATGTGATATATAATATATGATTTATAAGTGATAAAATTGTTAGTTATTATTTTATATTTTTGGTAAATGTATGATTCACTTTATAAATCATAATTATTACATTAAATATAATAATAAAATTTTAAAATATATATATTTTATGGAAGCATCCTAACCGCTTCCGTATCCTATTTTTTTAAGTTTTATCGTATCATCGTATCCCGTATCGCTGTATCTGTATTTGTGCTTCATAAGGTATCACTAACCTATAATAAAACAGTAACTGAATAAGGTGACCCTACCTACATAATTTTTTGCTTATATAGAGGAAGGGTGGGTAATTATTTGTTTACATAGAGGGTTAATTATTAATTCTTTTGGGGTCCATTTACTTATTTATTTTAATACTAATATTGGTAATACCATGTCAACATTGTCACATAGTATTACCATTGTAATTAATATCTTCTCGAAAGTTAGATATATGTACGCGCTTTACTATATTATATTTATATCTATATTTATATTTACTTATTTGAGATTTTTTTTTTCATTAGATTAATTGCACTAAAAATCGCTAAAGTAAAGAACTTATCTCATTTTAGTCTCTAATATTTCAATTGCATCATTTTAATTTTTCAAATATTGAATATGTTTCTATGTGGCCCCTTAAATAGGCATACCACACATGTCGGGTTAGGCGAGTTCGTGTCAAGTTTTACCAAGTTCATGTCAAAAAAATGCTTCATTCATATCTGATTCGTTTATTAATTCGTGTATAATGAATCGTATTCGTGTAGTATATAAACCATAAATAATTGGTATATAAACGAGTCGTGTCGTGTATTCTTCTAATTGACATCATCCATATCCAATTTATTTATTAATCGTATAGGGTTAGGTCTATTCTTTTACTAAAAGGATGGCTTAAAAAAATCTAAATCTTCTAAATTCGTATCGTGTTAACAAGTCATGTTATATTTTGACACCCTTACCGTCAAGCAAATAACTTTCAAATTACTAATATTTTTTTATCACAAACTTGTCACGTGATATCTAAATATGGACAAAAAATAATTTAGATAGCTCTTAACCAAAATCTAGATAGCTCATGACCAAAATTTGGATAGTTCGTAATCAAAACTGTGTAATTTGGATAACTCTTGTACCAAACATTTGGACAAAGATTATTCAAATTATTTTTTTGCACATATTTAAGTATTACTTAACAAGTTTATAAAAAAAAATTATTAGGAATCTGCACGCCGTCTATTTGAGGGACCACATAAAAATACATTCAATATTTTAGGGACTAAAATAATATAATTAAAATATTGAAAACCAAATTGAGACAAACCTCATACTTTTTAGACCTTTATTGCAATTAACCTTTTCTTATTTTATCCCTAATTTTTATTATAAAGTCAATATATAGTTTCTTCTAATTTTTAATTCTTATACGTACGTGATTTCTAAGTTCTTTTGAACTCTCTTATTAACAGTATTTAATTTCTAAATTCTATATAATTTTATTTTCTATATTTATTTGATTTATAAGTTATTTATAATCTTTTATTAATAGTATCTAAGTTTTAAATTTATTTATTAATAGTACACTTATATACGATTTTTTATATCTATATCTATATCTATATTTATATGAAGAAATATGTTTCACACCCAAGGATCAAAATATCGTTTCGAAACAGTCAAAACATCATAAACGTTTTCGTTTTCAAGGAGACTGAAATGAATCGGTAATAAAATAAAAATTTTAATACTTCAATATGTTCTATAATATTTCGCAATATTTTGTTATATTTCAATGTATTTGCACAATTATTTCGGAATGTTTCAAGATATTTCAATATATTTCGACTAATGTTTTTGAAAAAATAATTCTTAAATTTTTTATTTTTTTTGAAACGGATCAAAACGTTTTTGAAACATGTCAAAACGTTTCCGTTTTTTACGTGACCAAAACAATTCATAAAAAATAAAAATTGATCCTTCTTCACACCTACAATGTACATACATAAATATATAATTTTTATCACAAAAAAGTAAGATGCATTAGTTATTTTCGCAAATATTTATCTCCGACTAGTTGGAAAAATTGCTTCACACTTGCAATGCACGTACATGACCTGATAATTTTTATCGTCAAAAAAAATATTTTATTTATTTTCACAATATTTATCTTCGACCAATTGAAAAAATTACGTTTTACACATTACACGAATATGACCCGATAATCTTTTATCACAAAAAAAAATATTATAGATGTATTAGCAAATATTTATCTCCGAAACACGTGCAATGCATGTGACAATGCTGAAATAAAAACGACTTTGTCGAAAGTTTTCGAACCTCTTCTTACTCGCGCGCCTCTATATAAAAACGCAGTGACATTAGAGAGGTTCCTTGACCCCCACGTCTCATCAAACACATAGCAGTGGCCTTGAGAATCTCCATGGGGTCTCTCTCTCTCTCTCTGACAGCATCTCGTTATTGCATCTAAAACTTTCTCTCTTAACTAATTTTGTAGTTTTTGCCCTTTCCTTCTGGTTTTGAAGGTGAATTATCAAATAATTTTCCGTATAGAAAGCGAGGGTGGAGGATTTAATCGAAACAAAGAGAGGTATGCATATAAATATAAGCATATGTATACCCACACACATATTTGTGTATATGTATAAATTTGTGGAGATATGTGAGAATTAGACAAGACCCATGTTTATATTATTTGTGAAGTGTGGAAGTTCACTTCTCTGTTTAAATTCTTTTGAGGATTATGTGGGGGGTTATACACTGACAGATGATGATTGCTGAAAACAAAGAGTACTACATTGTTGTTTCGAAGCCTCTACAAATAACTTTGTTTATGAACTCAACTTAGTTGAAGTCAAATAGTTATTGATGGAACCAGTAATGAATTTGGGGCCATTGGTAATTGCCTTAAGCCGTGGTTATTGATTTGATCCTGATTGGACTTATTCAAGTTGAGTAATGGGAAAGGAGGAGTTTTTTATTTTGGGTATAATTGTGAATTAGATTATAAGACATAGTTGGAATCTCAATGTGGATTGTAGCGTTTTGCTATGCATAATTGGGGTTGGTTAGATGTTTAATTTTCTTTCCTTATAGAATTATAAATGCAACCTTGTTTGGGATTTTAACCTTATACATTCCCTATTTGGAGTATTAATAGATATTGCTATAACCAAATCGTAGGGATTGTGACAATTAATCGTGTTGAAAATTGTAAATTGTTGTGATCTTTCATTTTCATATAGTGCAATCTGTAAAAGTTGTGATGTTATTGTGGATTGGAATCTTATGGTTGGTATACCTAAAAGAGCGAATCCTTTTTAAGTAGATTTTGTCGTGATATGGAAGGGCGATTACTTTGCCAGACTGGGATGTGAACGATTTGGAGCCTTCTTAAGATCTACTGAAAATGGAAGCCAACAATTGGAGAACTCAACTATCATTAGAGTCTCGCCAGAAGATTGTTCATAAAATGTAAGCCTTCTTCAAATTGCCTATATTTTTTTAAACAAAAAATGTTTATGTATGATGCAAACCCTGATCAATACGTGAAGTTTTAACCTTTATTTGAAATTTTTAATTGCTACTACCCGCTTGACGTAAAGGGCCTTTGATTGGTTGATTCATTTAGTCGAGTATGGGGTGTCCTCCTTTTAATTTTTAATCGGAGTGCAGTTTTTCTTTGCAAGTTAGGTTGATGTTGATTGATATGGACTGCCTTATTTGATAAGTGCATATTCGTGATATTTGCTAAATTTGATTTTTTTTATAGCTGGAAATGAAGAGAATTGTATGGTTGTGTTAATCGCGACCATGAAAGTTGCAGAAATATTTCTTTTGTTTTTTTCTTTGATTCAAGGAAATAATGCTTTGGTTCAAAATTTGTTAATAGCATATATAGTAATTTCACCTAAATTGGGTTTCAGATATGCCAGTGATAATATGAAGCTTCTTCACTGATGTTCTTATTACAATTTCACTTGTTCTCCAATATTGTTCTCAATTGTAACTTAAAGGGTGTCTTTGACCTTCTAGTCTTACTTTAGTTACTTTTAAACACTACTCTTCTGAATTGCTTGAACGAAAATCCCCTCTGTCTATGGTCTTCCTGAATGAATTAAATTGTTCTTGTCTGGACCAGATGCTAAGGTTATGATCACTGCAAAGTTGCTGTCGTCTTGATTTTGTGTGTTTATTTTGCTCTTTGGTTCCCTTCCCTATCTTCTTATCACACTGAAAATTTTAATGTGAGGCTCAATGACAATACTAGAAGTTTTTTGTGGTATCACTTATTCATTTAAAACTGGTTGAAGAAGCATTTGTTCTGTTTTGATTCTCCTGTGATCTTGATACCTCTGTAATTGACTATCTTGTTCTGCTTTAATGATCGTCTTGGGAAGTTGGCATGCTTGACTCTTCAAGAAACTTAGTGAAGCTAGGGAAAGAGATTAAATGAGAGGCACATTGACAATAGTAGAACTAATTAGGCGAGTGGTATTACTTGTCTATGTAAAACTGATTGAAGAAGCATTCATTCTATTTTGCTCTTCACTCCTCTTTGTCTAATTAAAAGATGATGATTCTATAGCAAACTAGTGAAACTATCCAAAAAGGGCTGTGAAAGTACACTATATTTCCAATTAAATTAAATGCATAATTAGAAATGAGAGGATCCTTTCGAGGGGAAAAAATCTTCCATACAGATGTTGGAAAACTAGAAATCCTAATTGTAGTCTATATCTTCTGTAAAGAGTAAATAACAGATGCCTCTTTTGATTTGTTCATAGAAGTAAACTTTTTATTACAAGAGAAAATTATTCTTTAAAGTTTCCAAGAACCCGTGTATGAGTGGCAGTAGCAGAGACTCAAGAGAGAACAAAACATTTTCTAAAAAGGTAAGTTCTATTATGAAATTCAAAAATTATTTGTTGAAGCACCTCCTTGCTCACTTCTGCTCTTTAGGGAAAGATCAAGGTGGAAGTAATAGTTAACATCTGGTGTTCTGTTCTGTAAATGCATGCCATCAGTAGCATGGTTCTTGATTGATTATACTACGTTGCACTGCATTGCAGTAGGACTTCATGCAGGACAAATATGCATCTGCAAAAAGGACCAAAAATTGGCTCCCCGCCCTAACTCTGAGAAAAGTAAAGAAGAAAAAGAAAACCTAATTTACGTATTTAGGAGTTGTGACAAAGAGTTGATTACGGATCTGCTAATTATGGTCAATTGCCCTCATAGAGAATACTGTCAATGTGAAATATGGCCTGTATATTATTTACTATTATGGTGTAATTTTTAGCTTCCTTATTACTTAAAAAACCTAAATAATATGAGAAATGAATCATGCTCTATGGTTTCAAACAATTATCGTTTTCCTTGAGTTGGCGACAATTTTCGATTTGACTTACAGATTTAATTGCTTGGCCTGTTGTTAGCTAACTTCTTGCTTGATACTGGATGTGTCTGATAAGTTACATGTTTATATATTTGTTTATTTGCTATATCAGAGACCTCCTAGATAGTATCGTTTGCTTTTAATAGCTTTTATCTGCCTTGCTTAGCAAATAACTTCTCCGAACTTGATCTTGCTTGTATAGAATAGATACACTGAGGAGGCATATTACATCTCCGAGCCAACAAGACATATATGCGACTGAGCAGCTTGCTTTAAGGTTTGAGGACAAGATATATATGGCTGCCACAAGTCAGGTATATTCATCATTTAGAAGTATTCATTGACTTTGGCTCTATTTTTTTTTTCCGGGAGGGGAGTGGGGTGGGGGAGATGCAGTATACCTTGAGTCTGCATTACTCTTTATTTACAGAATTCTATTTTTTGTAACAAGTTAGTTCAATGTAGCCTTATCCAATCCCTTTTTTTTTTACTTACATGGATCCGCGTTTGCAAAAACAACTTTTCCTTTAACCATCTCATTTCTTATGGTTCTTACTTCCCCTTTGGCTTGGGTCCTGAATCCTGATTCATGTACCAAACAATTAGGGAACTGACTTAATTCTGAATGGACATTATAAAACAAAGGAAATGGCAAAGATTGAAAGCAAAAACCTTCGAGAATTGGAAACATGCACCTTAAAATTATGCAAATTTTCATGGTTTAGAGTTATATTTTATCCTAATCTCATTTTAAATTAAGTCTATATTGTCAATTTTTTCCTCTTGGATTGTACGGTATGGGCAAAAGCTAAGCATTTGGCTCTACTTGCCATAATTACTGCTGTTAGACTTGAACCTATGTTTTCGCTTGATAACTTGTGCTTTACCTTGCACTAAGTAATGAACATTTCAATTGAGCAAAAGCTCTCTCCCTCTGTTGGAGCTATTACCCTTTATCTGTTTTAACAAATTCAACTAGGAGTTTTATAGTATTTTTTTGACATTAAAATTTGTGCTGTAGGTTAGGGGTCTTCAGTTTGTCCAGGATTAAAAAATTAGCCTATCCAAAGCCTTATCTGGGAGCAAAATTGAGAAACATGAAAATTTTCACTCATTGTTTCTCTTTTATACTTTGTTTCTTAAGGCTAATAAAATGATAATAATAATACTAGTAGCAGCCTTCCCCATATGTTCTCATGCACAGATTCTGCTACTTAACATCTTTTTGGCTGGCGTCTAGATTCCTTCTACTTTCGTGCATGCCAATACTTTCAGCCTTACTCAAATAGGGGGTGGCGTTATATTCCAAACCGAAATATACTAAATTATAAATAAGGAATTCTCATAGGATTACCATTATATAGTTGATATAGGATTTGATTAACCAAAACCTTTTGATTTGTTAGAAATACTATAAAAACTCCGGTTTAACTAAACTAAATGTGTGTTTTTATTTTTATTGCAATTGGGACCTTCTAGGATAATTATGAGCATTAAATTGAAAGAGATAATTTCTTAGTGCTCTTATGAGAAATTTCACAAAAAAAACTAGGGGAGGGGGGGGGGAAGTAATGGCAGGTTTTTCCATTAGTTGTAATGGGGGAATCGAACGGAAGGGACAGATTGTTATGATTTTAAAAATATAAGATTAAAATTGGGACCAAGTAAAGTTGAGGCGAAAAATTGAGGCAAGGTTTAAAGTTCAGGAAAAATTGTGTAATTTACCATCGAATAAACATATATGTTGCAAGCCTTGGGGACTTGAGGAGGCCATGGCACCGCCATTCCGCTTAGCTTCTTCCTTTGATTTTTTTTTTGGAGCTTGAGTCTTTCAGTTTGTTCCAGAAAGTTCTGAAAA
This sequence comes from Ilex asprella, assembly GCA_023539305.1. Taxonomy (NCBI): domain Eukaryota; kingdom Viridiplantae; phylum Streptophyta; class Magnoliopsida; order Aquifoliales; family Aquifoliaceae; genus Ilex; species Ilex asprella. The sequence goes on from CM042191.1 coordinate 8,460,992, forward strand.
TTGAGTTTTTCAATTTGTACTTGCAGGAGGATTACATGCGGCGGATAACTTCAAAGATGGCATCAGCGAATACATTACCTCAGGACTTTGCAATTAATTGTTTGCCAATAGATGCTGCCTGTACTGGTGAAAATTCTGGGGATCAAGGTAGTAGCTCTAACATCAAAAGTGCTCTTACACAACACCAACATAAAGATATGGACTTTGTATATTTTCACTGATATCTGCATATAGTTTTAATTTTTTGGACACTGTTTGACATTCATTAGGGATGTAAGAATTTGTTAACATCTGCAGGTTTCAAAATCTTGTATTCGAGTGTTTTTTACTCCCTTTGCACATAAGCTTCAGCCTTTATTCCAAATAGTTTCAGTTGTTAATATTAGAACTTTTTTTTTTTTATCTTTTCATTGTTTTTGAAGCACGTCAGCCATCATCCAAGAGCATTCTAAATAGTATTGCATCTGCTAGAGTACGACGTATTGCCAGTGCAAAATCGGCAATGACTCCTATTGGTGGTTCAACTCAGACTTTCATGCCCATAGCTGTTGGCCAGAGGTCCAACTTGCAATTCATTTCTGGCATTTCACAGGATCCTGTAGAAAGTTTAGTTGGACAAGGGAGGCCTTTCGATAGTTTTGCCAATTCTCAGAGGCAGGTGCAGGGAGGGGAACAATCAATGACGGTTGCTACCCAACAACTTCAGCAGCAATCTCAGATTTCACAGCAACATCCTTTCAAGCAACAAGTACAAAATCAGCTTCCAAAGAAGGATTTCAATCAGGAGGTTATCTCTTGCTCAAACATGCAAACTGAGAACCAGCAGAGGCAACAACAGCAGACCACCTTGTCAACTCCTCAGATGCAGTCTCCCCAGCAGACTGTCATGAAAACACCTTCTGTTATGCATCTTTCTTTGGGACAGTCAGTTCCTTTACCTGGTCTTCCACAGAATCAGCAGTATTCTGTTAGACAGTCTAAACAACCTTTACTTGAGCAAGATCCTCAGTCTTTCAGGAAACAGCAACAGCCACAACAGGCTCCAGTTAATAATCAAGAAGTTCCATTGCTGCGACAACTAATGTTGCCACCAGAGCAGCAACAACAGTTTATGGGACAGCTACCAGATTCCACTGACATTCAATCAAAGGGGAAACAAAAATGTGCCTTTGACATGCAGCATCCGAAGTTATTGGTCCACAACAACCATTCAACTCCACATCCACAACAGTTGGGCCAGCAAAGTAACACATCTAGGTCCAATGGAGCACAATCTGGTAAGTACAGTTTGAGAATCGAGCCTTTTTCTTTTGAAGTGGATTATGATATTTTTGACATTTTTCAAGGCATGCACTTGCTTTACGATATTTAATTCTTTCTGTTGCTGGTTAATCCAGATGCATATCTTTTTCTTCTTTGGTTGTTGAACTCTGCATCCTAATCATCACTAATCAACCCCTGGTTAGTGGTTACTATTGAAGGTAGTTTCACAATCTCTACCACCAGCCAAAACATCATTTTTCCCGTCTTATTGAAATTGGAATACTATACCTCAAACTATATGCAAACCTTAACAGTTTTATTTCGTTTCTAAACTTTAGCACCAATAACTAGTGACTACCCATAATCACCCATAAGCCACAAAAGAGTTTTTGGTGCTTTAGGTCATTAGTTGTGGTATTTGAGCGTATAGGAGTTCATTCTCACTTGTCTAAGAGCTTCATATGGGAGAATCTTCCCTGGCACTTTTTCTACTTTACATTGTGATATCTTTTATTGGGGACTCCCTGTTATTATCCTTGAACACGATGATAGAGCTACATTTACCCCAAAGAAATCAATCCACAGAGTTCCACCACTGTGGCTCCGTTATGTCTGATCGCAGAAGATTGTTGAGCCAAACAGGGAGCTCTTATCTACTAGGTTTATCTTGAAGCCAACTTTTGGGTGGACAAATCTACTGAGATGACCTAATATTTTAGTTTTAATAATCCATGGAAGTCCTCCTGGCTATGTTGTCAATGACATTTGGGCTGCCGCTTCTGTTTGTAATGTGGGCTAAGGTTATTTTAAATGATTGCAGCATCATGTTCTTTTCAATGGAATTCATTTCTTCATTTGAATGATTTGTAATTTTCTATTTCTTTTTCCTTAGGATTATGTGGACAATTTTACTGAGTAATGTACAAATATTTGCTTACTTTGTCTCTAGTGACACTAGATTCAATATGTGAGACCAGACAAGAAAACGACGATGATTGGCAAGAGGAGGTCTATCAAAAGGTAGAGTCCCATAATTTTCTGTTGTATCTAATTATCTTCAATAAACCTTGTGTTATCATCACCAACACTTGAGGACGCGTACTTCCAATTCTACTACGTAGGTTACAGCTATGAGGGACATATACTTTCCAAAACTCAGAGAAACCCACAAAAAGTTTCTTCATCTTGTTAGATCTTTTCAGGTAACCTCGTCGCTTTTGCCTTTCTTGCTTCTAGAACTCAACACCTTTTCTCTTAACCAAGTTTGGAGATGTTTCTTTGCTTCAAAACTTTACCTTTTCAACTATTGTGGTTCTTTTGTTTGTTTACATAATGTATATGTGTTATTTGATGCTTTGCAGGTCAATTCTCTTCCGGAACAAGAAAGGACTGCCCATCTCGAGAGGTTCAAAAAGATAGCAAATGCATTTAAGTATTACGGAACATTTTTACACCTTCCCAAAAATAAGTTATCAACAGATCACAAAAGGATGGTGGATGTGATTGAGAAAAAGATCATTGATTTTCTTAAATTCGCTGGGCCAGAAAAGTCCAGTTCTTCACTGCAGCAGCATGTGCCCCAAGCCCTTGTGCAGTTATCGCAAATGTCTATGCTGCCACAATCTCGAAATCCTCAAGGTGATCCTTGTGGAAACCAAATCAATCCCCATTTTCAATTGAACAACTCGTGCTCTAAAATTGAAATGCAAAAGAATAATGTGACAAGCTTGCAGCAGTCTGCGATTTTATCTGACACCACAACTTCACCACAGACCATAATGAATTTGCAACAGCCTCGTAGAAATTTGGATGGAGAACAAGGGATTGGTTTTAGTTCATTTTTAAAATATTCTGCAAGTGCCCCTCAACCCAACACTGTTTTGTCACAGAGTCGGCAGAACATTAATCCCTTTGAATCGCATACTATGCTTCAGAGCATGCATCTCAAATCACAGAATGACCAACAACCAATAAAGGTTCAAGATGCAAAGAAACAGCTTCAGCAGTGCAACCAAACCCCACATGTTCATCAGATGAATGAAATAGACAACCAGAGAGTGAAACAAGGCATGGATGTTAAAGGGCAGGTTCTTTTGCAATATCCCTTAGCAGGCCACCATTCAATGAATAACCATCACCAAGTGAAGTCAGAATCTCCATCCCCTCTCTCTTCTCCCCAACTTCTTCAGGCGGAGGCATCTCTTCAAATTCCTCAACATTCCTCTATATATGTTGACCAGAAAAATTTGCAGAGATCTCTTGCAAAAGCTGGAACCCCTTTTCCATCTCTGGACTTATCTGCTCCTGTTCCTTCTCATTCATCTTCCTTGTCTCCATCCTCCATTAAATGGAATTCTGAAAAACTTACTTCAAGTATTTGCTCACTCTCAAATTATGCAAGTATTGGACTTCAACAAACAACTGATGGGGCAGCATCAGCCACACCCCTTTTGATACCCACTCCTGGATCATCAGCCTCGCCTTTGCTTGCATTGTGTAATGATCTGGATGGCAATCATAATAGCATTCTACCAACAGATGGTTGCGACCCTAGTGTTTCCAATCAGCCTTTTCAGCGCCTACTTAAAGCGGTTAGTTTGAGATAAGTTTCCAGTTGATTTTATGTTAAAGTCCTTATATGGCATGCAATTTTTCAAATTTTTTGCAATGTGAATGTACAGGTGAGATCAATGTCACGTGAAGCATTAAGTGCTTCTGTTGGTGGCATGGAGTCAGTTGTCAGTATTGTTGAGAGGACAGCTGGATCAACTCCAGGTGAAGGATCTAGGATGGCAGTTGGTGAGGATTTGGTTGCCATGACTAATTGTCATTTACAAGGAAGAAATTACACCATGCCAGTTGAGATTGCTGGAAGAAAGAGAGCGAGGTGCTACACAATTGAAGTACCCTCAAATACTGTTTCATCAGTAAGCAGCGTTAATGATAGTGTCAAGCGGTTGACTAGCTACGAGGCATCTGACTTGGAGTCAACTGCAACATCTTATAGCAAGAGGCCAAGGACTGAGGTATGGTAACTGTTGCAGCTATGTCTTCAGCATGGTAGAAGCTCTTGATATATAATCCCTTGCATTTGTTATCTGTCATACATACTCATCCAGACAACTTGGTTGTGGCACATCAATACAGCTGAGCTCATATTCATCATATCATCATCATTAGGAAGTACAATTTGTTGCCCTGCCTCTGATATTTGATCCACCATCGAAGTCCTCATCCACCAACCAAATGAAGTGCCAAATTCTCAATCCGAGCCTATGGTTCCAGTTTTTTTAGATATAATTTTCTTCATATGGTCTTTGTTTCCCATTCTTACCGCTCATCACTTGTCTGAGAATAATCTAAAACAGACTGACAATTTTAAGGACAAGATATCATCAGAAGAAAAGGAAAACAACGTAGAGTTCACTATAAAAGAAACTAAAAGACTAAAGAACAGCTGCCTTCTGATTCCATTGAAGATCTGAGAAAGGAAGCCCTCTGCAATTTCCATGACTTTGGTGCAAAAGAAGCCAAAATCACAATTTTCTGATACTAATTTTGAAGGAAGATACGGTCATTGAAAATTCTGAAGTTCTGCTCTGGTCAAGTACACCAAAGAATTACCACCAATGCACCATTCCAAAGGAGTGATTGTCCTCCCAAAAGCCCATAAATTGATGTGCTACAACTTCTCCTCTTAAGAAGGATAAACCCATTCCTCACCAATCCTACTGGATTATTTATTTCATATTCTCCACTGGAATATGGATAAAATCATGCCTCGCCAATCAATCATATTGATATGCAAAAGTCCAATTGAATTAGTGAGTATTTGCCACTCCACTTCTCAAACACGTAGCAAAAATCAGGATCAAAGCCTTACAACCCATCCTTACATGCAACAAATCACCTGGGTGAGGACAGTACACCAAGAAAAGGCCTTGACTTTCGTGGTGGACTTTTGGGATGTTTTGAAATAAATGATTGAGCGTTTTGAGGGGTTACTAGCTATGAATAAAAAGATCTACAAGGGAAGATAGTATTTACCTGATTATCCACAATACAAAGTCTACAATCTTGAGAAGAATAGTACTAAAGAAAAAATGGAGAGTGTCAAGCAAAGAAACAATCCGTAGGCACCTAAAGAAATGAAAATCTCAAGAATAACAGTCCTCCTTTATGACAAGAAAAGTCGAAATAGGAGCCTCGTGGGGGGAGGACAAATGACAAAAACATGTAAAACAGTACTAAACCATAAATGCCCTCCTCAAGTATCCTCACAAAATAAAATTTTCAATAATTTTGTTTTTGTATTTGGGTTGCGGGATATTTCTTTTTCTAACGCTTAGTTTACATAGTCTAGGTGTTAGGTTACAACTTGGATAGATAGGTTCCTCTTTGCTACATAGAGGAAAGATTTATTTCTGCATGTGGTGCAAAGGGTTATGTCTAGACTCTAGTTGGCCCATTTTCCAATTGCACACAAGTTAAATCCTATTAAGTGGGGGGCAGTGCTGTTTAGATTTGAGAATATGATGTGGTTATCACTTGCGATGCTAGATTTAGGAGAACAAATATCTTTTGGGAAATTGAGGAATTAGATAGTTTAGGAGGTTTTAGTGAGGAAGGCAAGTTGGAGGTAGAAAAGTAGGGAAAGTGGATTTCAGAAGGTGGTTGTTTTACCAAGTCTTCTCGTAGAATGGCAAATGGTAGGAGGGGAAAGAGAATCATTATAGGATTCTAAATTTAATCAGGTGAGCTTGTGACAAATCCTTCATTGATTCATTGAATCCTATAAAAGTGTATATATTGAGATGAACGTTTTTGGCCATCAATTGAAGATGATTATGGTGTTCGATAATATATAAAAGAGTGAGTTGGCTTGAAATTGAGGAGGTGGAGATGAGAAGAGCTTTACTGTGGCTTACTATCAGAATAGCTTGTGACTTTGCTGGATGAAAGCACTGCAATGTGCAATGCTCCCCTCACCCACCTAACAAAAACACACCGATACTGGGTGACCCACATAAGAGATCTAAGGGGTACCATAAATTTTTTATAAAGGTATTTGTTTGCAAATTATTTTCTACTCTACAGAGTTTGCTTCTTGTATGCAAAACACTGTTGTGCACATATGTGATCATGAGTAAACGAGCAATATTACATCATTCCAATCTATGGCAATGACTGAAACACTAGAGTTTACTGTCTCTAAGTTTGCCTGCATGACATTAAATTCACTATTGTACCCAAACATGTCTGTGCATGTGCACCTCCGTTGGAAGTTTCCTTTAATATTTCCACATCTAGTGGCATTCCACATAGTGGAATAGGATATATCTTGCAAGTAAATGTATAAACTATTCTTCACAATTTAATTGTTTTAGTTCCTTGGGTCAATTGGAACATTTTTCATAAGGAACAATTAAATAAATTCTCTCTTTAATTTTCTAGAAAGCAGCAACGCAACGTCCATGCAATAGGTGCTTCCATGTTAATTAACTTTTATCTCAATGCAGCTTGAAAATGACGATGAAATGTCATCTCTGTTATTTCAATAAAAGAACTAATTCAACATGTTGCAGGTCAATTATTCTCTGTTGGAAGAAATAAAAGAGATAAACCGGAAATTGATAGAAACTGTGGTTGATATCAATGCTGAAGATGTCAATTCAATGGTGGCTACTTCGGTTACTGAAGGTAGTGAAGGGACTATCGTCAAGTGTTCTTATAGTCCGGTGGCTGTCAGTCCTAAATTGAATTCACAGGATGCGTCATTAAAACTGGTGTGGGTTCATACACTTATTTGTATAAGAGTATATCACAACCTATATGTGAATCCTCTGTCTTACTTCATGCTATATGATTGTGCAGGTACCTATCAAGCCCCTACAGTTACTTGTCCCGACAAATTATCCAAGTTGCTCCCCAATATTCCTAGAGAAGTTATCCGCGGAAACCAGGTAAGTGAATTAGTGATAAGATTTTCCACACCTGACTAATTTTAATGAGCTTTCTTATTCCATAGTTTGTCCATGATTCATGGTTTTGAAGCACAATTTGCAGTTAAATATTTTTTGCACGGGTCCATGTGAATTCAGGCTGTAAATTGTTTGCACGTCGCTACAGGATTCCAAACCCATTTTATTTATTACCCAAAAAAACCAGTCTATTAGGAGTCTAAAAAAATAATCTTAATACTCACACTGCATGTAAGTTTTCAGTCAGTTCATGGTTGCTGGCTTTTACTCCTCCATTTTGACAACTAAGGCAATTTTTTTTTGGATAGAAAACAGAAGATCTTATTAATAAGTAAAAATAATAAATCCTATCTAAAGGTGGATAAGACATCCAAACCCAGAGATAGGAAAAGTCATACATCACACAAATAAAAACAAAAAACACAGAAGCAAAAACAATGCAATATGAACATGCTATATCCCACAGGAGGCTGTCCAACTGGCAGTAATACAGAAAACAGGAATGTTTGCAAATTCCTTAGACACCGATGCCCAAAAAGATGCCAACATCTGGTCTCATAACCCTTCCTCCTCTTCAATTTTGTCCTCAAAGATCCTCATGTTCCTTTCCAACCAAATCACCCAAATAGTATCAAAAAAAGCACACTGCCAAAGAGTCTTCATCTATCTATTTCCTCCCAAGTCCGTAGCATTCAACCCAATCATTGAAGACATGGATCTAGGGTAATTTTTTATAATGGTATAGTATACATGTAACCCTCAAATTAGGCTCACATTTGTCATGTTTTCCGCCTTTTTGTATTCTGTAAATGTTCCTGTAACACAAAAGGTATGGGCATCCCTTGCACCCAGGCATAGAACAAATAAAATACACCCATCCATTGCTTGTCTCCACTCAAATTCATTTAGTTCTTTTTATATTTAAAAATTGAAATTTTTTGTTGCCGTTGGAGATCTGTTAAAAGTTGTGTCTCTCATTTTGAATCCATAGGAGATGACGCAAATTTGCCTGAATATGGATTTATTCCATCACTCATATGGATATTGGATTGGTCAGTTTTGCTTAATTTCTGCTGATGTCAATCAAACAAAAGAGTGCTAGGGATCCCAAATGACTTGGGACCCTTGGATCAGATGGTCCTGTAAACTTTTTTCAACCGGACCCACTCTCATTTGGGATCCATAGTATTTCCCCTAAGTTTTCTCTTTTTTAGTACAAAGTCAAAGCCTCTACATAAGACCAATTTTTGTTTGCTTTGCTCTTGTGCCTTCTTTCTCCCACTCTTACTACACATTATTAAAATTTGTGTGTAGCAAATGGTAGGCCATGGAGAGTTAGGTTCTGTTAACATGTGGAAGTTCAAACACAAAGTTCACTCAATAAGCTCTTAAGAACAAATTTCAATTTCCAGTGGCTGATTTGCATCGGTGAAGACTTGACGAGCTTAACAAGGCTCATGAACAAGCCTGAGTTTCGCCGAACATAAGCAAACCACGTGAATGGGGTGAGGAGCTTGAGTCAAGCTTCATTCATGCAAAGAATGCCAAAGTTGAACAAGCACCCCCACCCAAATTACACTCGTTAAACCCCTGTAATATTGGATGGATTAATGGTGAGTGGGGAGCTACAGAGAATTTTGACTTCTAAATTATTGCGAAAAAATATGCTCATGTATTCTTGTCCCATCATTGGATGCATATTAAAACCAAGACCTGCTTTATTCAACAACTAAGAGATGAATGGTGTTGTATTATGCAGTATGAGGTGTAGATGTGTAGCCGAGGACCGTGTCCATGAATTTGTTGTAGATGCGTAGTTTTAACATCATGAAACTAAAAATGAATGCAAGATTCTGATGGTTATATGCAGATATTTGGGCATTTTCCCTCTTTTGAATTTTTTAGGTTTGAATGTAATTGTGGTCTCCGGCCGGGTCTGATTAAAGTGCCTTTTCCCTCTTTTGAATTTTTTAGGTTTGAATGTAATTGTGGTTTCCGGCCGGGTCTGATTAAAGTGCCTTTTTACTTCAAAAACCACAATTCCTTTTTTTACTTACTCTGATAAACTTAATGTCAGCACAGCTTCTGAGGTTAAGTTGGCCATTCATAATCTGAATTCATGCAATTAGTCTTGTTAGGGTGGTGAATCTTAAACAACAAATGAATTCCTGTCACTGCATCCTGAATATCAAAATATTTTAACTTAGTTTTCTCTCCCCAATGTTTTGTTGGTAGTGATCTACGAAAGGGACATCATTATATTCTTGGATTTTTACTTTTCTCTCTTTTATGTTTTTCAATAGTACCAGAATTTTCTCATATATTTTCATGTATGATGTATCGATTACTTCTTCAAATTTTGGTCCAACACTGTGTGGGCAGTACGGGTGATGACGATCTCTCAGCGAAGGCAAAATCAAAGCTCGATGTATCTCTCCGAACCCTTCGCCAACCCATGTCACTTGGAGAGATAGCAAAGACGTGGGATGCATGTGCTCGCACAGTTTTTTCCGAATATGCACAGCAGCATGGTGGAGGGAACTTCAGCTCAAAATATGGAACTTGGAAGAACTGCCTAACTGATGCTTGATCAGTGATTTTGCCAATAAAAAATGAAATATTATTCTCAATGAGGCAGAGTCAGCAGAAGGTCATCTAGATTGACTAGCACTAATATGGCTCAAAATATTTGTGCAAATACTTTACTGTGTATATTTGGATTTTTTGTTGTTGTTTGTCTAATTTTGGTACAAGATGAATGTGATATATCAGTAGATTTTGTTTTGCACAATAAATAGAGCCCAGAAATCACATTACAAGCAAACTACAATGGGATCTAAAATCTCCTTCAAAGCATATAACCAGCAGTTATTGTTTGGGTTGTTTGTTTATAGAAGGCATATGGAAGTCATCTGCGTAATGAGTTCATTTTATGACTTTACTAGCAATAACCTTGTGCCTTAAGACACTCTGTAATATCAAAAAACCCTACCATTCAACATGCAATATTTCTATTTTAAATAACAATTTATTTTCCCTTTTATTTTCTTTAAGAGAAAGGTAGGAAAGAGAGAAAAAGAGTTGAGTGTAGATTAGTGAGATGTCTGACGTTGGGGATCATGCAGAGAAAATGATATTTTTGAATGAAAAAAAAAAAATATTTGGGATGAACTTTTGTATCATTGGATCGAAGTTAATGAAAATTAGATTGATCTTTACTATTGTTATGCTTCTATAAATTGAGAATTTAACTTCCTAACTATAATATTAGATAGATAGTCGAATAATGCACTATATCATTTGCTTACATTTTTGTTTGTGTTTCAATCAAACCATATACTCATAACTTAGATTACCTTGAGTTTTGAAAGCTCCATATTGTTTTAACATCATTGTATTAGGCTACTTTTGGATTTTTTTTATTATGAGTTCTGCTTTTGCAACCCTCAAGTTGAGAAATTGGAAATTGCTGGAAGAGGACCTTGCCTTTAGGTTGTTGCAATGATAACTCTTTTTGGCAGTGCAGTTGTGTCTATAGAGCAGAATGTGTTGACAAAACAGGTGCTTGTGCTTTCTGCATGGACATCATCAAATCATTCTTCCAGAGTCATTCTTGTGTGCTTTGCTGAGCTGAAGACTCTGCAAAGAAAAACTTTTTGCATCCCATTAAGGTGTATGATAATTCAATTCAACACCCAAAACTTAAAACATTTTTTTTAATTGAGTGTATTTAATAATCAAATTCAAGTCTTTTTAAAGTTTAAATATCTTTTAAAAATAAATTTTAAATTGGATATTACCTATTTATCACTAGGGGTGTTCAAATTTTTGTGTACTAGACCTATTTCGATCGTACCTGAATATATAACATTTTTATTGTTGTGGATGTTTAAGTTGCTAAACATTGGCTTATTTTTTGTTCAGGTTTACTTGATTTGTGGTGATCTATTGCAGCAATTATGGTGTTTGATATGTCTTGATATGTTTAGTTTAGAACAAATTGTTAATGTGTAAAAGTGCAACAATTATGATGTTTATAGCTTCTTGTTGTGTTTTATTACAATTGTTTGTGTATGATGTTACCAGACTTTTTGAGGACATATTATCAAATTTATTGTGTTTTTTAGTGTTATTAGTTTAATGTGTTGATTTACATATTATTATATTACTAGTTATTGTCTGTTAATCATAAACATATTTATATTCACACTTAAAATCAAATTACAAACATTGAAGAGAGAAAAAAGAATTTAAGCACCGGTTGTAGTGGGGGTGAATGGTGGTAGTGGTGGTGGTAGCAGACGGTGATAATTGTAGTGGACGGTGACGACCGTAGTGGTGGTGGCAGCCATGGGTGGTAACGGTAACGGTGGTGGTGGGTTTTAGGTGACAATTGTGGTAGTGGTAGCCATGAGTGACAGTGTTGGTGATAATGGGAATGAGTGTGGGTGTTGGCGGGCAACGGTGATGGTGGTTGGTAGTGGTGGTGGTGGACTGTGACGATGGTGATGGTGGGGGATGACAGGTGCTTGTGGGCAATGATGGTGGTGGGTGGTAGCGAATGACAGTAGTAGTGGTGGTAAGGGTAGGTGACAGTTGGTGGCAGTAATGGTGGGCGACAACGGGTGGTAGTGGATTGTGGTAGTGGGTGGAGATGGGATGATGGTGATAATGAAAATAAATATAAGAATAAAATGATGATAGTAGTAAATGGTGGCGGTGGACGATGGTGGTGGGCGTGATGGGGTGACAGTGGTGGTAGTGACGGTAGTAATGGTGATGGCGGTGGGGGTGGGGGTGTTGAGTTGTGGTAGTGGTGATGGTGCTGTCTCTTA
>CM042191.1:8478070-8493285 GCA_023539305.1 Ilex asprella
ATATAGATTATGTATATATTAATTATATATATATACAATAAAAAATATGTATTTATATTATTTTTTTAAAAAAATAAAAATAAAAATAAAAATAAATAAAAGTAATAAAAAATAAAAAAATATTTTTTCCATCTTAACTAGCAGAAAAAAAATTTTTTTTGCAAAAACTTCAACCACATTCCCTCTAGTTTACCATATCTTCAAAGACACCCCATTTAGTTTCTGAATCTTCAATGACACCCCTTATTAAATTAAAATTTTTAACTTAGAATGCAAATTTACTAAATTGCCCATTATATATTTGAGGATAAACTTTAACCAGACCCCTCTAAGTATGTATATCATCAATAAGATCCCCTCTATATAAACATATCTTCAATGAGACCCCCTATATTTTTTAATTTTTTTAAATATTAAAATTTTGAGTGAATTAAAATTCGATTCAAGTTAATTAAAATTTATTTTTTTATATATTAAAATTTGAGTCAATTAAAAATTATATTTTTTTACGTATTAAATTTTGGTTAATTAAAATTTTATTTGAGCCAATTAAAAATTATTTTTAATCAACTAAAGTCAATTTTTAATCTACTCGTATTGAATTTTAATTAGCCAAATTTTAATCGACTCAAATTTAATAAATCAAATTTTAATTGACATGAATTTTAATAAGTAAAAAAATATAAATTTTAATCGACTCGAAAATAAATTTTAATTGGCGCTAACAACTCGGGTAGAGTTCAAATCGACTCAAATTTTAATATGTAAAAAATAAATTTTAATAGGTTCAAATTTTAATACGTTTAAAAAAATAAAATTTATTCAACTTCAATGGAATTTTAATTGGTTCAAATTTTAATATGTAAAAAAATAAATTTTAATCGGCTCAAATTTTAATAAAATTTTATGTAAAAAAATTACTAAAAATTTATGTATGGGCATTTTTGGTATTTTAAATTAATTTTTTTGGTTAGAAATGGTAGTTTAATGGTAGGGGTGTTAGTGATGTTTAAATACAAACTAGCAGGGGTGTCATTGAAGATTTAGAAACTAGAGAAGATGTCTTTGAAGATATAATAAACTAGAGGGGTGTGGCTGAAATTTTTCCTAATCTTTTTTATTTTTCATCCATCCTGTCGAACACACAAAAAAAATAAAAATTATTTCATTCTTTTTTTAAAAAATATATCCTTCTATTTTCCATTTCTGATACTTTCCGTCTTTCGTACTAACTTTTTTTTTTTTTTTTTATCAGATCAGAACATTCCTATCCTACTAACTAAAAGAAGCATAAAACAACCGCACCCTAAAGGGGAGTCGTTAGTGTAATACATAATATCCGTTCAAACTTGAAAATCCCAAACAGCCCCACTTTTGGTGGTGGAATGGATATGGGCGTTGCAAGCTTTGGTTTATGGCCATCTCCATCTCCTTCGTCTTCTTCCTTTTCATCGCCTTCTGCTCTGTCTGGAAAAACACTTGGGAGCTCACCATCATCACCCTGCATTTGTTTCTGTTCCCAACAACTCTCTGTTTCTTCCAATATCATCAGCAAAACTGTAGCACACATTCAAAACTCTGGCGTTATCGCTTGCCTTCGCGCCCAAAGGTATCCCTTAACCAATACTCCCTGTTCTTTCTCTCTCTCTCTCTCTCTATATATATATATATATATATATATATCTTACATTTCCTGTCTCTCGTGCTAATATGGACCCATATTGGGTCACACATTTATAGATATTTAATGGCTCAGCACAAACACATAGACGCACTGTTTCAATGAAGTGGTATTTTAGGCAGTTGTTATCAAGATCTGAATTGGGTTAATTAGGAATTATGTTGGTTGATATTGAAAAGGGGGTGTTTAACAGATAATCCATTAATCGTTGTTACTGAAAGGGTGAACTGTAGTGACCAAAAAAAAAAGAGGGTGAACTGTATGGTCCAAAATTTGGCGTTATTTACAGAAAGTGGTCGCCCTTGCATTCGAAATTGTGGCCTCACAGTTGTTAGTTTGAACACTTTCACTATCGGAGCAAGCACTATGGATACTACTATCTGAAATTTTTTATTTTTCATGGTACTTTTTCTCTCTCAATTTATCATTTAATGTGAAGCTTTTGAAAATTTTATCACGTTTCTGTAATTTAAGACCATCTTTTTGATGAAGACTCCCGTTTATTATCTTTCTTTTTGAAGGTTTTATTGTTGATAAATCAATGGTACTATTGGCACCAGTATTTTTCAATTACTTCTGCATAGAAATAGATTTAATGTGGCCAAAGCTGCATTGACCGATCTTACAATGAGTTTTCCTCATGATTTTTGGGTTTGCTGCGTATATTGGTTTGCATTTAAAAAAAGTCAAATCAGCAATGCATTGAGTGCTCTGATGGTTATTAGTTTAATTTTTCCCTTTTATATAGTGCAGAGCTGGCAATGGAAGCTGCACGAGCTGCACTCAGTGGTGGTATCTCAGTTGTATGTTAACTTGATCGATATTTTTTTTTTCTTCAAGTCTTTCTGTGGACAAATCATGAGCTACACCGGAATTACCAATATCAATGATCCTACCATGTGCATGATTGCATTGTTTTGGTCTGTTAAAAGAATGTGTCCAATTGTTGGACTTTTTGGATTAGTTTTTTTTTGTTTTAGCTTTTATCAAAAAGATATCTACCACATTGTGGTCAAATAGACTTTTCAAATTCTGGAAGTTGGTTCTGGTGGATTTTGTAGATCTCCTATAGTTAAAATCTTTGAAAACATATACAAATGTAATCGATATAGCGTGCAATGTTTAGGGAGTTCGATTTTTTAGCCAATATTTTTGAAGTTTCGCAATGGTAATTTGGAAATTGCTGGAGCTCAAACTATGGGGTCATTTCATTTGTTTTGTTTTTCTTATTTTGCAGCTGGAAGTTGTGGTGTCTACCCCAGGTGTGTTTGAGGTTGTTCTACATATGTAATTTTTCTGCGTTTCAGACTGCACTTTGTCTGTTTGTCAATCAGCTTCAAAGCTAATGTGATTTCTTATTCCCCATGCAGGTTGTCCAGCAGCTGGTGCAGGACTATCCTACTGCAGAAATAGGAGTAACTTTTCTAGCCCCTCTTTGATTAATTATGCTTCATTTATGTTCCATTATTTGTTTATAAATAAAGAAGCAGGGTGTGGGATAAAAACAATGCCAAATTCCATGAATTGTATATGATTATTTCTCCTTTTTGATAAATGTATCTGTGACGGATGTTAACACTAGTTTACAGTTCAAAGGAAATAATGATTTATGAAATCACCAACAATAAATGGTCTACAACGCATGTTATTTTCAAAACGTTCCCACATTTTTGAAGTATATCAAGATAGAGACATCTGAAGGCCCAAAGATGCCAAGTTAATATTGAATAGATGAAGTGCATAAATTTTCCTGACAAGTAATCAGCATGAGAAATTGTCCATTCCGATGTCTTTGCATGTCACAGTTTATGGTTCTTTCCTTTAAGACAAGCATAACCATACTACAGATGTTATGAAGCCCACGTATTCTCCAGGTTGGTACTGTTTTAAATTCGAAGGATGCCAACAATGCCATAAATGCTGGAGCAAAATTCTTTATGAGTCCTGCAATGGTGAAGGTATGCATCGTGAATGTGCAAAACGTTATTTTTGTCAAGAACTGACAGGCATCACTTACTGAAAAGCTGACAGGTATAATTATTTTAGTCTTTGGGTCACTTATTTTTCTTGCCATTTTTGTTTATTTCTTTAATTTTGAATATGGCTGTCAATATGAAGTTATAGCAGTGAATAAAATAATTAGGATCTGAAAAAAAATAAGCTTCTTTTATTTTCTCTAAACATGGTTGATTGTCTTCAGGAAATTATAAATGATGTTCAAGGTGATAAAGCTCTGTACATTCCTGGTGTTATGACCCCTACAGAAGTAAATTCCTACTTTGCTAAAATCTCCTTCCATTCTATGTCTTAAGGCCACTCTACTACGCAACTTTAGTGCATGAGATGTATTTATGCTTTTATCTGCTTGGCGCATCTACTTCCTTTATTCATTTTACTTCTTACCTATTTTATGGATTTGTAGTTGTCTTGAAGCTTTTATTCAAAAAGAGAGAAGTTTGATTTATGCTTTTTGTTTCATGATTGTGCAGATGTTGTCTGCATATAACGCCGGTGCCAAAATTGTAAAGGTGAACGTTTTCTAACCCTTAAATGGAAAACTTCTTTTAATGCAGAAATACAGATGCCATCATCCTACTTAAAATGCGTTGTTATTCAAAGTATTGCATATATGAATTTACTTATTCTAACATTCATCTTTATCTGACTATCTTAGTTCAAACTTCTAAATCATTCAACGACTTGTTACACAAGGATGCTTGATGCTTTAAATTCAAGTTGAAATCTGTTGGAAATTTTGGTGTATTTCTCCTTTTGTAATTATAGAGTTCTGATGTTTAGCTAGAAGTTTAAATTCTCGTGCTTACAACGAATGATTGCAAAAATGCGTGCGTCCAGAAGTGCTAACCATATCTGTTTTTTAGCAATTTGAGGCCTGAAGGGAGAACCTTGCTTCTGACTTGCTATATCCCTGTGTCCTTGCACAGAGGGCTCGATCCGCTTCTCCCTTCCCCCTCTCCTCGTTCTGCATTCCTGCCCTTAATTATAGTACTTGTGTAGTAGGTGCATATAGGGATTGAAGTTTCGGGATGAGGAGGGAACATACGATGCGTATATCGCACTCAGACTGACAGGTTAGGAGCTTCCCCCTGAAATAGCTAGGCTAGTCCCTTAATTTAGTATAGTAGTGTGGAAGCCTATTACTTTGCAAGGTATAACACAACCGTGAAGTCACATTTTACTAATGTTGACAATCCTTTGTGCATTGAAAGTAAAAATCAGTGAAGTTTGATTTTGAATTCTCGGTAATAGGTTTTCAAATTCGGTTTTTGCTAATTTATTTTATTGGATTTGAGAACATTTTTCGAAAAAAATTTCCTATCTTTTTCATTTAATTCATTTTCAGATGCACCATATATTGCAGAAAATATGTTGAAATGTACTTTTTAACTATCCAAGGATAATTTACCAATTGGTACAAAATTAGCTCGGAATTGGAACTCAAAGTTGGGGTATCTCGGGGTAATGGGGCTATTTCACTGGGTAATGATCAAAATAGTATAATATTGGGTTCTAAGGTCATTGTTGGACTTAACTAAGGTTGTCCAAAGGTTTTGAGATCAAGAACTTCATCAAGCGTAGATGTCTCTCAGTCAATTGTAATTTGATTAAGACCAACCCTTCTAATTTAGACCATCAAGATTTTGAGGTGGGGCCTTAGTCACATTACCAATATCACAAAAGGTGTCTATGACATTTATATATGTATGCATGTCATATTTATGTGGGCAAGACAAAGGTGTTTAATTGAACAATATAGTTTAGGGATTCACTGATGTCTGTGGAAAATAAAGGTGGCGGCATTGTTGATGATGGTGGATAGTAATAGTGACAACAAAATTGCAGCAATCCCTTTTACTATTGCTTTTTATATATGTAATCATATTGTGGATTCAATCTTAAATTGAAAAATCTGGTGGCTAATGGTTCTTCTGCTGAGAGTAATGGATCAAATTTTGATAATGGTTTATTCATGGTTCAGAACTTGAGTATTTTAGGGTTCTCGGTGGGAGTAAGTTTGGCCCATAGATTGTTGATTCTCTCAAAAAGTTTTTGAAGAAAATTAGAATAGAAAAAACTAGTGCCTCTCTTTCCTAGAGTTACTGTTAAGAGTATTAGGGTAGTATGTGTAAATTCAAGAGGGTATATGTGTAATTCTTATTATTATTATAAATACGAGTGATGTATGAGAGTTAGGTCAAGGTGGTGACCTCTCTTTGTTTCTCTCCAATGTTAATCTTCTACATTTAACATGGTATCAAAGTCAGTCGACTGGTGGTAGTGATAGTCGACTGATTATCCGGTGTGGCTGTTGTGGTTTGTCATCTGTCGTTGGTTGTGAAGGTGCAGTCGAGTGTGAGGTTGAACTAGTGTTCGTCGGATCTGTGTTGATTTGGTTGTGAAGACGCAGTCGAGTGTGATCGTTTGTTGGGTTTATAGTCTATGCTGAGCGTTTGTTGGGTTTGTTAATCAACGCAGTCGAAGTTGGATTTGTTGATCTGTGTTGATCTGCGTGTGGTGGTGATCTCCATTGTAGGTGTAGTGATCGAGGTGCTCTATGGCACATCGTGGTAGTGGAAACGCTTGTGGTGGCATCTGTGGTGCCGTCGACTGTAGTGGTGTCTGGGTGGTGGTGCAGTCGACTGGTGGTGTATCGTGGTGGTCCCTGTTCATCGTCAAGTAACATAGCTCGTGATCGTTCGTGGTGGTTGTGTGGTCCCTGGTATCAACGAGTAACGTCGTTCGTGGTGGTGGTGTAGCTGTGGTGGCGCGCTGCTATCTGGCGCCGTGAAATCAGAGGGTTCTTTTTGAAACCCTACCCAACGAAGAAGAAGAGATTCACCTGTGGAGTCGGGTCCGGATCAAATAGGGTCAAGTGGTCCAAGTCTGGTCTAAGTCTTAAATTAATTTAAGTCCAACCCAAAGACCAAGTCCATCCCACTGTGAGTCCAGAGCCCACTGTCCAGTTCAAGACCTGGTCCAACTCAGACCGGTTTGATCATCTTCAGTCCGGTTCAGCGATCCAAATAGCCTAGCCGGTCTGGTTCAGTGGTTCAGCTAGGTTATCCGATCTGGTTCAGCGGTCTAGTTGGCCCGGTTCATCGGTCCTAGAGCTCGAACCGGCTCGATTCAGTTGTCCAATTCAGTTTTTCAATCCGGTTCAGCGTCCAGTGGTCCGGTTCAGTCTTCAAACAGTCTTGGCAGGCCTAGTTTTGTCCGGTTCAGTCCTTCAGCAGGCTTAACAGGTTCGGTTCAGCCTGGTTTAGTTAGTTTTCCTTGATCCTGTTGTCTCGAATCAGTTCTATGGAGTGCGACTAAGGGGTATGTATTGGTTTTGTAATGGATTTTTGGTGTTTATTGAGCTTAGACATGGCTTGGGTTGTTTCTGGTTCGTTGTTACTGGTTTTGCATATTCTTCTCTCCTTGGCTTGCTGGAAATTTTTTATTACCTACTTGGTTTTGTTGTTCGCTGCTATTGTTTTGCTTTGGGTCTGCTCGATGTTCCTGTTTACAAGACAGGTTGTTCGTTTGGGCTGGGTTGACCAGTTGTTCTTCTCGGTTGGGCCTTTGCTCTTCTGGGCTTTTTTGAAAGTTATAGATTTTGGGTTGTCTAATTGCTAGATTGTTGGTTTGTTTTATTGGCTCGAGATGCTTGTATTAAGGCCTATTGAGGTTGATTCGTTGGTACTGGTGTGGTGGTGTTTGTCGATGTTGATCGTCGTTTATTGTGTTGGTGGTTGATTCGTTGGTACTGTTATGGTACTGGTGATCATCGTTTGATGTGTTCGTCGTGGTGGTGTAGCTGTGTCGAAGCTACAGTGGTAGTGGTGGTGGTGGTACAGTTGTTGTGGCTGTGTACCGTTGATCGTCGAACTACAGTGGTGGTGGCGATACAGTTGTGGTGGTTGATTCGTTGGTACTGGTGTGGTGGCGTTTGTCGATGTTGATCGCTGTTGATTGTCGTTTATTGTGGTGGTGGTTGCAATTGTTGTAGCTATGTATCGTTGATCATTGAACTACAGTGGTGGTGGCGATACAGTTGTGGTGGTTGACTCGTTGGTACTGTTGTGGTACTGGTGATGTTTGTTGCTCGTTGCAGTGGGGTACTGTTGCAGTGGTTTTGCCGTTGTCTATCGTTGCTTGTCGTGGTGGTGAGGCACAGTCGTCGTCGGTTGTCGCTTGTTGTGGTGGTCCAACTTGAGGGGGAGTGTTAAGAGTATTAGGGTATCTGAAGATCAGCTTGCAGATATGTTTACCAAAACATTGAGTCGTATACGTCTTACAACTATTTATTCCAAGTTTGGATTATATGATATATATAGTCCAGCTTGAGGGCGAGTGTTAAGAGTATTAGGGTAGTATGTATAAATTCAAGAGGGTATATGTGTAATTCTTATTATTATAAATACGAGTGATGTATGAGAGCTAGGTCAAGTTGGTGACCTCTCTTTGTTTCTCTCCAATGTTAATCTTCTACACTTAACAATTACGATTAGGAATTTGCAGTTGGTTGAGTTATTGGAGGATTCCAAGGTATTGATGAACAAATTTTTGTGGAATCTGAAGTTCATGTGGTGAAACTAGATGAGATGAGACAAAACCGGTGGTGTGGTGATCGATGTGGATAGTGGCAGTCACTTTAGGTGGTGGTAGTAATGGAGAAATTTTTCGGTCTGTGATGCAGGTTTGTTAGACAATGAAAGGCAATCAAAAGCAGTGCAACTGTGAATAGAGCTTGGATCCTACATCAAAATATTAGGGCCATCCGATGTTATTTAATATGGACAATGCTTCTTTCCATCTGTTGCTATTTGGTTTTGGATTAGATGCTCCAACAGAGGATCAGAGTTGGGCTTTAGATGGCCAGGGAGTTGGGTTTCTCACCCATTTGAATTTCTTTATATGCATGTTTCTCTGCTTGTTTGTTGGCCCACATGCGAGCCCAAATTTCCACATCAAAAGGTTAGGACCATCCAAGGTTGTTTAATATGATTAATGGTCCTCTCCATCCACTATTAATTGATTTTGGGTTAGATGCGAAGGACCATCCAAAGCTGTTTAATATGATTAATGGTACTCTCCACTCATTGTCAATTGATTTTGGGTTAGATGCTCTATCAACAACAACTGAAGAGTAAAAGAATTCATGCAAAAAAAAAAAAGAGTGGATCAATAAGGAAAGCATGATGGTGGATTTGAG
Source organism: Ilex asprella (assembly GCA_023539305.1). Lineage (NCBI taxonomy): Eukaryota > Viridiplantae > Streptophyta > Magnoliopsida > Aquifoliales > Aquifoliaceae > Ilex > Ilex asprella. Next base: position 8,486,971 of record CM042191.1, read on the forward strand.
ATTAGGATAAATAATTAGAGAAATGTAATTTTGGAGATGCACAATGTCATTATGATACCACAAACAACTTGTTTTTTCTCCTTTTAATGGAAGATGCATCTATTCTTCTTGTTCTCAACCACCAGTCCTTCATCGACAAGATACGAGAAAAAAGGACCATGGTAATTCCAAATACCAACTGCCACCCTCTAATGGTTTGCATCAGTTGTATGATGATTTTTGTGCATAACAAGCCTTGAAAATTTGTGTATTGATTGTTATTGATGTTTCTTTTGCCTGCCTATGACTTCATATTCAGGGCCAACATTGTCAATTTTACGTGAGTTTTTGAATCATGCTGTTATGGCTTCACTCTTGTTGGTTTTAAGAAATGCTTTTCTACGCAAAACAGTGTTCTAAATTTTCTTCTACTTGAAGTGGCATTTCCTGTTTTTGACTGCTGAATGTTGCTTCAGTTGACTTTATAATTTTCAGATACATTTCTCAATTGTATACTGATGTGCATTCACATTTTGTGTTTCCCTTTGGATTTATTGTTGATCCAACAGCAGAGCACACTGAGTTTCATAATAGAACTTGTATTTACATGTATTCATTATTAACATTTTGTTGAGTCCAAATTGCACCGAGGTTTTGTAGATAAAGGGAATTGCATATGACATTCTGTAACTTTCTTATCTGTAGCTGTATTGCAGCTATTGCTTATATCATCAGCCAATCTAACTTCAGAATATCTCCATATGACTTGCTTTAGAAAAATGACTACTAGTCAGAATATAAGAATTCATTTAAATATGCTGCATTCCTCATTATTTTTCAAGTACTGCTTAGGATTTTATTTGTCTCGCATGGACTCAACTTTTTTGGTTTTTACATGCTTTATGGACTTCCGTTTTCTGTCTTTGTTTGGTAATAGGTTTATCCTGTTTCAGCATTAGGTGGTGTTCAGTATATATCAGCATTGAAAAAGCCATTTTCTCATATCCCAATGGTTGCATCTCAAGGCATCACAATAGGTTCGTTATTTGGACATGATTTTTCTCTTAAAGCCACATTTTTCAACCGAACTTCTAAAGGTTTGTCGCCTTATTCGCACTTCTGGATGGTCATCATTTTTTTAACTTTTAGTTGGAAGTGGAAACTAACAGATTTGAGTTCCTATGCTCACCACTGAAACTACACAAGCAGTCTTACTGCTAATTTATTTGCTCGGAAGATGAATATATTCATCAGATTTCCCATATGAGAAATGGCAAAAAAGAAATGAAATTCTCAGGAGCCCCTCTTTGTTTGAATGAGAATATCACGTGATCATTTCAGGGTTTGCATTTAACAACCTGCATCCTTGAGATAGATCCAAGGGGCAAGCACAATTTTGTTGGGGGTCACTTTTTAGATTTTAAATCCTAAATCTTTCAAAAGTGTTTGCCAGTTTCAATTTCTGGCACAGGTTACAATTATATCTTGGTCAGATGTTGAGGAAAAGAAAGTGAATCCTTAGTTTTGATTTAAAATCGAAATATCTACGTTCACTTTCACGCTAAATCTCTCATGTACAGTTTTTGGCTATTCCTAAGTATGTATCATATCAGACATCAATTTCTAAAGTTTTTTTCTTTGATTAATAACATAGTCTTCTATTTTCATACAGATCTAATTGGGGAATACATTACACATGGAGCATCATCGGTGGTTTTGTCAGATGCTATATTTGATAAGAAGGCAATGGACGAACGAAATATTGAGGCAGTATACCAACTCGCCCACATGGCAGCTTTGCAGGGCATTCAAGCTGTACAAAGGTGGAAATGTGGTGTTGGGTGCAAATTACTTATTTGTTGTTCTTTGGTAGTCATCATGTTATTGTTTATGTTTATGTTGATTTTCACACTTACTTTGGCTGTTAACTATCTTTAACAGCAAGTTTGGAGTTTTAGAGTAGTGGGTGAACGGAACCCACATGAATCTACTCCTTGGGGGAAATGCTGGATTGGCAAATTTGTTTTGTTTTTGACATTCTTTATGGTGTTCGTACAGAAATTCCCTAAACCCAACAGGATTCTACTCAACTGTAGGTCTCAATGGCTCTAATTATTAAATTAGATTATATGATGGAACTATGGACTCCTTGAACTTCAAGAGAATGTGTCCACTTTAAGAAAAATTGAGGTAGATGAACCCTACAAAATTTATTAAATCGTACGTCTGACAACTAGTTCATTATGTTGTTAAACTTGTCAGTTTGCCATGGAAGTTATATACACCCTAGACATTGTTCGTCGTTTCTAAATCACAAATATTTAGATTCAATTGAATCTATTGATTCAGAGGGTAAAGTAAAATAAGAGACAATAGCATTGTAGGTTTTCAGTCTATTTGTCGTCATTTTGTTGTCAAAAAGAATACCCCTAAACGTAGGCAATCGACTCAATCCAAACACATACATACTCCTTGCTAATTTCTATCCTTGTGTTCTATTGATGAAGCAATGGGTTTACCTTCTAAAGATGAACAACCAGTTAGAGAAATTTAAATGTGTGAGTGAGTGTGTATGAGTTGAAATCTAAAGATCTTAGATCTTAGGGTTTAGAGTGACGAGAGGCAAGAGAAGAGAGAAAAGAAGAAAGAGATTAGAGAATAGAGTTTACAAGAAAGAGAGTTAATCTGCCTCTCCTCTCATCACCCATATTTATATTAACTCATAATAAAGTGAGGATTACAATAATACCCTTAACCGAAATAACCTAATATTCTATAGTATGCATTTGTTGATCATAGCTAAGTATAGAAAGAGCTTGTATAAGCACTGTTCTTCACATGAGGAACTAATTAGAGCTGGACTTGTATTATTTTACAAGGTCATACACTGGTGTCATGTCAACAAGTGTCCAGCATGTCAGTAGCTGAAAGGAGTTCTCATGCAAAAAACAGAAAAAAAGAAAGAAAAAGAGAAACGTGCTGTGCTTTTAATACCTACTTTAGAAATTAACTTTCACAATAGAATCTGTTTAGAGGAAGGTATTATATGTTTAATGTTTAAACATGGAGCCAGAAAAAAAGAAAATGTTGCAGTTTATCGGCAGCATATCTGATTACTGAATATGTTAATGTGCTCTAATACTTTATTCTTTTGAACTCTTTGTCCTTCATTTGGTCCGCATACCTTTGTACTAACTTCAGTATCATGCAGGAAGAAAAGGTGCAATCCTGGCTAGGTGTTTTATGAGTTACTTGTAGTCAACATTCACCTGTTAATGCCTAATGCATTGAACAAATATGGTGGCACCTGGTACAGACTAGAAAACTTGTAAGAATTATTTATTCATTTGTTTAAAGTTGATGCTGTTGCACCTTAATTTTGTCAACTATTGTTTGATGTAGATTTTCTTATTGAATCTCATTGTTCCCAAACCATGTGGTGGAAGTTTTGTGGTGCTTTAACAATTGTTTGGTTAAACAAAGTAATGTCCACTTCAAAAAACCTAAAGCTAGGGGTATGCAGGGGCGGAGCAGGATTCTCTCTCAGAGGGGACAAAATATTCCACCTTAGACATTCAATAATTCAAATAACGGTAAAAGTTCTGCTCACATCACTGTTCGCAGTTCAACACAATCCCTGAAATTCTCTTATTATGGTTTGTTTTCAACCCCAAACTATTTAGCCACAAGCAAGCTATAGTCTGCCCCTAAAGAACCCTTTCTTTTGCTACCCATATCAAAGTTTGTGGTAGCCTGTATTTGGAAGGTGTTTCTTACACTTGCTCTACCTCAATTTTGTTCCAGAGTTGAAAAATCCTATTTTTCTTCCACCATATTTTGTCTTTGATTCTTCGACTACCATGGTTCCCAATACAGAGCTTTCGTATAAGCTTGAATCATTCTGACAAATGATGAGGTTGTTAAGGCAGATTTCGCTTTATTGAAGAGTGATATCACATCACTTTAAAGTGGCATCATGACATTGAGGAGTAATGTACCCAGTTTTATTATATATTTTGAGGGAATAAGAGCATACATCTTTATCGCCTGTTATCCTAGGCAATAAAACTCATAAGCTCAGTCATTGGTAAAGAGTTAAAGAGTCCGTAAACACTTAATCTATCTTCAGCCCCAATGCATCAGTCACTTTTAAGATCCGTACCCCTCAGCAAGTGCTTCGATTCATCAAGTTGTTTCCCTAAAGGAGGAATTCGACCTGATCTACATCTGCCCTTCCTCCGAGACTTTGGAGGAACATGGCATGTTTTACTAAAGCTAAACTCAAGTATGAACGGTTTTAGGAGCAAGCAAATTTTCAAAGGACTGGTGGATGAAAATAGAACTTGGGAGGATGAAGCAAGTATGTCATGCCTTCTTATTCCAACTAGAAACAAAGGGTTCAGCTCCAGTGTTTGATACAAAGGCAAGAAAATAATGTTCTTGAAGAGTATACCAGTAGGTTCTATAATTTGGCCACTTGTATTTAAGAATACTATACAAATTGCTTGTCAACTTATTACCTACATATTGTATTTGTTTAGTGACACCATCCAAGTGGCTTCTCAGATAGAGGATAATTTCTATATGGGTTCTTCTATGAAATGCAAAATAACCACCAAAAGGAGAAGTTTGTTGCTAACTGTAGTAGAAATGACCTGTTGAGAAACCACAATGGTTCTTCTCATTCTAACAGCCTTTCCTTTTTTTCCTTGTGCATTTACAAGTGTACAAAGCAGTTCCAAAACGAAACCTAAGGTTAGACTTGGGATCCAATGCCTAACTTGTCATGCCTATGTGCATTTTGTGTCCAATGACCTTGTCAGGTAGTGAAGCCTTGATAGCCTCCACCCCTCTTGATCAAAGAGTTAAATGAGTTTGTAATGTTTAGGCGTGGATCAATACTGTGGTGATGATAAGAGTGACACTAGCAGCAGTGATGAACGGCAACCTTGTATTGTCTTAGTCTCACTTCTCACCACAAAAATGAAATATTGAAGATGAAGATTGGCGGTGGAGTAGAAATTTTTAGATGGGTTCGATGAAATGGTCAGTTGTGCACGACGGTCTACTAACAATGGCAGCTATAATGTTATCTTAGAAGATAAAATTCAGCCTTTGCTTGGTTAAACAAGTTGTGTCCCCTTTGAAAACCTAAATCTAATGCCATGGGTCTCATGACAATCAAGCTGACTTATTGTCCACTAGAAAGTAGAAACTGTCCTTTGTAGCTAGCTAACTGAGTCTTATTAAGTTGGTATTAATGGTCAGTGTTTGCGTGTTCAATTTATTTTTTGATGTCAAAGGTTTTTTGGTAACGTCATATTTTTCAAACAAGCTGTAGTAGGGCTGCATGGGTCGTAAGTTGGAAACTATGTAATTTTTCTTTTTTAAATTTGATCTGTAAGTAGAATAGATATAAGATATGTCTTGCGGTCAGAAATTCAAGTTTCTTATTTTAGACTCCTCCTAGTCCTTGTAGTAGCAGTAGTAAAAGTCTGTATCCTATAGTTACATGTCTACTCTTATTTATTTTATAGATTTGACTTACAACAATATGTGTAGTACCCATTGTGAGTTCTTCTTAGTTTTCTGCTTCTGTTTTTATCTTCTTAAATTTCATGCATTGTTATGTTATTTCTATAAAACTCAACTAGATTTGATTAAACTTGTTTCACCCATTTAAACCTTATCTCACAACCCCCCAATCATTCCAAATAAAAAATACTACACCTCAGACCCAAATTAATTCAAATAAAAGTAGAAGTTACTGGTCAACGTACTGTTCACATTGTCAGAACAGCCCTGAAAACTTCTTTTTTTTTTTTGTTGCATCACCGAATAGGTTTCTACTTGTTATTCCTTTTAACTACTTAAAGCCCACATTTTTTAAGGTGTTTAGTCTCCTAAATAACCCTTTTTTCTGCCGCCTATATGAGAATATTGTGATGCAGTAGCAAACTAGTTGGTTGAACAAGTTGCGTTCACTTTGAAAACCCAAAGCTAATGCCATGGGTCTCATGACAACCAAAAAGCCTTATTGGTCCACAAGAAAGGGTCCTTTGGAGAGTTGAGTCTTTACTATAATTTATATCAACTTACCTATTGATGATCAGTTTTTGTATGCTTCATTTATTTTTGCTGTCAAGGGTATTTTGGCACGTTATATTTCCAGACATGAGCTATAGTTAGGCTCCATGGGTTGTAAGTTGGAAGATATGTTATTTGTTTTTTTTTTTTTTTGAGCTGTAATTATAATGCATACCACTAATAGTCAGTGTGCTACTCCTCGTCCTTGTAGTAGTAAAGTCTGTAGCCTATATCTACCATGTGCACTCT
>CM042191.1:8498465-8543999 GCA_023539305.1 Ilex asprella
TATTATATACATATAGTTATTAAATTAAATTAAATTTAATAATACATAAAATTTAAATTTTTATAAATTTAACAAAAAAATTAATATTTAAATTATTCACGTTGGATACATACAAACAGACGGCCACGGGGCGATTCCCCCGGGATTTTAACATCTCTCATGTTGACTAATTTCCTGGTTCAGATCCTCATTTTAAGGTCAAACAAAAACAAGAAAAAAAATAAAAAAGAAAAAAAATAACTTCATATCAACAAATTTTTAATTCCGTCCTAATTTTAGGTGTACACACTAAAAATAAAATAAAAAGCTCAAACAAACAAGGACTAATTACACTTTGTGCTATCATATTATAAATTTGTGTCACTCTACCTTCTAAATTATTTTATTTTTCATATTGAACTACTTCAGCCATGGTTATTAACTTTACATTGCCTCAATGATTAACGTCTATTACAAATTTGATAAAATTTTATTTTATTTATTTCCTAAACTATGTGATTTTGTATATTTTTTCAGACATGTTGACATTTTACCGTCTAAAAGATAATATACGTTTGCGTTTTATAAAAGAGCAATACTATTTAGATCTAATTTATTGAACTAATTTGTTAATCTAATTATTCATAATTATTGGATTGACAGTAAAGCCCAGTTAGGACTGTCAATCGTGTCGAGTGAGCCGGGTTCATATCGAGTCTTAGCGAGTTCGTGTCAAATCTCAGTAGGGTTCATGTCAAGAAACACTTCACTCATATCCGATTCATTTATTAATTTGTATCTAACGAATAGTTTCATATCGGGTTCGTGTCGTGTATAAACCTAGTATAACTAGATATAAATGAGTCATATCGTGTATTTTTTTTGATTGATTTCACTCATACCTGATTTGTTTATTAATCGTGTCGTGTCGGGTTCGCTCGTTTACTAAACAGGTAACTTAAAGAAGATTCAAACCCTCTAATTTCGTGTCGTGTTAAATAATCATGTCATATTTTGACATCCTTAAGCCCAAATACACATTGAGACTCGTAACTAATTCAATGGTTATGATGAATTATGTCAGAAAAATATGTCCAAATATCATTATTGTTTTTTTTTGTTAGACTATCTGGTATCCGAAAGTCACTTTGGGCTCCAACTAATCCAAATCACTATTGTTTTGGAAATATGAAGTCAATTCAAATAGTTAATAGAGCAATGTGAGGAATTCAATAATTGAGGGGACACAGACATAAATCTCATAGTTTGAGCGGCCAAAATGTATTTAACTCAAAACTATAAATAAGATTTGCCGAATTCTAGAAGGAGGCCAAAAGTGTAAAAAACGAAATAGCGAAACAGAACAAAACTCAACGAGCGACATTTTGGAAGAGAGAGAAAGTGACGAAGAAGAAGAAGGAGAAGAAGACAGACGTTCACATTGAATCGATCGGTTTCGATCCATTTGGTGTTTCAGGTCAGTTTTTTTTAATCTATGCCCATCTTTCTCGATCTGCAGATCTGTTTCTCCCTTTTTTCTTCTATGTATATATATATATCATTTTGATGATCTTGAATTGATATAGATCTATATGGGTTATTTGGATAAATTCTTGTTTTTTACCGGGTTATGGGTTCATCATTGTGTAATTGATTTTGGATTCTACTGGAGGTATCTGGAGAGTTGAAAGATCTCATGGTTATTGGTATATGTTGTTATGATGCTTACAAATTTGTGTTTTTTGATTTTTGATGCTATTTATTTTTGATTTTTTCATTTCTCTGAATTTTCATGTAGATGAATTTGATCTCTTATTTTGGGTCCATTTCTATTCACTGGTTTGTGTGTCCTTCATGGATGAATTCTTCCGACAGGTTTTGGGGAGGTCCAGTTATGGAAATTGAAATTCATTTCGTTTTTTGGTTTTTTTTTTGGGGGGGGGGGTGGAGGGGGAGTGAACTCCTCGAATTGTGAGGATCATTTTGTATTTATTAATATTTGTTAAGAAGTTTTTCAAGCCTAAAGGGTGGGTGGCAATCGGTACCCCTAGATCCATGTTGCTTGCCTTTAATGTTAAACATCTTGGGTTCACGAGTTTGTGTGCATGGGTTTGTTCAACATTTATGCTTTGTTTTTTTTTATTGCTCATCCGTGTAGGGATAAGAATGTGGCATGGGCTGGTTCCGATTTTGTGGATTGGACCAAGTATAGATGGAGATAGTTTTTGGGAAGTTGTGCGGTCGTGACATTGCTTTTGAATTTGGATTGATATATGAGGATTTATTGAAATTGGAATATGTCTTGATCAGTTGATTCGAGTGGAATATTGTTTTTTCTTTTTCCTTTCTTCTTGCGTCATCAATTATCATGTATCATATTTTGGAGAAAAGCAAGCCCATTATTTTATTGGAAAAAAGTTGTCTGGGCAAACCCTGGTTACTGTTGATATTCATTCCATTTTTTTCTTCTTCCTTCATCCTTGTAAGCAGCTTGTTTTCTATCGCTTATCAGATTGAACATGATTCTAGGATGACAATATTGACCCATATGCACCTAGGGGTCGTTTGGTTATTGTATTATATGGTGTATTAAGAGTCGGATTAAAACACTTTAATACAGGTTTATACTATATTTGAATGCAAAAAATTACTTCGTATTATATATTAGATTAACTAAATAAGTATCACATATGAATTATTTTAATACAATTTATCCGTACCATTGAGTTATTTTAATACCACCAAGATAGGTGGTATTATAATACAACCTAGGTGTATTGTATCGTTATTTTATGATTTTACTCCTATCTAAGAAAAATTCATGTGATCATTCATTTTTTCATTTCTACAAAATATTAGATAACTATAAGGGATCAACTTGGGGATGATTGATGGCATTTTAGTTCACTCATTTAATACCATCGAATAAATTACCTAACCAAACATTATATTAGACTTAATACTTATTATCCAACTCTTAATCTCGTGCTTAGCAAACACTGGACTAGAATTGGTATTATCTTTATCTTTTTTTTTAATCTTAGATTTTATCTATCCATCCAGGATTGTCTTGTATTTCCTACTACAATCACTCTTTTCTTAATACAACATCCAAACGTCCCCCTGTGTATATGGACTGCATCCTCTTTTAGTGCCTTCTAATGAAACCTTTATTGATTATTTAAAATAATAAGTTTGATTGGAACAACCTAAATATGATGTTAAAGCCCCTAATTAAGCATGCTGGATTTGTGTTTCTCTCTCTCGGGAGCAAAAATGGAAATGAACAATTAGATTTGTGCACCGGATAACACACAAAAGTCCATCCAGATAGCTCTAGCATTATGATTTTATATTGGCCAATTGTATACGAATGAGTGTTTTAATACTGGATGTAAAGAGTAGCACGTGAACTCAAGGCTTGTTATGGTGATGTGTTCCTCTTGCACTTTTTTGGTTCACTAAAAGACTTACTTGTACTTGCATTGTCACAACCCCACCCTGGATCACATAGGGTGGGGCAGTGGACTGGCCATCGAGGCCTTAGCCAATCAACCCCTGTGCATATCAAATGCAAAATGTAGTGGAAGACAAATGATAAAATAATCCAATCCACATACCTTATGCATATGAGAGGAATAAATTAAATATCTTCCAACATCATTAGTAAACCACAAGTACTTCCATGTTCAAACCCTAAGGTTATCATTTTTAAAATAATTAAATACAGTATCTCAAATTCATAAATGAAACTTATTTATGAAGGCCTACTTAAAACAAATCTTCAAGTCTTCTAAGTTCTTGTTTGACTCAAGATTTACTATTCATCCTGATCTTTATCAAAAAATGTTAAATGTTTTTATGAGCACGACGACCCGTGAGTAGCAACCACCTTTGTATAAAAATAAGTCTCACAGTTTATATACAAGAAATAAACCTTGATACACACATAAGTATCACAAATTGTACTCCCGTCTTTCTCACATAATCATTTAAACAAAATGATCTCATATTCACAAATATCTTTATAAATGAAAATACATTTATAACTCAAACACTCGCACACTTAATTTCATATACATTTGATATCTTTAGTCTGATAGCTAGGTCCCATCTCATGTTTGTTGCCACTAGCCTGATAACTGGTTCGTCGCTTGTTATCACTAGCCTGATGACTTGTCCCTATGTACACATTCCTATACCGGTCACACTGGTATCCCTTCAATCTTGTTACCTTTCAAACCTGGTAATCTAGTTATTGTATCATAAAATATGCTTTTAACACACCAAAGCCATAATTTTTTCCAATATAAACAAATTTCCTTTTTTGTCACCAAATCACATTTCAGTAATAACATAAAGTCATCCTATGTATTTCCCAAAATTCACATGAATAAACACTCACTTTTAACACGCATACAACGCAAAACCATCATTTTTCCGACAAAATTTCTCCTTCTATCACCAAAACACATTTAAATAATGACATAAAGTCATACCACATGTTTTCCAAAATCCACACGAATAATCAAATTGGAAGCAATTAGTTGTAAAACATTTGTTTCCAACCATAAACATTAACATATATAGTATAACTATGAAATATCCCACACACTCACACATGTTTAATATAAAAATTCTCCAAAAAGAAGTAGTAAACTACTCATTTTGGTTCCCGAATTCCAATTGAAAACCCTCTGTCCCAATCTCAATGTCATTACCACCGAATCCTAAATAATATGTAACGATCAATCCCCATTCCTAACTTCGTAATATTGCGATTCTATACTTAATTTTTGTACTTCCTACCCATTAAATATATTTTATATATCGTTTACATTGAAATAACGTTTTTAATACGAGATAATGGGGTGCAATTTAGAAAAAGTTTCTAAAGTTCTGGGGTCAAATTATAATTTTTGAAACTTTTGGAGAAAAGTGTAATTTCTTTTTAAAAAATGAATTTTCTGTTTTAGGGACCGCTATAAAATTTTCAGAATGTTTTTTTAAAGTTCTATAGAACTATTTTGGACATAACGTTGATTTGACTCGTTTTGGATAAACCATGATTTTTGGAAACATGGCCAAAACTTTTTGGGTCGTTTTAAAATTTCAAAAACTTTCCAATCCTCAAGGGTTGTTTTGAAATGATAAAGTTTGTTTCAAAACTATTGAGGTCAATCCTTGTAAATTACCAAGTAAAAAAGTGGTCAAAATTGAGTTTATAAGAATATATGCGGTCACAATCTCTCTCTCTCTCTCTCAACCTTATAAGTGGCGGCTGCTTCCTAAATGCATTCTAGGGCATTTGGTGTTTAATATAAAAGGCCTTATATCATGGAACCAATCCACCATCTTTTTGAGCAGCGAGTTTTACAAAAATTTTACTTAGCTCCCCTTTGTTATATAAATTACAAATTAATCCTCACTCGCACTAATTATGCTTTAGTGGTTACTTTATTATAATAATTATTGTTATCATTATTTATCATTTTTGACCTTGGCTATTACATGGATGATTAGTCTTATTCTGAATTAGAGCTTCTTGGAGTCCTGTAATAGTTTTAGAGAGACCATTTGTCAGTCGAAGCCTTTCAACTTCATCTTGTATGTCCAGTTGGTTCATGAATTTTAGCTCTACTGCAGTAGGTAAGCCGATGTAGCCCTTGGGACACCTTACCCAATTGGACATTGGATGATTTGTTCTATGGCAGTATTGACCTTTATCAGGAATCAGTGTTGGAACCTGTTACTCTTGCTGTTGATGTGGAACACATTGAAATAGGTAACCAAATTAAATGGTTATTGATGGTTTTAGTTTTTGACCATTTAGTGAAAGTTTTCATGTCTTATTGGATCGTATTTCCAAATAAACTTTTACAGCATTTTTTTCAATACATATTTTTATTTCAAATGATCACTATTAGCAAACACATTAAAAAGGATTGAAACATTTCATCCTTTAAAATTTGGTGCATTTTTGTTTCTATTAAACTGAAATGTTGGCAAGTATTGAAAATTCTGCATGTCTTAAACTTTTCTGCATGAAGTTTTTTTTTTTGACCAGAGAACACTACAACACTTCTACTTAAAAGCAGAAGTGCCATAGGTCCTTATAACTCAATAACTCACACACACACTCAAAAGGCTATCCGATGTAGGATAGCCCCAGCCCACCACCACCTGTATGAAGTTTAAATGATCGATTTGAGCATTTAAACCGTCCTTTCAAATTCGGTGCATTTTTGTTTTTGTTTTTTATGAAACTGAGATGCTGCAAGCATTGAAAATTCTGCATTAGCATAGATATAAAAAGGTACAATCTGGCTCATAATATCATGTTCTTATGGCCTTATTTGGCGTTATCATCAATTATCATTGTCATTTCTCCATCAGCATGCCTTTCCCCATCTTCTGCAAGTAGGGACATCATCTTAAAACAGTGAAACATCCTTTCTACTTCCCTTCTGCTTTGTAACTTTCAGTATATTGCAAGTAAAACATTGTGCCTTGTTAAATGTTATTTAAAAGAAAATAAAAAAGGGTATAGATGCCTTGCAAAGGCACCTACGGAGATATCTATTTTTTTCTAGTTTTTATCAGTGTTTCTTTAATATTGTTTACTGTTTCAGTTTGCTTTTTATCTTTGTTTAGAAGGACTGAAAAATGACATTTACTACACTGCTTGGAAATTATACATTTTCCAATATGTTTTAAGTGCATTTCAAATGCATGATTAAGGATGGACTACTCCATGTGCTGTGAGCATTTGTTTGTATTCAGTACTCAAGACGACAAAGTTTAAAGGAATTTTTTTTTAAATTGTTGCAGGAATATAGCTGCTACTTGAAATTTAGAGACATGTCTCCCCCAGCAAAATCTAAGTCCAAGTCCAAGGAACAGTCCTCTGCAAGGGCCTCCAAGGAACAACAGAAGGCTTTTTCCAAGCCCTCTGGATCTACTAACCCAGGGAATGGAAATCCTGCAAGTGCTTACAATCCGATTTCTGGGACATTTCATACTCTAGATACAGCACCATTGACCCCCTCCCAACCCCTTCAGAGCAATGGTCGTTTCCAGAATATAGATGAAACAGACACACACTCTGGTAGCTCACATGAAACGGCGGCAGACTATGATTCGATATCCAACAATGGTAGCTTCTCTGGTGAATCGGAAGACAATAGAGAGAGGGTAGCTAGTACGGATCCACGACCAGAAATGATCCCTGGATCAGACAATGACAAGCGAGAAAAGATCCGTCAGAAGAATGAGAGAAAGCACCACCGTCAGAAGGAGAGGCGGGCAAAAGAGTTGCATGAGCGCTGCTGTGGTTACCTTATGTCCAGAAAACTGGAATCGTTATCCCAGCAACTTGTGGCGATGGGATTCTCATCTGAGAGGGCAACCTTGGCCCTTATATTGAACGAGGGCAAAGTAGAGGAATCTGTCAACTGGTTATTTGAGGGAAGTGAAGATGAAGCTCAGAAGAAGGATCTTGGAAATGAGGATAACTTAAAAATTGATGTACATGAAGAGCTTGCTCAGATTGCAGCTATGGAGGTTGCATACAAATTGTCAAAACAGGACGTTGAAAGAGCTGTTGTTGCTTGTGAGGGTGATCTTGGCAAAGTAGAAGAAACCTTGAGAGCTCAGAAGCCGGAACCACTTACTACTCCACCAAAGCCGGAGGAGAATGCCAATGTGAAACTCTCTATGAGAGTACAAGAGAAGCTTACTGCTACCATTACAAAACAACCGAATAGGAATGAGAGGGAAATTAACTATGTCAAGAGGGCAGTTGCAGGGCCAACAATTCCAGAACCTAGGACTAGAAGCCTGCAGGCTTCAAAAGCAAATCAGCCTATGTTACTTGCAGAGAAGGGGTGGCCTGCAACCGGCTTAAGCTCATCTGTCTCATATGCTGTGGAAGCTCCTCTACAACTACCATCTTCATCAGCAAAAATGGGCTCTCAGCTTAGGGTCAGTGGAAATGAAGGGAGAACTATTCAACAGGGAGTGATGAGGGAGCCAGTAATTATGATGCAGCGGCCGCAATCTCAAAATATGAAGCTGAATTCAATTACGAGCATAAGTGCTTCTCCTCCTGGGACCAGTGGATGGTATGCAAATACTGCTCTGGATAGGGAAAGTATGAAGCTAAGTGGTAAGTTTCTGCACAATCAATCTACAGGAACCTTTGGCCCTGAAAGTTTGACTTTGCAACACTTCAATCCACAATCTCAGAGCACTAGAAGTCTGGTGCCAGATAATTTGAGCTCACACCCATATTACCTTCAGACTCCTTATACACAACACATGTCCAGCTCAGTGGATCCTGCAGAAGCCCGTCTGGGCATCTCATGGAGTGCTGTGGGTGCATCTTCTCCATCCCTTAAGGTTCCATCCTCTCTTGGACTATTTTCTGGTTGGGGTACAACTGGTACTGTTGGTTCATATTCTCATGTTGACTGGAACACGGGTGACATGTCTCACTGTGATTACAACAGTATAGACTGGACTTTGGAATCAAAGTCGTCGTCTTTAAAATCAAGTGGGTTGATGCCAGGTAAGTCAAATGCGTTGATGTTGGGGCTTTCTTCAATGAGGGTTGCCAGTGCAAATGGCATGCGCATCCCAGGCTTGCAGGATGGTGGGAGGGCAACAGAAGCAACATCGTCTATGGGTATGCGTGAGTGGACCTCGCCTTTTGCTGGTAAGGATATCTTTAGCGTGCCGAGGGAGTTTGTTATTTCTCCCTCTCCTTAGAAATAGGGACAAAGAGGAGAGCAGACATATGGTCGGTTTAGTCCGTCTTGCTATGGTTGTATTGATGCTGTTTCTTATTTACCAGTCTAAAGTGCATCTAGTTATTGTCTTATATTTGGTTTTACCTTTGCTTCTGTTATGGTTTTTGGTGGATAGGCCAAACTTCATCTTTGCAGTTACTATTGTTGGTGGACGGGGCATATTCTTGAATGTGCCCGAGGAAGACACTCCCTAAGATAAAACAATGGGGTCAGAAACTGAAATGTGGAGGTGAACCAAAACAGATCCTTTGCCATAACAATTTTTGAAGCCTCGAACCTCCATTAGATAGTTGTTAATGGAAAACCCTAAGAACTCAAATTCAACTTAAAATGGAGACATAGTGCATGAGACTCGTCCCAATGGGATTTAGGGATTGTCAGATGTATACTTTTTTACATTACAGGCTGAGGTTGTTTTCAACTTGAATCATTGGTTATAACTGGACAATCTCAGGTTATATTATACTAATTTTTACTGTTTTGGGGGGAGGGGGGTGGGGCTGGGGCTGGGGTTGTTTCGAACTTATGCTATGGTATGAGGGAGGCTCATAGGCCACCTAACTTGTAATAGTTGCTCCCAGCGCCCGCATTGCACAGCACCTTTTAGCCTTCCAATACTTCCAAGTATTACACGTAAACGGAAGAAGATATTAACAATATTGTGGTAACTCGCCATATTGTGCGAAGTAATATGCATCCATAAATATAAGTCATGCACCACCCAATCAACTTTGTATCTATTAGAGTAGAGGTGACAAACAGGTTGAGCTGGTTATGGGCCGGTTCAAAGTGGATTTTGTTTGTTTAATAAACGTGTTATAGCAAGTTAGATCGTAACGGAAGCTACAATCAACTGACTCAACTCCTTTGACCCTTATGGTAGTTTTCAAAGTAATTGACCCCATTATGTAATCTCATTACCTACTGGTATTGGAGGGTACTGATCTCATCGCAAATGCAGCCAGAGTCATGGGAAAGATCTTTTCCATCACCCACCCGCACACCCAAGCTTCGGTGTTTTGAACAGCACTTTTTAAGTATAAAATAAAATGATAAACATCGTCTTTACTTCCCCCCCAAGACTCTACCCTACTAAGAGCATTTCCAACCACGCTCAATAAAATAGTTACTCAAAATATATTTAAATATTGTATTCACTACTTTAGCTATTCACTTTTTAAAATTTACTCCAACCACGCTCTTTATTTTATCTAATTACTTCAACTAACTTTCAATAATATAATTCAAAAATGCCACGTGGCGTAACACGTAAGCGCCATAATGATGATGTGTCGTGCCACGTCATCAAAATTTAAATTTAAAATTTAAAATTTTACAACGGCCATATTTACAATAGTCATATTTTCAACGACCATATTTACAACGGCCATATTTACAACGGATATATTTACAACGGTCATATTTTTGAAAATGTATAAATAAGACCTCCCATTCTCATTGTCATATACCTTAAATTTATTTTACTAGTATTGAACTCATATTTCTTTGCTATGAGTATTTCTTTGAAGATGATTCTTAGTGATTCTGACTCCAATGATGTAAAACCTGGTAAATTTGAACTTTTTGTGCATGAGGGCAAATGGTCACTTACCATCCTAATGTTTATTTGAGATATTCATTCTCTAGACCTTGGATGAGGAAACGGACTTCGCCGTTGGATTCGTATCGCAAAATCTAGTCACCCTGTCAAATTTTATCGAATTCTGAGATAGTCGGACTTTTGCACGTCGTTCGAGGCGACTGCGTGGCGAATGACATTTTAAAGGTCCCCAAAAATAAATTTTTGAAAATTTTCTTAAAATTAAATTAAAGTTCAAATAAAATTAATTTGAACTTAATCTGAGGTATAATGAAGCATTTTGGGACGAAAAACGGACCCGAAAGTCGAAAATATGCGGTGCGATGTGGACCACACATTTGTGCCTATAAATACTCCCTTAAATCAGCTTTTTGGGGAGAAAAATATCTCCCCATCAGCTGCAAGCAAACCGTCCAAGAGAAGAGAGAAAAAATATTTTGATCTTCAAGCTTCCCGCTCCGATTCCGGGAGTTCCGTCGGTCGGAATTCGTCGATTCAAAAGGCAAAGTTCATCTCCTCGACGAGGGCTACGCGTACGTACCAAGAACGAAGGATTTCACCGAAGATCCAAATGGTGGATTTAGGATAAATCAAGGATTTTGAGGTGTTCTTGGTGTTCTTGAAGCCTAGTCTTTATTTCAAGCTTCAAGAGGTAGGGTTTCTCCTACCTTGGATTAATCTTTCCTTAAATGTTGATATTTTAAGGGTTTGATATATCTATGCCATTGAATAGAGTTTTATATGTATGTAGAAGTTGCATGTGATTGACTTATGTAGCTTTTAAATTGATATATTTGTATGTTTATATTATGGAAATGGAAAAGTGAGCATAGACATGGCTTAAACTAATTGTTAGCTTGATTTTGGTATATGAAAGTTACATGTGATTTATTATGTAACTTAGTGAAATTGAAGGCATACTATGTGTTATATAAATTATGCCTTGAAGGTGTTTGATGAAATGCCTTGAGTGTTTGAAAATTATTGTTTTGATTGAATTGAAATAACATGCTTAAGTTATGTGATAACTTGTGGAATCATATGTTTATGATATGATTTATGATTAAATGTGCTTGTTGATATATGCATGTGTTGATATATTAACATTGAAGTGAATATGGTATTTATATATTTAGAATATAAATTTACCATGGATGTGTTGAAATTGTTCATGTGTTGTTCTTGGCATATTGAGCATTGTGTTGTGTGTAATGGGACATATCATTACATATGAACGGAAGCATCTCATCACATGGGTGTGTACATGGTTGATGTCAACACCACACTTGGTGATTGACGGGATGGCTTGGAAAAAGTTGGGTCGAAGACCTAGCTAAGCCGTTTGGTTGCATAATAAATTGGGTTGAGGTTAGCAAGAAAAGGCATGACGACCTCTCGGGTGCAAGACCCGGTGATTTGGGAAATGCACTCCATTGGTGTAAGAGTCCATAAAGTGTGTGGGTTTGGATGACCCTTGGTGTAAGTCCATGAACATCCATCCCCAAGAAAGACCCTAGTTTTGAAAATGTCATTTGATATGTACATAAATGATGGAATAAAACACTTTGACATTGCATCGTGTAGTGGGAGTCGGTGAGGACTCGGGTTAAAGTGCATGAGTGAGTGTCATCTCATTTCATGGCATGATATTATTGTATTCCAACTTAGAATGTATATCCTTATAAGGAATGATTGTTTATGTATTGTAAATGAATGTTGCATGAGCATGAGCATCTAGGGGGGAGTAGCCTTTGTAGGAATTACTTTACTGGGCGTTGCCTCACCCTATACGGGAAACATTTCAGGTGTGGGGTTTACATCTGCGGATGGCTCACTTGGAGAGCATCAGGCATGAAGGGGGCCGACTTGTGGCCTTATTTTGAGTTTTTTGTAAAAGGTTTCGGAAAACTTGGTTTTTGGCATGTAGATTATGCAAATTAATTGTAATAGGTGATATATGGACTAATGTTAAAGTAACCTTGCATGTTTTGATATAAGTATGTGTAATTGGACCCGGTGAGGCCAATGTTTATTTATAAATGGACCCGGTGTGGTCAATGCTTTATATTGGGCCTCGGATGGGTCATATGAAATTTATTGTACAGGTTGGGTTTTGAGGTAGAGTTCCCCGTACAAAGGAAACTCTGTCCAAATTTTTATTAAATTATGGATCCTAGTAATTGGATACAATAGCGTGATGTCGAGTTATACGATGTCCATAGATATTCCGCAGGTTGATGGGTTATCAACGGACCCCCGGATTTTTGGGGTGTCACAAATGATGAGTTGGAGATGTTAGCAGTTGTTGCTATGGCAATGGAGAAACTCAATGCTGAGAACAGCTTCGCAATACGTCGTGATTCTATTCATGGTCATTTTGTTATTTTTCGAAATCAAGTTGAAGGGCATGAGAGGCTTTATCGTGATTATTTTGTTGAATCGCCTACCTATCCCTCAAATTTATTTCGAATGAGGTTTCGAATGAATCGATCTCTTTTCGTTCGTATTTTATCAATAGTAGAAGCTTATGATCCATACTTTGTCCAAAAAAGAGATGTTGTTGGGAATATTGACTTGTCTCCCCTTTAAAAGATGACTGCCGCTATAAGAATGCTTGTCTATGGAGTTGTAGTAGATGTTGTTGATGATATGTGAGGATCGACGAAAGCACCGCAATAGAAAATCTGCAAAGATTTGTATCGGTCATAGTAACAATTTATTCTGATGAGTACCTCAGGTCACCAAACAATGCAAACATTGCTAGATTATTAGCAATCGGTGAGAGACGTGGGTTTCCGGGGATGCTAAGTAGCATTGACTGCATGCATTGGAGATGGAAGAATTGTCCAACAACATGGAAAAGTATGTACTCTGGTCATATTCATGAACCAACAATTATTTTAGAGGCGGTGGCTTCATATGATCTATGGATTTGGCATGCCTTTTTTGGGTTCCCTGGATCCCACAATGATATAAATGTGCTTGAACGCTCTTCTGTTTTTACTCTTCTTTTGGAAGGTAGAGCTCCTTCGGTCAATTACTCCGTCAATGGAAACGATTATACTATGGGATATTATCTTGCTGATGGTATATATCCAAAGTGGGCAACGTTTGTCAAAACAATTTCATGTCCAAGAGGTAATAAGCAAATACATTTTGCACAAGCTCAAGAGTCAGCCAAAAAGGATGTTGAGAGAGCTTTTGGAATGCTCCAAGCACGATTTGCTATAGTTCGTGGACCTGCACGTTTCTGAAAACTTGAAGTGCTTAAGGATATTATGAAGACATGCATAATATTGCATAATATGATTGTTGATGATGAGAGAGACAGCAATGAAATGGACTTTAGTTATGATGCATTAGATGAAATTCCTACTCCTACATTGATATCCGAACGGAGTTCAGAACTGCTTCAATTTATTCATACTCAACACCGCATTCGAGACAGAGACACTCATTCGATACTCTAAACTGATCTAATCGAGCACTTGTGGAATATGCATGGAGTTCATACTACTACTCCATCATTTGCTTGAGTTGTACCTTCTCTTAGTGAAGTAATATCCATGTTCATCCTTTAGAAATCAATAAAAGAGAAAATTTATTTCATGATATATGCAGCCATAATGTAGGCACATAATACATGCAAGCACCTAATATAGAAATAATATATGCAGCCATAATGTAGGCACATAAAATTTTATTTAGCTGCAACCTGCTCCAACTGCAGGCACATAATATATGCAACCATAATGTACTACTCAAAGGCATCCAGTGTCTGGACATGAATGCAAGTAATGGTCAAAGCTAGTAAAGATGTCCCAGAAAGATAGTGGGCATCCATAATAATTGAATGAATTTGAAGACAATAAAAGCAAGAACAATCTAGAGAAATAACAGCTGATGCAATTAGGAAAAACTTAATATCCGATGTTAAGACAGAGTAAAACGAGACCATTACTGGAAACAATACTAGTAAGAACAACATTGAAAAACTACATTTTTTTCCCATGATTTCCATATTCAGCTTGAAGCGGAGACATGCCACTCATATCCATTAACATTATTTTCTTTTCCTCCTTCATTTGCTCGAGTTGTACTTTCTCTTGTTTAATAGTCAACATCTTTTCCATGAATTCGACTTTTTTTTTCGCCATCATCTTTTTCTCCTTCTTCATTTCTTCAAACATTTTCACGAAAAAGGTTGAACCTGAATTATCGCCTTCAGAGAGCTTGCTCTTTGACTTTCTTGCTCGCTCTTTCGCAGCCTTCCTTCCAGTTGGCCTCTCCAAGCCCCCATTGTCGTCTCCTATGTTTACCGATTCTTGTGTTGAAGGATTAGAGCTGCTAGGAGTTGCACCACTTTTTGTTTTTTGTTTCTTGGACTGAGAATCAACCATCCATTTTGGGTGATACCACAACTCATTCCAATAATGTTCAAATGGAAAAGAGGATTTAAGAAGTTCCTTGTACAACTTCTTTGCATCACGGACCTGAAAATTGTACAATAATATTATGTATCATAAAAGAAAAAAGTCATATTTTTACACTTGTAATTAAAATACACTCATACCTTGTCTTTCTCAGTCAGACCACTGTGATTCAGCCTTTCAATTTGGTCAAAGCAGCCACAAAATTTATTGGTGGCTAGTTGAATTGTCGACCAACAATTCATCAAAGATACCGAATTGCGATTACAATCTGACTGGGGTTTGTATTCGTTGAAGTACTCACAAACCCTTTACCAATACCTTTTAGATTTTTGCTCATTCCTATGCACGACATCCACACTAATATTAAGCCAACTCGAAATTAAAACTAAGTCCTCCTCAATTATAAAGTTGCAGCCTCGAGCCTTTTTGGTGGTGGATTCTAGTTGAGGTGATATTGGTGAAGAAAGACTCATTTGGCCTACTGAATGAGTGTTAAACACATCTATGTTGGTTCCGTCATTCAACAAATTCGTGAAGTAATATCCATGTTCATTCATCAGAAAACTAAACTCAACAACCTACATTGTTGATAAAAAAGTTAAAAAAAAAAGTAAATATGCTTGCAGAAATTCAACTAAAAATCAATTAAAACAAATAAATATGCTTGCAGAAAACATGTAACAGACAAACACTTCGAGCAAAGGTAGAAAAAAAGTGAACGCCCAATCAAAGGTAGGAAAAAGATACTGAGAGCATCTCCTCAAATGAGATGACTCAAAATATTACACTTTCCTAATGGCTTACATAATTACTCAACATCAAACAGGAATGTTAATCAAAAGAAAGGTCCATGATTGGTTGAAGTTGCAATCTATTTTCTTGACCTTCTTCTAGGATTAATTATTTTTTATCCCGCAAACAAGGTGGCAGAGTAACAACCATGGTTTTCCCTTTTGGATCCTATGATTGTACATGAATGATTCTAATAGTAATGCAAGGGCATTCTCGACAAGGTTTTCAAGTTTTCATCACGTAAGCATTAGTCCATCTACACTTAATCTTGCCAGGCAGTATGATATTCCACAAATTAAGTATAATCCCAATGACTCTCTCTATGTGTTCACCTATTCTACCTACAACAAAAATAAGTAACACCAAGTATCTCAACTGAATTAATTTCATAGTATTTGTTTAAGAATAAAGGACTTTCGAAAGTAATGAAAACATTAAGCGTATAGTCACCAGCATCAAAGACAGAATATGACAATGCTTAGAATATGAAGACCATGCATCAATCACCATGGTTTTTTAAACCATGTCAAGCTTTCATGAAGACCATGCATAATCTACAATTCAACAGTCAAAGCTTACATAAGTTTAATTGTCATGTCAAGCTTTCTCTTTGTATTAGTTATTGCACTTTATTTTGAAAGATCTTTCGTCTTACACAGCTTTCTTATTGTATTGATTCTAGACTGTGTTGACCGGACTGGACTGGGAATAGTTCTATAGCAAACGTTTTGCTTCAGCTCCCTCAGCTTTTTGTGACATTTGATTGCCATTTTGTTTTTACTTTTTGCAGTAAAATGATCAAGAGATTGAGGAAGAACTTTCGAAATCTTCCAGAAGAGGTGATATTTTTTCACCTGTGAAGGATTCCAGACATTGGCTCCAATCTGATAAAAAACAATTCTCTGTTTTTTTTTCACTCAATTCTCTTATTGTCAACAACAATGATCATAAATCTATTCCACATCAATTCATTCTCCACTGTTCCATTTAAGTTAAATATTTACCTCGATCGTTGATCATGATAAATATAGAATCCAGGCAGAAGGACCACCAAGAACTTTCTTCACAAACATGTATGTGATTGTGAACAAAGGTGAGACAGTGGAGACCATGCATCAATCACCATGGTTTTTTAAACAAAAAGCCTTTTAACGGCAGGGGGAGGGAGGGATACTCTGCCATCATAACCTTCATCCTAATTGAACAGCACATAAAAACAAATTGAATCCATTTCTCATTGAGGCAATTCATCAAACAAATTATGAACAATTAAAATAAACCTATATCAAAAAATTTCAGGAAACTAATTGAATCCATTTCAAGAAACCAAACGGCACATAAAAACAAAACCAAGAACGAACAAAAGGGAGAAAACACATCTCAACAAATCTCAATAAAGAAGAATTTCTGAAGAAAAAAACTCATCTCAAAAAAGTTTCAAGAAGTCAGGCTGTTCACATAAAGTAATAGAAAACATATATTGGAGGAAGGAAGACATACCTGAAGGAGGAAGGAAGACCGTTCACAGTGCAAAAATGGAGCAAAACTGGAGAAATGGAGGAAGACAGACTGAGCGGGAGAGAGACTGGCGAGCAACTAGATCTGGCGATCAATTTAGCTTCCTAGATTTTGGCGAGTGCACTGGTGAGGGCATTGGAGCAGCAAAATATAAAATTGCTCGCCAAAGTGGCCAAAAGATATGCAATAGCGAAGGCGTTGGAGATGCTCTAACATGTTAAACCTAGAAAGCACCAAAATACTAGGAATATCCACGTTTAAGCATAACTGGCGTATGCCTTGTCAGAAACAACATAGTCTACATAAAGTAACTGAAATATATTTTAGAATTATTTCTGTTATTTTTTTTTTGGTATTTTAGTGTGTATATGTGTGTTTTAGTATATTATTATGTGTATATTTTATTGTATTAGTGTGTACATATATTTTTTGGTGTGTGTGCTAGTTAGTTTGTGTGTGTCTATTTTAATGTATTGGTTTTGGTGTATTTATTTTGGTTTATCAGTGTTTGTGTGTCTGTAATTTGGTGTATGTGTATATATGTGCAAGTTGTTTGGTGTATTAGTTAGTGTGTATGCGCGTGCGTGTGTACATATTTTGGTGACGTAGGATTTGTGTATGTTTTGGTATATTAGTGTGTGTGAGAATGCACATTTGTGTGTTTGAGTTTCACTCGCATCTTTGGCCCAAACTGGTGGGCACCATACACTCCCTAATGTACGAAGTACATGGCTTGCTTTGCTTCATCACTAGGCAAACATCTCAATTATAGCTAGTTATAAGACTTTATGTATAAAGTGTCGTTGAAATACACATAGTGGAGCAACCTCCTACGAAGCTGGGTTCTTTTGTGGCATTCTTCTGGCCATCTGTCATGCTTCAAGTAGTTAATAAAACCACATCTAAGGGTATGTTGGGATTCACCAAGAGCAGCACTTTATGATGTTCATGACCAATCGGATCGTCAGGTACCAGAGGGGATCGCTATGATTGTTACTGTATTCGTGTCAAAGAGATGCGACAAAGTGTTCAGATCATTGTGCAATGTCCTAATCAAATGCCTAGTGGCATGATCAAAGCCAATGATCACTGCATTTTTGTGTATGAATATATGCGTTTGTGTATGCATTTTGGTGTATATTTTGGTATATTAGTGTGCATTTTTTGATTGTATTAATATGTTTTGTATTTTTTGGCATATTAATATTTGGAAGTTAGTTGTTGGCTTAATGGCCATAGTCCCACTGTTGGACCTTAAGATTGCAGGTTCGAATTTTGTCGTTCTTCTCTCATGCAATAATGTCTAGCCAAAAAAAAAAGTACACTAATGTTTGTGTGTATTTTTTGGTGTATTAATGTACATTTTTTTAGGTGTAATAGTTTTTGTGTGTGTATTTGTATTGATTATTTTTATTTTTTAATAGAAAGATAAGTACTAAATTCAATGAGTACCCATTTGTAATCCCTTTTAATCCGTTTAATTAATTTGAGTGTTATTATTTAACGTATTAAAATTCACATTAATTAATATTAATACTCAATCCATTAATTTATGGGCAAATTAAGCAGCTTAATAAATAATGAATAAAGATTGGCACACTTATATAAGAGTAATTCCTTATTCCTATTTAGCCTTAGGTAGTGTTTGATAAAATTGAAACCTGAATACTGAAAATTAAATGCTGACTTTTAAATGATGAATTTTTTAATTTGTAGACTGTTTGTTATCTATTGAAATTTAAGTATTGAATTGAATTAAACTATTTAACAAATATAAGAGTTGACGTTTAAAAATTTATTATTATTTTAACTTTGCCATTCTTTTTAACCATTTTACCACAACTACCTTATTCTTACCATCACCATGCGATGGTGATGATAGCAACGACGGTTGTGGTGGCATAATGGTGGTGGTGACAACAACGGTGTTGTTGGTAGATGATTGGTATTGAAAAATTAAGAATGTAAAATGTATTAAGGATTTTCATGCTTTTGGTGGTGAGTCACCACCTTTCTTTGCTTGGTTTTTCTTCCACTTCTGGGGGCTTGGCTCTATGTCCTCTTCCCTTGTACAATTTTCTTTTTTGTTATATATGCAGGTACGGGTCTTGCCAAACCCCCCACCCACATTGGGTGGGAAAAAAAATGTATTAAGGATATGTTTGTCAATTTTAAGAATTTATAAAATCCTTGTTGACTAACATTTTCAGTATTAAGTGATAAGTATGTGACTACTATTTAAAATTTTAGTAAATTTTTAAGAAGTGCTTAAAATATTAAGTGGTATAAATTCTAGGCTACCAAACGAGTTTAATTCTTTAAATATTTAAAATATTCAATTTTATGCTTTAAGTGGCGCTATCAAACAACCCCATTGTCTACAAAGTCAAATATCAAGAAAATTGCACAAAGACACATTTTACTTAAAAAATGGATCAAACAAATTAACATACAGATGAAGTAAATAAACTAATAAACACAATTAACCCTTGGGGTTGTCAAGCTTGTCCTCTTGCAAGTAAGAGGTCTTAGTTTTGATACTTTTCACACTCCTCTAACCACCTTTGTTCCTTAGGAGACGTGTCCTTGAACTAGTTCGATCTATAGTGATCAATCTCAGAATTCGAGAGAGTAGTCGATGTAAATTTGATCATGTAACAAAAAATAAATAAATAACTAAACTAACAAACAAACACAATTCTGAAGGTAGCTTCCTCCCATATAAGATATCACAAAAAGTCCATTGCAGAAGTCTTCTGGGGAGAACTAGAAAGCTAGTCCCATGGGATAACAAGTTGCTGGAACAATAGTTTGATAAAAGTTCTCATCTGATTGACATAGACTACAAACAATAGTTTGATTTTTTTATTTTTTTTTGGGTTATCAAACAAACAATAGTTTGATAAATATTATATAATGTAAATGATTCTATATGAAGTTAACTTACTCTAAAAGTGTACTAGTGAATAGGAAAAGGGAAGTGAGATTACTAATGACGGATGGAGGTTGAAGACTGAAATGATGTTTTTGGAGTTATTTGATAGAATTGTTAAAGAATAAAGAACTTTCCCAATCGAATCAAGCAGACCGACCCACTTTCTTTGGTTTAAATAATTCTAATCTTTCTTTTGAGTTATACCCGGACTAGACTCACTCAAACATTTAACTAGAAGTTGGTGTTAGGTTAATCTTTCTTGAGAAATGACCCACGGATAACCCATCAATGTAACAAATCTAACGCAAGACAAAACTTGTTTTCTTTCCTCTTCCATATGTTAACTAGAGTGTTCCGTACAATGCAATCTTTTTCCATTGTCAAACAGGAGAAAATATTCATTACAATGGTGATATTATGTCATCGGTGCCATATGATATCACCAATCAATAAGAATACACATGATGTAGTGATATAGGTAGAGACAAAAATATTCAAATAACATAATCTAAGTGTTGCACACATGAAAGTAATTATGAATAGATCCAAGAGTATTGGAGAGATTAAAAAGGAACTCTCAGATTAAATTTTGAAAAAGAAAGAGAGAGAAATCACAATAATTTGGAAAAAAAAAATATTTTCTTTTCTACAAAAAATAAAAGAGAGAAAGACATGTATATTGCAAGAAAATATTGAAACACATGCTAATTAAGAATAAATATGTAGAATTAGTGGATCTAACAATTTTTTATAGTTGCCCATAACTTTTACAATCAATAGCTTTCATGTAGAAATAATGAAGTTCACTTGTCTGTCTTATTTATTTATAATTCGTCAATGATACTATATGGCAGTGATGATATAGTGTAACTATTACGTTGAATATTTACTCCTGTTTACAGGGTCCCAAGTATCGATCCCTTTTTTCACCCCCATGTGAAAATGACATGTACAAAAAAAATTTATTTTATTATTTTATTTTATTTTAAAGTTCAACATTATTTTGTGATTGATTTTTAGTACTATCAACATTAATGATTTGCGTTTTACGAAGTTGGTTGATATAATTGGTTGAACACAAAATTATTTATTTGGGATAGATTCAAGTTGAATCGATATAATCATAAAATCTAATTTGAATATTATTTGAATTTAAATTTAATTGAATTTATTTTACTCATTTCTAGTCGTAATATTACAAAACATTTAATCCACTTAAATTACATCCCAAATTAAGAGAGATGAAATAGAGGAAGGAAATAGTGAATCAGCAAACAAGGGTGGTGTTTCGATTGTAATCCTAAAATTATTATTATTTTTTTTTCAGATAGAACAAAGAAAGGAGAAATAGACGGTTCCCATGAAGATATTCAAAATAAAAAGCCTTCAATGATTTATCATAGGCTCGATAAATCTAGTAGACTAAGTAATAGTCTGTGATCTTGAACCTTTGTATTGCAGGCTCATTGGGAAAGGATGCATAAAGAGTTCGTTTAGTTGCCATATTAAAGATTGACATATTAAATAAAATAATACAGACTAATACAATACATAAGGATAAAATACAAGACTAAATGGGGTATTAGAATAATACGTAATTTTATCTAATGTTTGGTATACATAATATAAGCATTGGATAATCGTTATTCAATTCAATCCGTTGTTTGGTTAGAGAATTATTTGATCGTGTTAATGTTAAATTGACAAAAATAACTTCAATCAGTGTTTGTTACATTGATGACATTTTGATTTTATCGGTTGGGAGTTTATAATAGTAAATGTGTAAAATAATATGTTTGAGTTGAATTATAATACTACCTCTTTTGGTGGTATTAAAATACTTTCATAATTCAGGTCTAGCGTATAAAAAATATACGATAAGTATACATTTTTGAAATTAATACGGTATCAAATTTACTTACCAAATAAAATATTAAGCCCGATTAAATAAGAAATAATACAATCTAATATTTAATCCCCTCGTAATCATCTACCAAACGAAGATATTTTACTATGGGGCTAAATTGTCTAGCTATATGGATAAAATAATAATTTTCGAAACTACAGCCTTTTTGAAAGAAAGGTAGATTGGAGAGAGAATTTAGGGAATAGAAAAAAAAGGTGTTTTTGGGTGTATTAAAGACAAAAAAGTGAATAATACAAAAAATACGGAAAACATCCCTTATTTTTTATTGTGCACTTAAATGGGGAGCATAAAAAGTCATTCTTTCTCCCCTGAAAGGTCTTCGCTTTGAAATAATGTTAGATACCAACATTTTTCAAAGGTTTTTGTAAAAACATTTTCATAGATCTGGCCTCAAACTGCGATCTGGGTTTATGCGATCACACATTACAAATCTAGTTTTTACAGATACGGTTTTTGCAGCTCTGGCGACTCGATCTGGCTTCTAATAATTCAACGAAAGCTCCGGCCGTTCTACGAGAAGCTGTCCGCCAATCCACCATTGTAACTGTTTGTTGTGGCGTTCATAGTTTTATTTGTATTCACTCGATTGAAGACAATTTTTTTCAGAGGTTTGAGGTTGAAGACGTGTCATTAGATAATGAGGGATAATATTCTAACAATCAACGGTTCACTGAAATAGACATGTCATCAACACAACTCAACGCTATGTCGTACGTGAGGGATGCATTGACTGAGAATATGTGGGATGCGATTTCTCGTAGTGGTTGACCTTACGTTACATCTTCAAGTTTTTACTAATATTTTTTTTTGTGTAAGTAATTTTTATAAATAATAGACTTCAATATCCATTTGTGAAATCTGAAGATCAACTTGCAGATATATTTACCAAAGCATTGAGTCGCACACGTCTTACAACAATTTGTTCTAAACTTGGATTATATGATATATATAGTTCAGCTTGAGGGAGAGTGTTAAGAGTATTAGGGTAGTATAAGTAAATTGTTAATAGTGTTGGGATAATATTTGTAATTCTTATTATTGTGAGTTAACTATAAATACAAGTGATGTATGAGAGTTAAGTTAAGTTTCTACCACTCTTCGTTCCTCTCTGAATATTGTCTCTAATATTATGTTAATCCTCTAAACTTAACAGTGATTAATTAAGGTAATTGTGCCCATCAAGCTTCTGTTGTAATCTGTAGGTTGAGATTTTCAATTTGAAGTCCAATCTGACTTGCAACACTTTTTAACTATTTATCAGGTATCATGCTAGATTTCGACATTTCTACATCTTTTTAAAGGCTTGATACATGCGAATTACTCAAAAAATCCAAAAAATATAACTACTATCTCAAAATTGTATTTAATCAAACCTGAAAAATCACAAAGAATGAGCGAAATCATTGCCGGAGCACAAAACAAATTGCCCACAACTTGTGAATAGATCAGAACCTCCAGCTAGCTTAGATCGGGGAAACCAATCCTTGCATGAAAGGACACCTCCATCATAAAGCTCAGAAAAGAAAGGTATTCTAAAAGCTAAGGCACGGAAAAGAGCAGAAACCTAGGACCTCTGACTTACAGGAAAAAGGCCTAGCCTTGCCTAGGCTTGTTGGAGATCAACTTGGCTAACGCCAAAAAAACATGCTTGTCACCCCTCTTGAACCCATAAAGCACCAAAAAAATAACTTCAAATCACCGGACAATCCTTGGGCATTATAGATCGGCATCCATAGTGTCTATTTCAAGCAACAAATTCCTTAAAAGGAGGTTGAAAATCATAAATCTGAAAAATTGGCCTAAAATTCTAAGAATTAAATAAAAATTGAACGAAACTTCAAATAATTTCAAAAAAATTCAGAAAAATAATAGATAAACTCTACTCATCAAGTCGACTATGGATTTTTTTTTTGAGAACAAAAAAAAATCTGAAAAAAGTGTTTATTTGGCAGAACAAGAATGATAAAATAAGATAAATAATGTGGTGTTGTTCTGCATACAGATGAATCCAAGAATGACGGATCACGCTATGATACTATGTTGAATTAATGTAAAGAGAAAAGGGAAGAAATAGAAAAGAAAAAAATACAACTCAAAAAAAGAAGAGAGTTAGGTTCTCTCTCTTTGTCCCTTATGGTTATAGTTCAAATATCAAAAGGACAAAGTACCCTTCATAACAGTAAAGATAAAAAACAAGACACTAAATAACTTCTAACAGACTCATTATGGTACGATGTTACCAAAAATAAATATGGATTCATGGTAAGGATTTGATTACTCATGGTTCGATAGGTGAATGATCGTAGTTCATGGAAATACATATCCCAAGCCTGGTCTTCTTGTGTCCGGAACATTAATTTCGTTGTTGGTAAAAGGGTAGAAATTTGGTTTCCGGAAGATGCTTTGAGGAGTGACAGCTCATTTTCTTCATTGTTTCTATGTTTGTACATTCTCTCTTTCCATCTCATTATGATTCCATAAATTTCATGAAAAACCTCAATGATAGGGAAACTGTAGAGCTTTGTTCTTTATTGTCTTTATTGGAAGGGGTGGTTCTTAAACAAAACATTCCTGATTGGATGGGTTGTGCTATTCTTTCTTCAGTGAAATTCTCTTGCAAATCTTATTTTGACACCCTTATCGTTGACCCCTCAATACCACACTTTGAACTTTACAAGATGATTTGATAAGCAAAATGTGCCAGTAAAAGTTCAAGTATTTTCTTTGACTATGGTTCAGAAGAGAATTAATCCTAGTGACTTGCTTCAAAGGAGGAGGCCTAATAAGTTTTTGCTTCCACAGTGATGTGTTTTGTGCAAATAAAGTAAGGAGAGCATTGGACCATCTCTTTCTTCATTGTTCTTTTGGCTTTGTGGAGTCTATTGTTTGGGTTACTGGAGCTATGTTGGATTGCTCCAGGTTCTTGTAGGGAGATGTTTGAAATTGAGTTTTGGGGCTTAGCAAGGAGTAAAAAAGCTAAATCCCTTTGTAGAAGTGTGATGATTGCTATATTTTAGGGTATTTGGCTTGAGAGAAATTTAAGAATTTTTTAAGACAACAGTGAGAACATAGATTGCGCTTAGGAAAGGATGTGTTTTTTTGAAGAGTAAATAACTTTTCCATCCAATCTCTTGCAAATTTTCCTATTCCAATGTTCCGAAAATTTTCATATCTAGTACTCCCCAGCAAGGGAGACCCAAACATTGCATTAACTATTTTTTTGTTGAACCACACTAACACCTGCCAACTAATCATTTTGTCGTGAGTTCCATGGATGCCAATAATAGAATTCTTGCTCATCAACTTCAACCCATAAATCAATTCCAAAATTTGCAATATAGATTTCAAACTAAGAATTCTCTCCTCATCACGTGAAAGAAAGAATGCAGTGTCGTTGGTAACCTGTAAATGAGATATTGCAAATCGATTCCTTCCAGTGACAAAGCCCTCAACCAGGTTTTCCTCTTTAGGCCTTTCTACTAATCTAATTGGAGCTCTCCCGACTCAGGTAAACAAAAAAAGTGATAAAGGATCACTGTATTTAAGACCTCTAGAAGCACCACAACATTTCCCTGATTGCCGACTATTTTGCCTTAATCTTTCATTGTAATATTTTGTTGGTCCTAATTGTTGTTAACTTGTAGAATTGGTGTACTACCAACCTTTATATCCATGTGAAGTAGTAGTCATGGGTGTCACAGTCTCATGATTGATAAATTGTTGGTTGAGAATGAATATCTTTATGGAATATGGAAAGGTTCAATGTTATTTTGTCTACATCCTTTTTATTGCAATGAAAAGTCATTATTCTTGAGTTTCTCTTACATGGTTAGAAGAATTGGATGCATCCGTATTATTGAAATTTGTTATCATTTTTGATAAGTCAACTGGATCCAGATGTTCCTGTTGGAAATAGCCACAAAACTCGCTTAGTAACCGATTTTGAAAAAACGGAAACGTTACCAAACGGCACCTAAGTAGTCCAATTTGTTCAAGCTGAGTCATGTAGCATTAATTGAAGCTTTGCCATCAGGATGGCAAAACTGTGGAAGAAGTTGGTTTAGACTTTAGATATGCATCTAGATTATTGTACTTCCTTTACCATTGCGAAAATGCATTTCGGTCTATAGTTTTGATCAGGTCAAAAACGAAAACGATGGAGAAACGTTTTAGAAAAACTGTGAAAACAGATGGAAACATAAATTAAAATCTCTTTATTTATATCGATAAATTTAATAATTGATTAATGGAACACGTTTATTGTGTAAAATCGATTTATACCGATAACATCAAGTTGGAGAAGAAAAAAGATTAATATGATGTGAAAGTTATTTCAATTAATGTCTAACACTTGATTTTTAGCAAACAAACACACTTACAGGGCATTAAGGTTCTCATAAAATAAATTAATGCTTGCAAGCGTCATTGTATTCATAGTACAAATCTATTTGGAAATTTATTTGTGGAACATTCTAAAAGATTGATCTGACATACACAGAAAAATGTAGAAACATATTGAAAAACGTTGAAACATACTAAAACATAAATTTGAATATTCAATTCTTGATTTGTTTCGAAACAAAATATAGTTCCTGCTGATAGGAGACCATTGTCCATCTTACATCCACTTGCCAGAGCTGCTGCTTTGTCTATTTTTATTTCTTAAGAGTTATTTGTAGCTTTTCATAACATCGTCTCTATTGCATACTTGGTTTCTTCTAGTATTATTCCTGCCTGTCATGTCTTAGATGGATCAAGCTTGCAATATTATTTTCTTTGGTGTTTTAGATATCTTTGCTTTCCCATTATGTAAGTTTCTGGTTTGGGGGACACTCTTCTTTGAGCTATATGGCTTCCCTTTTGTTAGAATATTCTAAAACTGAATATTGCAGGACTTACTCTTAAACAAAACAAGGAAGCAGCAAAATCAATGGGTGGTTATTTATTGGTGGCAGTTGTGCTTGTGCGCTCTCACTTGCACATATGACTTGTTGCTTGATGGTGTTGGTATTTATTTTTTCCCTCGTCTCATTTGAAATCAGATCATTTATAGGTTTCTTTGTTCTTGTTGTTTTTGTTATGTTTTTGCAGTTCTTTTGTGTACTTTTTTGGGGTTGTCATGGTAGTTTATTCACAGTCAAAAAATCATTATACGTTAAGCTGATATGCTGCTTCGGCTAGGCGATCATATCATGCCATAAAAAACTTTGATATGCATAGAGAGATCGCCTAGATATACAGATAAGAGACATTCTATTGATTCTTAGTTTCCCCGTTAATGAGGATCTGGCTGCCATCCAACCCTCAGACATATGATCTGGTAATATGTTCCTTTTTATCTAAAAAGCATATGGGATAATGGGAATAATGTAGTCTTCTGGAGTTCTTGTCTTCCTTTTTGGTATCCTCAGCTGTATCGGTGGTGGAGGGTTTCGCTGTTTCTGTGTTTACACGAGACACAGGCGTACTGAAAACTCAAAACACAATCGACTAAATTTGTAGAAAACTGACCATTGGCTTTTTAGGAATCAAAAAGTGAGGGAGTCAAGGCCAAATAGACCTAATCAGTTTACTCAGAATCAGTGGCCAAGTAGACAAAAATGAGTCATTTGCAGAATGGAAATAACCATAGAAAGTTTGTACAACAGCATTGTTAGCTATGGGTTGGAACTTGGTTGTATCTTCCTGTACTATCTGAGCATTCTGTGACATTTGTGTGGCAAGTCATGCATTATCCAGTATGCTCGGTTCTCTGGTGATGTTGGCGATGGCTTCAAGTCTCTGCCAAATTTGGAAGTTTTTTTTCCCATTTTTAAGGTAATTTGGTGGGAGGGATTTGAGCTCCTTTTTTTACTCTTGGAATAGCTGTATACTTTGTTCTTTTTGGATGAGAGCATGTAGCCTCCGACCTCAAGTTTAAGTAAGAATAATTTTCATTTCCAAATAACCAAAAAAAATAAAAATCAGGTGCACCGTTGGAATGCAGCAAAAGCAAGAAAGAAATGTTTGCAATGTCAATGACTAATAATAAATATTAGAGCATATGTTTAAAATAAAAAATTAATTCATAAACAATATATTTAGGTGTACATATCCGAATAAAGAAAAATAAAAAGCAAAAATACAAAAACAACGTTTCATTAAAAAAATAAATAAGAAATAAAGAGAAATTAAATGCTTACTTTCTATATTTTTAAAACATTTAATTAACACCAACCTTACAAATTATACTATTTGGCTTATTTAACTACTCTATTTATCTTTTGTAACTACTCCTATTAACTTTTTAAATTGTTTTAAATTTTAAATTTTCACTCATATTTTTTCACTTTTTCACATTTAACAAATATAATTTTAATTTATTATTTTTTAATAATGAGGATTAGAAAAGCAAGAGATTGAGGGATAGCAGAGAAAATAAATTTTGTACATTACATAAAACGCTCGCGAGTAATAATAATATTCTATATGAGTGCCCCGTAGTGGCACTTATGCCATACTGCGACCATCCAAGATACCAGTTCTATGGTTGAATTCTAAGGTGACTGAATGTGGAGGTCATGGTGCAAATTAAAGCAGGTGTGATATAATTATAGGGTTTGTTTGGTAGACGTATTATGAAGGGATTAAATATTAGATTATAGTATTTTTTAATTAATTGGGTATAATACTTTGTTTGGTAAGTAAATTTTATATCGTATTAATTTCAAAAACGTATATTAATTGTATATTTACTGTATATTTTTTATACAATAGACCAGTATTATAGAGGTATTTTAATACCACAAAAATTATGGTATTATAATCCAGCTCAAACGTATTATTTTACACATTTACTATTATAACTCTCTAACTGATAAAATCAAGTTGTCATCAATGTAACAAACACTGATTGAAGATATTTTTGTTAATTCAACATTAATACGACAAAATAATTTTTTAACCAAACAACCGATTAGATTAAATAATTATTATCCAACGTTTATGTTGTATATTGTCAAACACTAGATAAAATTACGTATTATTCTTATACATTATTTAATCTTGTCTTTTGTCCTTCTATATTGTATTAGACTTGATTACTCTATCTAATCTATTCAGTTCTAATACGACAACCAAACAAACTCATGTACTTTTTATTTTAGTTTGCTAAAATGGTCAATAAGTTATTCAATTTTTTTGTCCATATTTAAGTACCACGTGACAAGTTTATGATAAAAAATTGTTAATAATCTAGACGTTGTTTTCTTGACGGATCACATAAAAATATATTTAATATTTTAGGAATTAAAATGATATAATTGAAAAATTAGGGACCAAAATAAAATAAACCTCATACTTTAAGGACTTCTAGTACAATTAACCTTAAAATACACAAAAATATCTTATTTGAATGTATATATAAGTTCCATTCATAGAGTTTGTTAGATTAAACAGAAAATTGATTACTTATGTTTTTTTCTTCGAATTGAAGATCAGGTGGTGTTGGTCTGGGGTACCAGTTTTTACTAGTAGTTGTTGGATTAACTTTTGAAAATGTCAACTTGTTAGGTCTTTGATCTCTGGATCAGAAGAATTTTTTGTGTTAATAGTTTCTGAATCAGAAGTTTGATTGATGACTGTTACTTGAGATGTTTATGACTTAGCCTCCATTTTTTGAATCAGTTTTTTAATCTTCTGGATTTGAATACTATCCTTTTTAGTTATTCCTAATTTAGATCTATCTCCAGGTAGTTGAATTAGAGGTTTCTCTAATTTTTTACTTGAAGATGGTATGATTTCATCAATTTTAGTTTCAATTTTATCTAACTGTTTCCCTATAGTTATAAGGTTTTGGTTAGTAAAATTTTTTTGTTCTACTATCTTCTTTTTAGGTTCACTAGTGGGAATTTTAAAAGGAGAAACAGTAACATCAGTATTCATGTGAGTAAAAGTGATAGTTTCAACTGTAGGATGACTTGAAGATATAGTTACATTGTCTAAAGTCTTCCATTTGTGCTTTGTGACTACCTTTACTTCTTTATGACATGAATCAATATAATCAAAAAATAAAATTTCAGTTTCCAATTTGTGCATTAGTTTCACCCATTGGATTTTGATTTCATTTATTTGTGAATTGTTGAATCTTTAGAAAAATTTTCTCTTTTTAGATTCATTTTCTTTAGATTCCATTTCTTTCATTAACCTAGATATGTTAGGCATGAAAACAAGATTTCTTTCCCTTTTAATCATTAAAATTTGATGATTAATTGGGGCATTACTTTCTAGGTCATTCATGGTAGGAGAGGGAGTGAAATCTTCTTCTTCCTTCTCTTCTTCTTTGAACCTAAAATATGATGTGCTGAAGGGAGTGTAGAAAAGTTTACTGACTTGAGGTGAGGAATTATCGATTCCTTTTAACTTAAGTCTTCTTTCTATTTCTTCAACCAATTCTTTGTCTCTCCTAGAAACACTAGAATAAGACTCAGATTTTTTTCCCTCATTTTGTTGAATAGGTTTATTAAATGACCAGCTGGATCTACTAGATCTAGCACTGTCAAAGGAGATTCTTACAAATCCATTAGGTAATTGTTGGATATGTTCTACATTTTTAATGGTGTTTTCAGTTTCCTTGTCATGATTTTCATTTTTTACTAACCATGATTCTGGAAGTGTAACATTTTTTCAAAGTATTTGCTTACGAATTTGGATGTTTGACTGACTAGAACTTGCATCAATAAAGTACTTTCTTGAGGACTTTTCTTAATGCACGCACATTCAGGTTTGTGGTAATGCATTTATAGTAAATCCTATAGATAAAAGCTATTGATTTAGTCTCTTTTACTAGTCTTGTTATTTCTTCTGAGGGATGAATTCCTAATGTTAAAGTCATTACTATATTGGGACAATTAAAGCTTGTGGTAAAATCAAGATAACAGTTGAAATACATTAGTCCTGTGTGAAAACTAGTTTTCATTAACCCTAAGATGTTGGGCTCATAATCTAAGAACCTCATCTCTTAGAGATAATAAAACAGCTGCATTTTTCTCTGGTTGAATTAAGGGTTTAATTGCAACTTGAACGAAGCCTAAATGAATAAAGTTATATCCTTTAGACTTATGTTTTTTAATGGTTTCTCTGCTAAGTAATTGCCAAGTTTCTTCTCCCTTTCTGAGGGCATGAACTTGTTCAATGGTTTTTACTTGCAGTTCTTCATTAAAAGCTTTTTTATCCAACTAATTTTGTAGATTTCCCTATGGGGGACTTTAGGTATATTCCAACCTAACCAATCTACTGGTTTTTCTCGGGATTCATACTCATCTTCATTAATTATATCAGGTATAGTATTGTATGAAGATGTAGATGAACTAGCCATAAAATTAGATCTGAATAATCTACTCATATTTAAATCTAGACTTTTTAATTTTGTAAATTATTTGTGAAATGTCTACTCCATTGTGCATACCTCGTAACATACATCCCTCTGGTTTGTCTGTATTCCCTTAAACTGCTACACCTGGACTTACAAACGAGAAAAGTCGACTCCCACTCTCGGGTGACAAAGGCTAGGTAACAAGGGTAGATAGGACTCACAAATGATTTATAAAACTAAAATTGTAGAGATTTAAAACAAGTAAGATCAGTCAAATGTAATTGCATGGATAGATTATCCAGGCCGTCAAATGGCTCTGATACCAAAAATATAATGTGTGGAAAAGAAAGGAGAATCACAAGCTATAGAATATTAAAATTTCTTATATTAACGGAATAGGAAATTATAATATTAAAGATAAAAATACTTACAACACTAGTACTACTGGACTAGCGGAGAAGTGAGATAGAAAAGGATCTTCATTTGCATCATTATGAAGATTTGGATACAATATGAGAGAGGGAGAGGAGAGTGTTTGAATAAGCTTGTAATGAGTCCAGAATTGCCCTTGCTAGTGAAGAAATGAAGTCCTTATATAGGCGAAAGGATTTCTAAAGAGAATCTTTGGAATAATTGCTCTTTGTCTTCAGTGACAACTTTAACTCTGGTGAAATGCTTTTCACTTTTACTTTCGGTGGAAAAGTGAGGGTGAATTCCTTTTACCAAAGTAACTTTGGACTAAATGCAAATGGGGTCTCTGCTGCTAGCTAAGAGAATCTACTTTCGCTGAGAAAGCAGATTAGATGCTGATTGTCGACTGTTTTACTAGGAAAAAGAGTCTGGGTTTGATTCCTTATCATTACATGTGACAGACAACTTTTCTTTCTTAGTGGAGAAAGTAGTGATTGAAGCTATCACAAGTGAAGGGTAAGGATCAAAGAGTAGTGATGCCAAAGTCACCGAGGTCATCATATCCTTCACATGGATCTTGGGCATCCTAGAAGGGATTATCAGCTGCATTAACAGATGCTTTTAATGAGGCTGGGGAAGATAAACTCTGACTAGCTGCTTGTTGAAGAAGTTTCTATGCCATTTTCATTAGCTTTGAGGACTTTTTTTGTAATTGCTTACTGGAATCCTTAGATGAGGATTTTTTCTACTTTTGTTTTACTTCAGGGGGTTGTGCTGACCCTTGGGGTTATTCTGAAACCTTGAGAGGGGACATAACCATCTTTGCTGGTGTTGCTGGAGGTAAGGTTGCTGGAACCACTACTGGGGTTGGAACCTTGACTGGAAACTCCTGTTGAACTTGTGCAATAATAGTGTCATATTGGAACCTGGCCCACCATTTGGCATAAAATTGTCTTGCAACATTATTAGAAATATTTTTTCATTGCCATTTACAGATCCAGGAAATTCTATATTTAATAATAAATAATAATAAGGCTGAAAACTGACTCTCATTTTTGCTAGGTTTAAAAGTAGATGAGAAGTAAGTTATCTGATCTTGAAGACTAGCTGAAAATATTTCAATAATGGGGCCGTGACGAAACCACCATTGTAGGAACCAGGAGGGAATCTGACTCTTGAAACTTTTATCGAATTGTATGAACCAAGAATGAATGAAAGGCTCATCTTGATAGAGGATTATTTTAAACTATGACTCTGTGTAGTCATAACAATTAAACTGCATGTTATATCCAGGAAGATCTCAGAACAATGAAGGGTGAGATCCCCACTTTTTGAGAGAAATGAATTTCTAGATATACAGAGAATGGTAAATAACTTTATTTGGGTCATTTGTATCAGGTATGAGCTTGATAAAAATGGACTAAGTGAAGAACAACATGTCCTGGTAGAAGACAAAAAGTCTTCTCAGTGTCTGATAGAATAGAGGTCCATTCGGGTTCAAGGTAAGCTTTAACCAAGTCCATTGGATTGCTTAGGTAAGCATGAACCAGTTCAATAGCGAATATCTTTTGGACAGAATCTACTTTTTTGATATATTTTGCTTTTGGACCTTTAGGGTTGGTTGTAGTTTAGAATATGGGTTGACAAGCTGACTAGAGACAACTTGGGTAATAGGTTTGGTCATATATGGGCTGAAAGAACTAACCTTGTTGGGCCATCTGGAGAAAAGTTTTCGGATCAACAATGGTTGGTTGGGCTTGTGGGCCAACTGGTCTGCCAAGAGGTTGAAACCTGTTTGTAATAACAATTGCACTACTGGGCAATTGAGCTAATTTTGTGCTAGGCAAAGCTAGTTGTTTACCAGTATTCTTCCCCGGGTTTTTAGAGGAAGTACTTTTACTGGATTTCCTGTCCGCCATGGGATTCCTGTAAAAATTCAGGGGTTATGAAATCAGGAATGCAGTTATTACTGTCTTTAATATATTCTATATCAAAATCAAAAATACTTAAGATAAATTGTCATATGGCAAAAATCCGCTTATTAGCAATATTTTGTACATATTTTTTCAAAACATATTTTGTTGATTTACAATCACCTCTGACTAAGAATTTCTGATTTAATATATCATCTTAAAATTTTGAGATGCACAAGACAATAGATAATTTTTTTTAATAGTACTATAATTTGCTTGTGCTTTGTTCCAAATTCCAGAATGGAATTGGACAATTTGTTCAAGAGAATTTGGAGATTCTCTCTGAAGGAGAATACCACCATAACCAATGTCGGAGGCATCAGTTTGGATGATTTTGAATGAATCAACTGAAGGAATACTATGACAAGACAAAGTTTTAATGAACTGTTTGACTTGCTGAATAATAGATGTATGAACATAAGTCCAAGGAGAAGGGTTTCCTTTGAGTTTGTCATACAGAGGTTTAACCGTTTGTAATTGAGTTTTGTCAAGGATTTCATCAGGAAACTTATCTGCAAATTTGATAGATCTACTGATGGGTACAATGGTTGATTGTTGGATATTATATCCAAGAAACCTTACTGAGGTTTGGAACAACTTAATTTTGCGGGTAGAGATAACAAGATCATTGTGCCTGACTATCTCTAAGAATGCATTAAGATGTTTCCAGTGTTCTTCTATAGACTTGCTAAAGATGAGAATATCATCTATATAGACTATAGAAAAATGACTAATGCAATTGAAAATTTCATTCATTATATTTTAAAATTCACTTGGTGCTTTTTTTAATCCAAAGGGCATTACATTCCATTCGTAATGTCCAAAGAGGGTTGTAAATGCAGTCTTATATCTATCTTTTGGAGATATAAGAATTTGTCAGTAGCCACATTTTAAATCGAATTTTGAAAATATTATTGCATTATTAAGTCTTTTAATTAAATCTTGTTTATTTGAAATTGGGTACCGGGTCCATTCCAAAACAACATTTAATGGTTTATAGTTGATAACAAGTCTTTGTGTACTTCTTTCTAATTCTGCATTTTTTATGACATAAAAAGCAGGGCATGACCAAGGGGATTTACTTTCCTTAATGATACTATTTTTGAGTAATTCAATTTTTTTTTTTGTAGATTTTCATTACTTCATTGTTCATTTGGATAGGTTTGAATTTAGTTGGGATATTTGTCTCACTAAATCCTTTAATATAAGGAAGTTTCACCATGTCTTTTTTCCTATGCCAAAAAGATGTAGGAAGGTTGGAACAAACTTCTTCTTTAAGTTTTTTCTGAAATTGATTAATCTTTTCAATTAAAATTGGATTGGTTATTGTTCTTG
Source organism: Ilex asprella (assembly GCA_023539305.1). NCBI lineage: Eukaryota > Viridiplantae > Streptophyta > Magnoliopsida > Aquifoliales > Aquifoliaceae > Ilex > Ilex asprella. The sequence continues at coordinate 8,533,531 of CM042191.1, forward strand.
AATTCTTTTGTGATTAATTTTTTCTTTGAGAAATTTCACTTGATTAGTTTTTTGATTAATTAACCTAAGGTACTTAAAGATTGAATGATCTTTAAGTTGCCTTAATTTTTTAATTTCAGGTTTAGATATGAACCTAAAAGTTACAAATTGGCCAAATGGTTTAGTGGATACACCATCTGTATCAGTTGTAAATGGATACAACAGATAAATGAATGATAATCCAAGGATGACTTCTTCTGTTATATCTTGTAAAAGGACAAAGGATGTTTTGAAGCATACATTTTCTTGGCAGATATGTACTTTTGGCAATTTGTATTTTGCATTCATTTTACTACCATTAGCAGAACTAAGTCTTTTCAATAGTCTTTTGGTAGTATTTGATTGGTATGATCCCTTCGTGTATGCAGTTTACATCTGTATCAGTATTAATGAGAGCAATAGTGTCAAGTTCAAAATCATTATCAATTATGATTTTTACTTGAGAATACCATTTTTGAAAACTAATTTTATTAACCAAATTTATACTATGATTGTCATTAGTTTGCAAACATTCATCGTGAGATGACAGCTTCGTTAAACTCGAAATGTCCACTAGAGAGGTGGAGGTTACAGATATCCGCTGTGAATATGTTCTTTCCTGACTATGTGAACTCTCTGTGTCAGATTGTTCATTATCTTGAGACTGTTTTTCAAGGATTAAAATCCTTTGTCTCAAGAGAACTAGTATTGGACATTAACAAAAAACTCAAGGTTTCAACAAAGATTTTGTCTTGTGCTTTTAAGTCTTTTATTTATTGTTTTAATTTATTAATCTCACTCTAAAGATTTTGTAAGGTGACTTCTTTTTTTTTCTCCTTACTAAATCTTTCCATGGTTTTATTAAGCCTAATTAATTGTTTCTCACTAGAAAGATGTTTGTTATCTTTTTTAACAAACAAATCTTTGAGTTGTTTTATATATTTGACTTTAAGATCAGAGTCTTCAATTTTGCTGATGAGATCTATGAAGATCTGTTCTTCTTCAACATGATTGGTTATTACCCTAACCATTTTACAACAATTATCCTTACATCCTATTTTGATGTTAGATTCACTAGAGTTACTTGATGCTGATTGGTATTTTGAAGGACTTTCCAAGCTGCTTGAGTATTCCGAACTTTCTTCACTTTGTTTGAAATTATTTATCCTAAAGATTTTGAAAATTTCTTCTTCATCTTCTTTAGCTAAGTTTAATCTTTTAACTTGTTTTGTGCATACCCCCTAATATATATAGATAAAGCTCCCCTCAAATATTGAATTTCCCTTTGAAAAAAATAATAAATTAACTTACAATTTATACAAAACATGTACAACAAAATAAAATAAACTTGAAAGCAATATCAATTTGAATATTACTTTAGAGATCTATATTGGATAATCAAGTTTAATATATTTTCATATAGACTGATTGATATAGAGTATAGAAAAAAAATTCAAATGTGAAGATTGATATAATTTTAGTCATTACTTATCAGTAGAGTGAGTACAGAATAATGTGTGAGATTTGTTACTAGTGTGATGGTTATAGTTGTATAGAAGGTATACATTTAGTAGATTTATAATTTAAAATGGGTTAATTGTAAATTGCATTCAAAAGATGTCTCAAATCTTAATTTACACCATCAAATATATAAATTTATATTAATGTGCACCTCAAGTTAACGGCAGTCAATTTCTAAAACTAATTGAATAAATTATACCTAGCCTCCCTTAAAGTTAAAATATTACTCTTACACCTCTTGATGTTTGTACACATGAAATACATAAGCATTTGTTATTAATATCTATTAATATAACCGTTAAAAAAATATGATTCATCATAATAAAAATTTATAATTTTTATACTACCCTTTTTTACGTAAATCCGTTATACTCTAAAGTTCAAAATTAAACTTACCATTTGAATGTCCAATATAATGCAGAAATATATAATATTCTTTATATTCAATGAAATACATCACTTGAACAAAATTATTTGGATGTCCAATTAAGGGAACATTTTTAGTCATATTTGAATTCTCACGAGATGCAAGTGTAATATTTTAAATATGAGGAGTTTAAGTGATTAAATGACAAATATTAGAGAGTCTAGATGTAATTAATTCATTTAGTTTTAGACGGCAAATGTACATGTGCGCATTGATATATATTTACATTTTTTATGCTCCCTTTGGTAGGAAAATTGAAAAGTAAGAAAGATGGAAAGTAGGAGGGATACACTTTCTATCCTTTAAATAAAGAAAGTAGGAATGATACAATTTCTTTCCTTTGTGTTTGGTTGGATGGATGAAAAATAAAAATGACTATTTTTTTTTGTTGACTAAGATTAAAAGTGAGAATCGAGTCATATCATGTCAGATTCGTGTTGAGTGATTACGGGTTTGTGTCGAATATTAGTCACACCTAATTCAACTCATTTAACTAATTGTGTCGTGTCGAGTTACGAGTTGACATGCTTATTTTCGTGTCGTGTTCGTGTTCGAGTTAATCAAGTTTGTATCATAAAATTCGTGTCAAGTTCGAGTTGTGTCATTGTGTTAGTTAAAAATTTTCATCCCTAATTAAGATGGAAAAAAAAAATTTTAATTTAAAATTTTAATTTTTTATTTTTAAAAAAAATATATATATAAATATATATATTTTATCATTGTATTTTTATATGAAATTAATGTATACATAATATATGTATATATAAAAAGATATATAGACAAATAAGATACATTTCAATACAAATAATTAATTTTCTATCTACTTTCTGCCTGATTTTGGTGAGTTGGAAGAAAAGTTAATTTATCTACTTTTTCATCTTTCTTACTTTCCTTCCTTATCAAACATTATGTTTTATTTATCCCTCTAACTTTCTATTATATCAAACAGAGCATTAGGGTATAAATTAAAATTTGAACTCAAATAATAATGTTATACTGACCAAATTTTGGGACCAAATTTAGAGTCTAAATGACATGACATCTGACTTGAAATTCTTTATTTGATATTACATCATTTGAACTCCAATAGAAACTCCAAATAATAGCATTACTCTCAAACAAAAGGACGCCAATTTAAAATTTAGTGGATGGGAACGGGTGGGTCGGAAGGGGGGTGGGGTGTAGGTGGGTGCAGATTCTCTGCGGTTGGCAAATAACCGCATAGCATGCGGTTTAATGAAACGACGCCGTTTTACGGTACTGTCTGCTTATTTTTTAAAAAAAATCCAAGGACCAAAAACGACGTCGTTTTGGTCCTTCAAACTCCAGATCTGCACTTCTTTCTTCCCCTCGTTTATGTCCTTCAAATTCCTTGAGCTGTCGCCCTTTTCAAATCTCCCTTTTGAACAAAACTTCAACAGCAACGCAACTAGGCCGCAGCACAGCTCCGACTTCAGGCAGCCACAACAAAGCAGTTCAGTCAGCAGCTCCGACTTCAGGCAGCTCTGGAAGCATATGTTCTCCTCCCTTTCTCATTTCTCTCTGTCTCCATTTTTTTCCTTCAAGCAAATATCTTAAACACATTCCCCTGCCCTCGACCTGTTTGAGAAAATGCCAGAAAGGATTTGGTAAGCTTAATTGTTGTTTTGAAATTAAGTCAAGGTTGATTGTGAAATTATGTAGGATAACAGATTTCATTTTTGGATGATATGATAGATAGTGCTAGAAATATAGTGTGTTTGTGGTTTTGGTTAAGAAGGGGATGTTGAGGCCTTTGTGGTTACGGTTTTGAAATGCAATTTGGAAAGAGTTATTTTTTTGAAATTGAATGGCAGGTAGTTCTTTATTGGTTTCATGTTTTGCAGTCGAATGTTGGAAAAGAGAAAAATGGGCACATTTTATTTATTTATTTTTTGAATTTGCTGTTTTTCTCTTTGCTTTTGGATTCATTTTCTTGGATGAAGCAAAACAGAAAGTGAATGAACTTTGCTGAAACGATCCTTACAGAATGGTAGTTTAATGGTAAGGGGTGTTGAAATCCTTTTGGAATGAAAGGACCACATTGTGCATTCCAGAGATGCCAGCATTGCACTATGGAAAGTAGGGAACCGAGAGCATAACACCAATGCCTGGAAACTATATATTCTCGTTTCATTTGGATTTGCCACTAAAGGCATATATGTTTTGATTGAAACATAGAATTACAAAACATGATGTTTGGCTTGTAATGTAAAATGGATAAGTTGCTAGTATCATGTCAATTAGAGATGTAAGGCATACTTGGCCAGACTAAATTTTGACAGTAAGGTATAAATATTGAATAAACTATTCTTTGCATCTACAATTACTTGCATCTCATTTTCGGATGGACATTTGGCATCTATTTTTCCAACATCCTCCCTTGTACTTCTCAGAAGATGTATAGCAAAGGATTTCAACAAAACTATTGTCATCTTTGCTTTTGGGTTTCTAGTGTTACCAACTAAAGTTAAAGAGGATAAAAATGTGATGAATGTCATCATCATTTTTTTATCAAATAAGGGAAAACGGCATGGTCTTCTGCTTTTAGAAAGCACTGTTTTATGCTTCCCTCCTCCCTCTGCCTCATTTGCCTCTTTGTTTTATTCTATACTTGTTTTGGGAAAAATGGTTTTGTCTGAAAATGTTTTCATTGCAAAGTAGTTTATATGAGAAGTCAGGTTGATCATCCCTTATCTATTGCTTACCTTTTCCCCTTCTGATTAGAAATTTCAATGTGAAGTACCAATAATTTGGTGAAATTTCCATATCATGGTTCATCTACTTAGTTAAAATTACTCCCAGTAATATCAAATTCAACAATATTTGCTGTGACTGGAAGGAATATCAAATTACTCCCAATATTTGAAGCATTAGATAATGAAACTGGAAGGATTCCAGTAAACCCATTATGACCTGCAAAAATATGATGATCTGTTGTGCCTGCAATTAAAGCAGTCATGGTATACTCGTTTCTGTTTCAAGCTTGTATGTTGTTAACTGAATCTCTCTCTTAAGTTGTGGTGGCTGATCTGCTTTCTATATACTTTGACAGAATGGATCAAGTATCTTATTTTGTTTTCTTACTTTGTAACTGAATGTCTCTCTTAAGGTGTTGTTGCTAAGTATATTGTTATTTACAGGAATGCAAGCAAGTTGTCCAGTCCCATAGCTCTGCTCCTGCTCCTGCTCATTAACAATCATCCTTAACAGCTGTCCAGTCCCATAGCTCATCAATAACCATCCGCAACAGCTTATCAATTCTACCTACTTGAAGAATGGCATCTTCAAGCACGTCAACAAACGACGAATATTTAAGATATCGCACAAGCACTTGCCCCATTTGTACCAAAAGAGCCATTATCAAAGTTTCTGAATCTGAAAAAAATCCTGGGCGGCTGGCTATACACCAGATGTCTAGACGATTCCAATCACTTTTATAAGTGGATGACTCATATTACTCTCCCCTCGTTGGAAATTACAAATGAAAGGATGGATGCACGACGAAATGAAGACAATGTACGACGATTTAAAGAGAATGTACGACGAATTGAAAACGATGTAACGACATTGAAGTTGCAGATTGACGAACTTTATAATGTAGTTCAACGTGTTGAGGCTAAAGAAGGTTCAATGAAGTCAAATATGTTTGTAGTCATTTTAGTAGTGGTGATGTTTATATTTGTGATTCTAGTGAAATAGAGTTATAAGAGCAATGGTGTAGTGAAGAAACTTGTGTTGTAAATGAACTTGTGCGTTTTGTATATTAATGAAATTATGGGTTTTGTATATTGTTGTGACTTGGAAGATCATATTCATTAAGAAAATCACAATCTTTAAGAACATCACATTGATTAAAAATATCACATTCATAAAAAAAAATATCACAAGCATCCTTACAAAAAAAGGTTACATTCATTACATTCATCAAGTATCCGTACATTCATTAAAAAAATGTCACATTCATTACATTCATTAAAAAAATGTCACATTCATTACATTCATAAAAAAAATGTCATATCCGTACATTCATAAAAAAAATGTCACATTCATTAAAAACTATTGATCCTTCAAGCATCCTTACACATTGAATCTCCCATGAATGAATAATGATTCAGCATCATTTAAAGACTGCACATGTGTTGAATCAGTCAGAGGAGCCTACATTAATGAGAATGAGTCAGACAAACAAAGAAACTTGATACATGTACGATGAAACAATAAAGTTAACAATAAGGTAATCTACCATAATACTTTGTACACTATTTGAAGCTTGAGAAGACATAGAATGATCATATGCTAATGTACCTTGTACCTAGAATACAAAAATACTTAAAATTATGTTTATAAAAATATGAATTGAATAAAAATATGAAGTGAACTACAAAAATCTAAAATTATATTTATACGATACCGTAGACATATGTGATGATTCAGAAGCTCCCTTTTTTTTTCTTTGTTGCTTTCTCATGCCAAGATTTGAATCGACTCCAACCCTTGTAACCACCTTCTTTTCTTTTTAAACCTTTAACTTCGAGAACATTTTCATGGATTGGGTCAACATTATCATGGATTGGGTCAACATCATAGCCACCATCACCAATTGATGCATACATATTATCCACTTCCTTGAACAATTCCTCAACACCACGTGACACAAATTGATATGCAGGTTAAAAACCAGAGCATCGAGCAGCTAATTGTACCATTCTAGGACAAATTTGTCTGTAACGTGACACCATCATTAACTTGGGATTCTCGCCATTTGACTGAAAAATGGGGGTTGTCCTAGAACTCTTTCTTGCATCTCGTCTCCATCTCTTGCATATGCATTGCTCCGGAATTTGCTTTATATTCAATCATGTCCAAGACTTTAAGTGCATGATCCCATAATATTCCCTCCATTTCAAACTTTCGACAACTGCAATTGACTATCTCCTCATTAGCCTTAACAAAGACTAAATACTCTCTGTTTTCATCATATAATCGAACCACAAATTGATGCCACCCATCCAACACATCACATGGTGTCGCCATAGCACACTGAAAGATATCATACTCCTCTTGGAACAAGTCAAAAATAGTAGGAGTGTACGCTTGCCCTGCTTGCAGTAACATTGGAGCTCTTTTTAACTTCAATCTAGGTAATTTTTGCCTAGCTTGGTATTCTGAGTCTGACTTCTTATATCGCTTATCATTCACAACTCTGTCAAAATATACAAAGAATTGAACAATGTCATGGTCTGGCTTTAAGTATATCCGTAAGGCTGCATTCAAGCTCTCACTCAATTGGGTGCTTCTCATTCCTGCAGTGAAAGTCCTCTTCATATACACATGTCTCATTTCTCTCGCAATGCCCAAGTGACTTTCATCCACATATTATCATGCAAATTATACTCCGCAAGTAATGATTCCCAAGCCTCAAATAATTTATGTTCTTCCTCATATCCATACACACATTCTTTAAATCGAGCAGGAAATTGCGAACCATCCTTATATATGTTCCCCAAATGCTTCAAAGCATTTTGGCAAAGGTGCCAAGTACATAACCCATGGTATGTCTCTGGCATGACTACAGAAATAGCCTGAGCCATCGCTTGATCTTGGTCGGTGAAGATGGTAATAGGATATTTTTCAGACATAGCTTGTAACAACCACTGAAATGATGCTGTCGTTTCATCATATAATAATGCAGCTCCAAATAACATTGTCTCCCTGAAATGATTGAAGCCAGTAAAACAAGCAAAGGGTCGATACTCCTTGTTCGTTCTGAAAGTAGTGTCAAATGAGGTAACATCTCCAAAGTTGCCATAGTCAATAATCATCAATGGGTCGGCCCAAAAAATATTAGTAATATGCTCCTCCACATCCAATTGAACTCCATAATATAATGATGGATTTTTCACTATTTCTGTTTGAAAATACTTTAACAAACTACCCGCTTCACCATACCTCAAGTCTCGTTGTCTCCTTTCACCGAGGTAATTCTTTTGGTCTTGACGAGTAAAACCAAGACTTTCCTTTTCTCCAGACTGAGTACTGAAAAGATCATAGGAAGCCTTAAGTGACAATCCACAATCTGTTGCCATATCAATATTAATGCCTTGTGTTGCGGTAACCTTCCGTTGAGATGGCATCATATGCACACATTCTGCAAGGTGCAAAGGATGGTTGTGGTTGTCATCCCACTTCACCACAAGAAATTTACCAATTTCTCTATTAAGAGATATGTACATATGAGCTTGACAATTTGTTCTTGTCTCTGCTCGAGGCTTCCTTATTTGACACTCTCTTTTATCACGACCCCTTTGACCTTGTTTACAACAAACAAATTTTCTGTAAATGACAATTTCATCTTTCAAACTTTTATTTTGAAAATCTTTTGTCACGCTAAATCCCACAGACCCTCCATAACTATTGTAAAACGCATAAGCATCTTCATTCGCATCAAATTGCATACCAATATGAGGTATATTCTCATTCGCATTAACTCCCAAATCATCCATCATAGTATCCTACAATAAGAAATTTAATGGAAATAACATTAGATGGAATTTGCGACATTCAATTTAAACCCATTAACTGATACTATGATTTGTCCAACTTTGTAATAGACCAAGAATGAAGAAGCATCAAAGAAACATACACACAAAATTGCAAATACAGTTCACCTTCCCAAGAAAGAGTTCTAATTAAAGTGCTTCTATTAGTGTAAGGTGAAAACATGATATCTCATTGAAAATAGATGCCCAAATGGGTTTTCTTGAGAGTATTTGAAACAATAATGATTATGATGAAATATAGTTAAAGTGTCATATGCCTATTATAATTGACATGGTAATGGATGCTTGTACCTTAACTTATCAGTCTTTGAACAGTAAAAAAACGTAGGAACTGTCTGAAAGATTTATGTGTTGACATGTCCACTGTCAAATAGTTGCTTATCAATTAATTGAATGGAGCAACTTCCATAACAGATTTTCATCAGTCACTTATTCTTTAAGAGCATCTAATCCAGAAAAAGTGTTTTGTTGCACAGACATATGTATATATAAATGGTACAATAGTAATGTTACTCTCCTCTTTTAGCCTACTCACTAGAATTTCGAATGCAGGACTAGCTCTGCTGAGTTTATCATTCCATTTGATTAGTATATGGAATCTGTCAAGAACAATTATTCTATAGGGATGAGATTCAAAATAAGATTTGAAGGTCAAAAAGCTCCAGAGCAGAGGTATGGCTACTGCAATTGCATGTTGATGTTGCTTTCATATGCCTCCACCACTTCCAACTTAATCTTCAGATGTCTGCTCACTCAGGAGAAATGATGCCCAAATCACCGTCACAACAGCATGATGCTGTTAAACCTAAAGATGGGAATTGCAAGCTCTTTGGTATAAACTTTATCAGAAGCCCTGTTACAAAGGAGCAAACCATGTCACATAGAAGTATAGTGATTGAGCCAACAGGTGATATACATCTTGAAATGCACCCAAAACCTACCTTTGAATCTGAACAAAGGTCTGAACAATCCAAGGGCTCAAAAGTGCCCGAAAATGCGCTAGTTAGTAATGAGCTGGAAAAACCCTTTCAAACGTATGATGAACCCATTTTCATGAACTCTCAACATAGATCTCTTGTCTGTGAAGTAGTCAGACCCGCTGTGATGTGTGCTGTGAAGATCAAAGCCACACCAACTGTGAAGAAGGCGGGAGAACTAGACCGAAGAAGAAGCGCGAGAAAAAGAGACGATCTGGAATTTTTGAAGGACCAAAAACGACATCGTTTTTGGTCCATGGGTTAAAAAAAGATTTCAAAAAATTCGTAAAACGGCGTCGTTTCATTAAATCGCATACTATGCGGTTATTTGCCAACCGCAGACGATCTGCACCCGGGGGTGTAGCCACCCAAAAGTGTTTGCGGCTACGGTAATGAGACTCCATGTTTATAACTTAGCTTCATTTGAGTTCATAACGTTCTTCGATTCAGACCACACGGGAAGGAAGAGTGAGCTTAATGAGTTCACTGCTACTTCCCTCTACGCCTCTCTCAACCACCTCACCACCGCCACCACCTTCTAAACTTACCGTCCACACTCTTTCCTCCAGAACCTACATTCCCACCCATATATACACCCACCCATCAGCTCTCCTCCTCGAACTCTGCACTTCCCTCAAAGAACTCCACCAATTCCTCCCTCTCATCATCAAGAACGGACTCTACAATGAGCACCTTTTCCAGACCAAGCTCGTCAGCTTGTTCTGCAAATTCGGTAGTCTAAACGAAGCCGCCCGGATTTTTGAACCAATTGAGGACAAAGTTGACGCTCTTTATCACACAATGCTTAAAGGGTATGCTCAGAACTGTCTGTTGAATGATGCTTTGTCGTTCTTTTATCGGTTGAAGTGTGATTATGTAAGACCTGTGGTTTATAATTTTACGTATTTGTTGAAAGTTTGTGGTGACAATGGAGACCTTAGGAGG
>CM042191.1:8544099-8589105 GCA_023539305.1 Ilex asprella
AAAAACTCAACCAATCACAGTTCTTGCTTGACATAACATAGCTCAGGCAATGGTCTGGGAGAAAAGGTTAATGTATTCAATTGTCATAACAAAATCAATAGATGTATTGCCCCAAATGCTATGAGAAAACACGCTAGACAATATTGAGATATCCAAACACTCCCTTCAAAATAAGCCAACACATTGAGTACACAATCGAAAACAACATTTCAAACTCTTACGAGGACATGGGAAGCCACCATTTTGCTATGCTCAGCTCACCAACTATAATATACTAAAAACAGCAAAAATATCTCTGTGTGCCTCGATAAGCCTCTGTGTGTGTGTGTGTGTGTGTGTGTGAGAGAGAGAGAGAGAGAGAGAGAGAGAGAGAGGCGAGGGGGGTATGCCCAAAACATCAATTTTAAGAAATACCCACACACACACATATGAAATCGATATCTATGTGAGTGGTTGTGCATATATATATATATATATATATATAGAGAGAGAGAGAGAGAGAGAGAAATGGTGGATATACCAGTGGCAAATGAATACGGGGAATCCGATGGTTCGCATGGGGGCGATCTCTTCCGGGTGACTGCTATTCTGGTCCTCATGACGTAGCCACCGGAAGGTGGTTGCAGCAGCAGAAGCGATGACTTCACGATGACCAAGCTGGAGGATCTTCAGAGTCAGAAATTCATTTGCTTGCTTAGGGTTTTTCTCGAGAAAATTTTATTTTTTCCATTCGACTTTCCCGATTACCAAACGCGTTATTGTCATTTTGGATTAGTTAACTACGGCTTAACCCCTTGTTGTTTGATCTAGTTGTACATTACCCCCTTATACTTTAAAAATATTAACATAACCCCCCTACAATTTTGGACAAAGTGAAACCGTGAAGAATCTTTTCTTGAGTTGATAGAATTTGGACGACACCAAACGCCTATAAAGTATTTCAGGAGTGGAGGAAATTATTTTCATTTTACTGTTTCCTTGTTCTCTTTATGTTTTTTTTTTATAATTTTAACGGTTAAGGGTATTCGAATTAATTTATGCGTATTTCAATTAAATGTGAGTCATCTACGCCGGGACTAAGAAATTCATAATCAATAAATTTGTCATGATCTGACTTCAAAAAATTGTTAAAATTCAAACTCAAAACGTCTGACTTTATAATTCGTCTCTATTACTATTTTATTTTTTGTCACTCTAAAGGTCATGTTTGGATGATCTGATGGGTTTCTAAGTGATCTGATGTTTGACAAGTATATTCGAACTTCGTGGGACTATTATGTCCATAAATTTTAAGATAAATTATATTTTAACCCCTCAACTATGATTTTTTTTTCATTTCTTCAAATTATATAATCAAGAAAGGTTGGACAAATAAGTAATAATTACAATGAATGAAGAGAAAATGAATTATAATGCAATGCACAGCTTGTCCTGAACACTGCTATTCCTAAAGAGTAATGTTATACTGACCAAATTTTGAAACTAAATTTAGAGCCCAAATGACATGACAGCATATTATTTGGAGTTTTTATTAGGGCCCAAATGACATGACACCAAAAAAAGAAGCCCAAATCAGCTGTCATGTCATTTGGGCTCTAAATTTGGTCCCAAAATTTGGTCACCATAACATTATTGATTCCCAAATAGGAAAGCTAGGGTATGTTTGGTAATCATCTTCAAAATATTTTTTGTTCTCAAATTTTTAAAAATACCTAAAACCTGTTTATTTAACATTTTTGTTCTCAAAATTTTTGAAAAAAAAGAGATTTGAAACACAAAATCAAAAAACAAGTCAGACTTGTTTTCTGAGTTTTCTTTAAAAACGTTGAAAACACAAAGAACAAAAATTGGTGTTTAATGAGGTCTACCCTTCAAGTCCTCTTAGTAGCAAAATCTTTCTTACCTCTTCTTTTTTTTTCTTCCCTTCTCTCTCCTGCATCTTCTTCTCCATCACTGTCAAACCCAGTGTTTTGCGATCTGGGTTTGTTCTCCCAGCGTCACCGAAGATCGCTATCAAACCCAGCGTCTCCATCTTCTTCTCCACCCAAGATCGTTGTCCCCTTAGCACCACCGAAGATCATTGTCAAACCCAGCATCTCTAGTCTCTCTCTCTCTCTCTCTCTTGCAACAATTAAAGTTCATATCTATGTAGATCTGAATTTGGGTCTGCATCTGTGTGTATATGCGTGTGTGTTGCGGTGGTGATGAGTTTTGGTGGTGGTTGTGGGTTTTGGGTGGTGGTTTTGAGTTGGTGGTGGTTCTTGGTTTTGGGTGGTGGATGTCGGTTGGTGGTGGTTGTGAGTTTTTTGTGGTTCTCGGTTTAGATGGTGGTTGTGGGTTTTGGATGGTTGTTGGTTGGCGGTGGTTTTGGGTTGGTGGTGGTCTTAATGCACAGTGAAAGAGAGAGAAAGAGAGTTGAAAAAAGGTGAAAATTGTGGTTTATTGTTCAAACAAAATTTATAATTTTTGTTCTTTAAAACTATTTTCAAAAATATATAACTAAACATGTTTTACAATCTAAAATTTTTTAAAATACTTTCTTAAAACTCTTCCCAAAAATTGTTTTCAAAAATTATTTTTTTAGATGTAAACCAAACAATCCCCTAATGTTCTTATAATCTAGAATCGCAACACATTGAATCCTACTAGGAAAGAGTTTTTTTCGATTAAGAATCCAATGATTTCCATGATATTTAAAATCTAGTGACCAGAAAAAAAGAAAGAAAAATCATGCAATGACCTAATCTAAGAAGGATTAATACCATTGGGGGCACGGAGAGTGCAGGGCCAGTTCCATCAATCCAATTTTATGGTGGATTAGTGTATGCCTTTAACTTCTTCTTTTTGGAAAGTGGTGAACGCTTTAACTTACCTGCCAAATACTTTAAGATATGATGAATAACTCCGGAATCATTTAGTTTTTAAGGTAGCATTAGCCAAGTTATTCTACCAACATATAAGCCCTTTTTTTTTTTTTTGAATTAATGTTCCAATCTTAGGTAGTGTTTGGGACAACTTATTGAATTCAAAAGTACTTCTTGAACAATTACTTTTTAAAAAAATATTTTATTAAAAAATACTTTCTTCCATAAGTATTGTTTGGATGCTCATTAAAAAAAATGCTTAAATAAAAATAATTTTACAAAAATTGTGTTTGGATGGTCAATTAAAAAAGTACTAGTAATTGTCCGTACCTGAAGGCACGGTGTTACTCATAAATTAATTACAAATATTTATCCATACATAAATGTAAAGCAAACATATAACATTATAATAAACGATGAACAAAATGAGTTCGCTAATATTTTTTATAACATCAACTTATATGCATAGCATATATTTTCACATTAAATTGTTATTTGTTATGCCACGAAAATTATGTTATAACTATTAAAACATAATAATTCAAGGATTTGAAAAAATATATCAGTTGACAATATTCAATGTTCTGTTTTTTATTCAAAATTCGCGATATTAACATTCATAATCAAATTTATCTAAATAATAACAGAATTCATAATTAATAGAATGAAAATTAAAACAATACTCCCACTAATAAACTAAGTCTGCAGATGTTGTCAAATGACCAAATATAATTATCAGAAATTCAACCGATTTCCAAAAGATATGAGTTGACTATTGAATTTGTATGATTTGAATTTATAGTAGTGTTTTTAATTTTATATCATTCTTCTCGATTATTTATATTCTTAGTTTATTTTCTTAAAACTAAATGTTATTTAGTATTAGATTATTTAGAAAATATTGTTGCTTCATGTTGTTCACTAAATATTGAATTTGTATGATTCGTGCTCATAGTATTGCTTATAATTTTGTATTGTTTATCTCGCTTATAATTTTGTATCATTTTTTTCGAGTATTTAAATTTGAATTATTTAGTAAATATTGTTGCTTTGTGTTGTTAACTAAATATTGAATTTGTAAGATTTGTGTATGTATATAAATTTAATCTTGTATATTTTAAATGTTAAACATATTTTTTTTAATACATCTCTTGATATCTGAGTTGCCCAATAACTTGAATTTAATCTTGTATATTTTACATGTTAAGCATATTTTCTTTGTTAAATTAGATTTTTTGCAAGTTATACTTTTTTTTTATTGATTATAGAAAAAATAAAATTGACTATTGAATTTGTATGATTCAAGTTTATAGTAGTGCTTTTAATTTTATATTATTGTTCTCAGTTATTTATATTCTTAGAATATTTTATTAAAACTAAATGTTATTTAGTATTGAATTATTTTGCAAAAATTGTTGCATCGTGTTGTTCACTAAATATTGAATTTGTATGATTCGTGTTCATAGTATTGCTTATAATTTTGTATCGTTTCTCTCGTTTGTAATTTTGTATTCATTTTCTGGGGTATTTAGATTTGGATTATTTAGTAAATATTATTGCTTTGTGTTGTTTACTAAATATTAAATTTGTATGATTCATATTTGTATATGAATTTAATCTTGTATATTTTAAATGTTAAGCATATTTTCTTTAATATATCTCTTGATATCTGAGTTGCCCAATAACTTGAATTTAATCTTATATATTTTATATGTTAAGCATATTTTCTTTGTTAAATTAGATTTTTTTCAAGTTATATTTTTTTATTGATTATAGAAAAAATAAAATTGACTATTGAATTTGTATGATTCGAATTTATAGTAGTGCTTTTAATTTTATATTATTTTTCTTAGTTATTTATGTTTTTAGTATATTTTCTTAAAACTAAACGTTATTTAGTATTAAATTATTTAGCAAAGATTGTTGTTTCATGTTGTTCACTAAATGTTGAATTTGTATGATTCGTGTTTATAATATTACTTATAATTTTGTATTATTTCTCTCGTTTGTAATTTTGCATCACTTTCTCGGGTATTTAGATTTTGATGATTTAGTAAGTATTGTTGTTTTATGTTGTTCACTAAATATTGAATTTATATAATTCGTGTTTGTATATGAATTTAATCTTATATGTTTTAAATGTTAAGCATGTTTTCTTTAATATATCTCTTGATATCTAAGTTGTCCAATAGCTTGAATTTAATCTTGTATATTTAACATCTTAAGCATATTTTCTTTGTTAAATTAGATTTTTTTCAAGTTATTCTTTTTTTTATTGATTATGGAAGAACAAAATTTACTATTGAATTTGTATGATTCGAGTTTATAATAGTATTTTTAATTTTATATCATTCTTTTCGGTTATTTATAGTGTTAGTATATTTTCTTAAACTAAACATTATTTAGTATTGAATTATTTAGTAAAGATTGTTGTTTCGTGTTGTTCGCTAAATATTGAATTTGTATGATTCGTGTTCATAATATTGCTTATAATTTTGTATCGTTTCTCTCGTTTGTAATTTTGTATCATTTTTATCGGGTTGGATTATTTAATAAATATTGTTGTTCTGTGTTGTTCAATAAATATTGAAATTGTATGATTTGTATTTGTATATGAATTTAATCTTGTATATTTTAAATGTTAAGCATATTTCCTTTAATATATCTGTTGATATCTGAATTGCTCAATAACTTGAATTTAATCTTATATATTTTACATGTTAAGCATATTTTCTTTGTTAAATTAGATTTTTTGCAAGTTATATTTTTTTTATTGATTATGGAAAAAACAAAATTAACTATTAAATTTGTATGATTCGTGTTTGTAATATTGCTTGAATGAAAAAGAGAGATACAAATGAATATTTTCATGATATATATTATCTATCTAATATTTATTACTTAAGTTTTCTTCAGAGAGAGATAAAGAAGAATTTTTTTGTAATATACTTTCTCTCTGTGATATATACTATCTATTTACAGAGAGATGTAGTATTGCTTGAATCCGACACTATCTAATATTTTCGTAAGATACAGAGAGAGGTAGAGAGAAAAATATTGTGAAAATTTGATATTTTTTGCGTGAATCGAGTGTGAGAGAGAGATACAAAGGAATGAGAGAGAGAGATATATTTGCTTAATTTAAATAAAAGATTTGGGGGAATTAAAATTTGGAATATCAATTTTAGAAACTATAAATTTTGAGCAGCAAAAAATTTCAAATGAGTTAATGTGATACGTCGGATCAAAACGATCTAAGACGTCAATAGCTCGAAATAGGTTAGGATAACGTCATCTGTTTGATGATGCGTTTTTTTGTCACAAAACGATCTACACTACTCTTTGTCTTCAAAATTCAAATTCGTGTATATATGTGTGTGAAAGATGGAAAGACGTAATTGCAGATTGGGGAGAGATCATATAGATCACCTTCTTATGGAAAGGAAATCACTATGAATTGAAATACTTGAGGCCAGCTGCATTACTTGACCAATTATGATTTGAAAGGATTTGAGGGATTTAATTTAGGGATGTTAATTTTGGAAACTAAAAATTTTTAACGGCAAAAACATTTTAAGAGCTAATGTGGTACGTTGGATCTAAACGATCTGAGACGTCAATAACTCGAGACAGTTTGTGATAATGTTGTCCGTCGGATGATGTCTTTTTATAGTACAAAATGATCTCAACCGCTTTTGTCTCTTAGATTAGGATAAAGTTATCCGTTGGATGATGTCTTTTTTTGTCACAAAATGATCTGAGCCACTCTTTGTCTTTTAGATTCAAATTCGTTCTACTTTATTATATAGATTTATTTGTATCACAATTACTTAAATTAAGGTCATTGCAAAAATTAAGTGTGTGTGCGCGCGCGTGCATGTGTTTTGTTAAAAATGTCTATGGTTATCTCATGATACTTTTTTAGTGGTAATTTATCAAATATTTACATAACGTCACAAAAATGAAAAGGTAACCATAGGATACCAGTGATCTAAAGACATGATCAAACAATTCACAATCTGAACTAGTACTCTAATTGATTATCATTAGAAGGAAGGTTTTTTTTTTTTTGACACCTTTGCGATAACATTCATTGCGTCATAATAAGTAATGACTCAAAAAATATTGCAATGACAAATCCTCATCACAAATATTTTTACGACGACATTATTTATCTCTTACACTCCCCCCATCTAAGTAATACAATTTTCCTGATGAACCCAAGTGTAAGCTTGGAGTTCACAAATATGTATTTATTCATCACTCATGTGTAAGCTTCTATTATTTGATGCAAATATTTTTTTTTCCAAACAAATCAACACTTTATTTTATTACTCAAAAATTATTTACAATGAAATAAAACACAGACAAACCCTGCCTTAACAAGACTTTAACTCAAAATGAATAAAAGAAACAAAGACTTTACAAAAAAAAAGTCGCTCATAACAGGTAGCCTGCTCATTAAACCAGCAACATCAACCTGCACCCCTATTTTGTAGAAAAAGACAACCTTACCCTTTATCATCAGAAACCAACACCTTCTTCAATCGAAGAACTGCCTTGAATCATGCAATACAACCATACCCACAATAGAAGGCAAAACGAGATTTTCAAAAAAATCAACAGAGCACCTATTATAGACTGCTTGATTAGCCAAACTAACAATTTTGATCCCAATTAATGTAACCATGTTGTTGAACTATTAAAGGAAACCAAAGATGTGTTAAGGACAAAACACTGGGTTCAATAAGTGCAATTTTTAATTAAGTTGTCAAGGCAAACTTGATAAGTGGCCAACTTAACCTGGACAGAACAAGTCATCTCTCCTTCCAATTATTTGCTAAAAGAACAAGTGAAACAATGGTACAAATTAGGAGGGGGACATGTAAGCTATAAAATTCTTGCACTTAAACAAGAAGAAATCAGGGAAGGGAGAAATAAAGATAAAAGGTGAGTACCAATAGACAAGTTAATTTATGTACAACCACAAGAACTTCCTAAGTTAAACATTTGGTTTACACTACATCTAATACACTTAGAAAAAATTTCATTGTTCTTAATTTTTCAAAACTTTCAAACAAAGGAAAAGAACTGAGTGACAAAAGAAACAGGGGAAAGGAGATAAGATAAACACGACAAAGGGAAACTTACATGGCTGGAGCATGAAAAACAATTGAAGTTAAACAAAATAGTGCACCAGTTTAAGGGCGTTCTATCAAAGGGAAACTTACCGGTTTGAGGGCATTCTAACAAAATAGTGCACCAGTTTAAGCATAAGAAAAAATTCATAGCACATGTAAGCCATTTTATCAAACAGTTGGTGGACATTCTATTACACTGTCCAGTTTTGCTAAAATTTAAATGTGAGAATGAGCAATGAATTATAGAAGTAAAATAGTTGATGGAACATTTCTAAGAAAGGATAAGATTTTGACAAGTGTCCTCGACCCCGAGTATCGCAATTATCTCAGATGAATGTGACCGAGGCGTCACAGGGCAACTAAAGGATCTTCCTCTCCTATGATACCACCTGCCATCGAATTTGATGCCATATCCTCCCCGGGAAAGTCCATGTGACCTGGCACGAGGACAAAGCCTGAGCTACGTGTCCTCGGCGTTGAAGGCAACCCTTGTAGCTTTAAGCCTCTGTCTCAAAATCTGTCTACTTGAGACTGACGATTGCGGTTGTAAACCTCAAACTCTGCCTACTTGATCATTGATTTGTCTTCCCAATAAGGTCAGAGTGGCAAAATCGGCAGCACTCCATCGAGGAGGGACTGACACGTGGCAACAAGTACAGCTTAGTGGCTAAATATTTAATGCATCCACACCGTTGGAAGGGCATTAATCACTCGACGGATAGAACAATTAATGTTGGGACAATTCCCCCAAAAGCTAAGGAGCACACTGCCCATCTCTGACGGCTACCTACTACCTAGTCTATCAACAATGATGAGCCTTGGAGAGTATAAATAGTCTCCAGAAACACAAATGAGAGGTACGCAAATTAGCCTGATTTGAATAGTGTTTTTCTCTCCCCCTCTCTCTAAAAGAACTTACTTGATCGTTGGATGAAACACGTCGAAGAATGCTCTGGCTCCCTTCTAACTTCTTTTTCGTGATTCAGATACCACCAGTGACTCGCCGGAATTGATCGATCAATCGACCCCCTGGGGCGATTCATCGTCACTCTTTAAGCCGCCTTTGGTCCTCTCAACCTATTCGAAGTGGTGAGGACTATCACCGGATTCATAAGCACACCACCAAAGGTGATTTATCACTATCTGACAGGGTCTTGAGGCAGTATCCCTCCTATTCTCTAACACCTTCCTTGACTATTTCGCGTTCACCACGGAAGAGATTTGTTCTCACTAACATTGTGAAGAAATTCGCCTCCATAATCCGGCGCCGTTTGTGGGAAGCGACTAGTCTTTTCCCAAAGAACAGTGACCATGGTGAATACACGACAGAACATGAAGGATCCCCACCAACACGATACTGATTTACCGGCTCTGTCTTGTTCTAAAATGAGGGATCACGTTGACAGTGTAGACAAGAGACTCCCGGTTCATTCGGAGGGCCAAACCCGTCAAACAAGTATGGGTCTAGAGGACCCGCTCCATTAGCCTGCCAACTAGCAGATGTGATTGAGCAAAAATTTGGATATCAATTGTGGTAATTAGAGGAGGACAACATGAATGTCTTCAACCGACTAGATGAGTTTGCGGCCTCCAGCGAGGGATCTCAATGCTTACTACGGTCTCAGGAACCTTCCGTCAGGGAGGTGGAGCCCAAGGACCTAAGACACCACCTGAAGAGCAAGGCAAAAGGTTCCAAGGCTCCAAAACGGCAGAGGGCCAAGGGGCAGTTCTTGGAGGTTCCAGTCAAAATGGCTAGGTCCTTGGCATGGAACGACCTCCGACAGGGACTGTCTGGGTGAGGGGGCGTGGAAGATTTTGAGAAAAGATCAACCCTTTCCACTTGGCACCTAGGGACGAGGGACCCCGTAGACAGATGACGAAGGGCTAGAGAGATCCCCCCCAAGCGGGGCAACGACCTGAGGGCTCGGCTAGATTCCAAGAGGAGGAGTAAGACCATCTAGGGAAATGACTCCAACGGCAAGTCTATCCAATCCCCCTTTACGAAGAATATTACGGAGATAGAGATTCCCAAAAAAAAATTGGTACCAAGGTTCAAGACTTATGACAGGCGATCTGATCCCAAAGCCCATCTCAGACAATACAAGCAGATGATGTCTTTATACCACTCCGACTAGCGGCTGCTATGCCGGGTGTTTCCCATGATCTTGGGAGATTCATCTATGAAGTGGTTTGAGACCCTTCCATGCGGCAGCATTGGGTCCTAGAAAGAACTTACTAGACGATTTACCACCCGATTTGTCACAAGCAGTAGGCGACCCAAGGATGTGGGATCCCTGTTGACCCTGAGACGGAAAGAAAGGGAAACCCTTCGACACTATGCCACCCGGTACTGGAAGGAAGTAAATAAGGTTGAGGGATGTTCCGAAGTCATGGCCGTCGCTTCCTTCAGACTTGGCCTCTCCCGAGGAACCGATCTTTACCGATCCCTCACCAAGAAGATGCCAACAAACATGGGCAAGCTGATGGCCCGAATAACTAAGTACTCCTGAATCGAGGATGAGACGATGAGGGTCAAAGAAAAGTCTCTTATCCCGAAGAAAGGTAAGGAGAAAGAGGACGCCCCTCTCTGGAAGGGGTTGCTACCTCCATCTAGGGACTCCTTTAAAGGGGTCCATACTGTATTCGAAGAACTCATCTACAAGTTGCTTCATAAGATCAAGAGGGAACCCTTCTTCAAGTGGCTGCCCAAAATACTAGGTGATCCGTCCACCCGAAATTAAAAAGTAAAGTGTTCCTATCATCAAGATTTCGGTCACTGCACCGAGGATTGTAGGACGTACAAGTCCTTTCTAGAGAAATTGGTCTAGGGCGGACATCTAAAGGAATACGTTGAGGCCGTATCCGAGGAGGATCACACCACAAAAAATTCGGTCGCGATACGAGACAACGTGATTGATGTTATCCATGTATGCCCGTAGGAGCGCCCGACTTCCAAGATTCTAGAATTCGACCTTAAGAGGGTAACATTCACCAGGAGAGTGGACGAAAGAGATGGGAGCCAGCCCAGCAAGAAGGCCCAAATCGGCGAGGCCTAAATTACATTCTCTAACGCTGATCTTACAGGCATGGTCACCCCCATAACGATGCCTTCATCTTAACTTTGAAAATTGGCAACTTCGATGTCAAGAGAGTGTTGGTGGATTCAGGGAGTTCTTCTGAAGTGATATACTTTGAGACCCTGAAACGTATGGGCCTAGGAGCTAAGGACCTCACTAAAGTTAGGACGCCTCTTGTCGGGTTCAACCGCTCATTCGCCCTGCCCATGGGTAAAATCACATTGCCAGTCACCACTGAGTTCGTCACCGTCCACAAAGAATTTGTAGTGATCAACTCCGATTCACCTTACAATGTCATTATGGGACGGGCCTGGTTGCACGAATTAGAGGCAGTGCATTCCACCTACCACCAGAAGTTGAAGTTTCCTATCCCAGAGGGGGTAAAGGTGATCTGAGGGGACCAAGCATTGGCCAAGAATTATTTTTACTTGGCTGTAAGGGCGGGGGTCTTCTCCCAGGAGAGGGAGCAAACCCCTGAAGAGATCTTAGATAAATAGAAATCACAGACCAGGCGTCTGGGAGTGGATGACCCCCGGACGGATCCGACATATCGTTCTGTGGAAGATCTCCGGAAGGTGTTCCTGGTGGACGAAAACGAGAAAAGATATTTCCTAATCGATTCCACCATGCCTCCAACTGAGCAAGAAGAGGTGACTAATTTCCTGAGACGGAATACAGATGTGTTCCTTGGAAAACAACAAAAATGGCTTTATATTGATCTCGCTCATAAACTAGTGAAGTAGAAACCCCGACGCATGGCTACACACCACGCCCAAACGGTAAATGAGGAGGTCGATAAGCTCCTAGAGGCCAACATCATTCAGGAAGTTCAGTTCCTAGAGTAGTTGTCAAACACGGTTTGTGAAAAGAAAAAAAAAAAGGAAATTACGCATTTGCGTGGATTTCATCGATCTAAATAAGACGTGCCCAAAAAACAACTATCCCCTTCCTAAAGTGGACTAGTTGGTGGATGCCACGGCGGGGTATCAACTCATGGCCTTCTTGGATGCCAGGGCAGGCTACCATCAAATTCCCTTCCATTTGCCAGACCAAGAAACGTTTGTCTTCATCACTCCAAGAGGGGTTTATTGGTACAAAGTCATGCCATTCGGACTGAAGAATGCCTGAGCCACTTATCAATGACTTATTAAGCGGATGTTCAAGCGACAAATAGGGAACACGATGGAGATCTACATTGACGACATGTGGTCAAAAGCAGGAGGAGTGAAGATCACTTAACAAACTTGGAGGACACCTTCTCGACTCTCCGAGAGTATGGCCTAAAGTTGAATGCAGCAAAATGCGTCTTCGGGGTTGTTTCTGGGAAATTCCTCGGCTACTTGGTTAACCGACGCGGAATTGAGTCCAACCCAGAGCAAATACAGGTTGTCCTAGGTCTGCAAAGTTCCAGAACAATCCTGTAGGTCAAGAGACTCTCGAGAATGTTGGTTGTTCTAAGTCGTTTCATCTCCCGATTATCGGATAGGTGCAAACCCTTTTTTGGGGCTATTAAGAAGGCCGAAAAGGACACTTGGAACCAGGAATGTGAAGAGGACCTAGGAGGCATCAAAGAATATCTCAGGCTCCTCCCTACATTATCTATCCCAACCAAAGGTGAAATGATGTTCCCCTACCTGGTCGTCTTGGAGTACGCCGTTAGCAGGGTACTAATTCGTGATCATAATCACAAACAAAGACTGGTGTATTATGTAAGCAAGGCCCTGTTGGATGCAAAAATAAGATACCTACCCTTGGAAAAGTTGGCACTAGCATTGGTCATAACGGCAAGAAAGTTAGGGCATTACTTCCAAGCACATCTGATAACCATTCTGACAGACCAACCCCTGAAAGTGATTCTTAAAAAGGCTAATCTCTTGGGGAGAATCTCCAAATGGGAAGTAGAGATAGGGGAATATGACATCCACTTCAAACCCCACGCGACCGTAAAAGGCCAAGTCTTAGTAGACTTTATAACAGAATTCTCTGGGGAGCCTCTCCTTCTGGAAGATACCTCCCCTCCTAGAGGACCCTTAGTAGACGACCAGGAGCCATCCTGGAACCTCTGTGTGGATGGATCTTCCAACAGCAGCAGCTCGAGAATCGGAATGTTGTTAGTATCCCTAGAGGGAGTAGTGATAGAACAGACCGTTCGGCTAGGCTTCAAGGCCTCCAACAATGAGGCGGAATATGAGGCCCTCATTTCCAAGCTTAAATTGGCTGAGGCAACCGGAGCTACAACATTAACCATTCTTTGTGATTCCTTGTTAGTGGTTAATCAAATCAACGGAGAGTTCGAGGTAAGAGACCCCAGAATGAAGGCTTATCGCCATGAAGCCGTGACTTTACTCCACAAGTTTAGGAAGATTGAACTCAAGCAACTACCTCGGGACAAGAACACCCACGCCGATGTCTTGGCTTTTCTAGCCTCGGCATTAGACGCCACCACTACTTGAAGGATTACCGTAGAGTACCTTCCCTACCCAAGTATAGAGAAGGTTCCTGGGATAGTTGTCGTCCAAGAAGGCGAGGAGTCTCCCAGTTGGACCAATCCACTCCTGAAGTTCCTTCTTTTTGGGGAACTCCCCGAGTGCCCACGAGAAGCCAGGAAGATAAGATTGAAAACCCTGAGATTTTGGGTCTCCACAGATCAAAAGTTGTACCAGAGGTCATTTTTAGGACTGTACCTGTTATGTGTGCAAGAAGACAAGGTAGAAACCCTCCTTCATAAAGTACATAAAGGGATATATGGAGGCACTTAGGTGGACGATCCATGGCCCACCGCATTAGTCCCAAGGATACTAGTGGCCACAAATGTAGAGGGATGCACAAACCTATCTCCGAAGATGTGACCAATGTCAAAGGTTCACCCCAGTGATCAGGCAGCCTGCCAATAACCTACACCCGCTAACCAGCCCATGGCCATTCACCTAATGGGGTCTTGACCTGGTTGGACCGCTTCCGAGAGCTCCCGAAAACAAGAGGTTCTTAATTGTTGCAACGGATTATTTCACAAAATGGGTTGAGACAGAGCCACTGGCCCATGTTAGGGATGTAGACACAAAGAAGTTCATATGGAGGAACATAGTTACTTAATTCGGAGTTCCCCGAGCACTTGTGTCAAGTAATGGAACCTAATTCAACAGCGGACCTCTCAAATCTTTTTGCGAACACCTGGGGATCCGTAACTACTACTTCACCCCTGCATATCCACAAGCCAATGGGCAAGCAGAGTCTTCCAAAAAGACTATCATCAATGGAATCAAGAAGAGGCTAGAATAAGCCAAGGGGAAGTGGGTGGACGAGCTCCTAAACATTCTCTGGGTGTATAAAACCACTCCACGAACTCCCACAAGGGACACCCCCTACGCCCTCGCATAAGGGGTGGAGGCAGTCATCCTATTCGAAGTAGGTCTCCCCACCATAAGAACGCAAGCCTTTGATACCGGGGACAATGATCGCCGACTCAGCCTGGATCTTGACCTGGCAGAGGAGAGACGGGAGGTGGCTGCCTTAAAATTAGCCAAGTACCAAGAAGGGGTGTCCAGGCTTTACAACAGAAGGGTCAAGTCCCGAGAATTCCAAATTGGCGATCTAGTTCTTAGACGAGTGGTGGCAAATACTCGAGATCCAGCGGATGGGAATATGGGACCTAACTAGGAAGGTCCGTACAAGGTCATATCAGTGGAAAGTTTCGAGTCTTACAGACTAGAAGACATGAGGGAAAAACCTGTAAATTGACCTTGGAATGTAATGAACTTGAAGAAATATTACTTTTGAGAAATAAAAATCATGTTTCTATACCATGATAAGTGATCACAAGGACATGGCCTTGGAAGTAGAGTCAAGGACTCTAGCTTTCAAATAAAGACAGGAGTCAGCCTCCTGGAAAGGGCATGGCCCTGGAAGTAGAGTCAAGCACTCCAGCTTTCAAATAAAAATAGGAGCCAGCCTCCTGAAAAGGGCACGGAACTGGAAGCAATCAAGGACCATTGCTACCAAGAAGAACAAGAGCAAGCCTCCTAAAAAGGCTGACATTCCTAGATCGAGGTTCGAGGACCCAGTCATTAACTAACAGCAGGACAACCCCCCTAAATGAAAAATGACCCCTGACGAAGGGCACTGATCGGTCATGTTACTTGGAACAAGGATACTTTTCCACAAGGCGGCCCATATCGCAGACGCCCCTTGAGCTTCAAGACGAGCCATGGGTATGCTTGCACAAGTACGTGGGTGCGGGAACCTTAAATGTTATTCAAAGCAAGTCAGAACCTCACCTCCATCCTTAACTCCGCACCCTCAAATTGACCCATGAGAAAGATAAAGCTAACAAGAATAAAAAGGCGCCTCAAAGCCGATTTATACAGGTGAAGCAGGGAAACCCTAAAAGAATTGCCTCTCGACCCCTACCATCCATACTTGCCGAGGTCAGAAGTTAGAAGATATTTTAGAAGTTACACACGACTAGTAGGAGCACACGTAAAAGGAAAGTAAAGAGCATATCTTAAGTTCAAAGTCGTCTTTCATTACCAAAAAAGTGGGGCTTTGCGTCCCTATGGCTACATTAAAAAAAAAGGAAAAAATAGGAGGTTCAGTTAGTTTATCTGCCCCCTGGCATTTCTGTCACCTCTCCCACAATATCATCGGCCAGATCCCTATAAAGGTCCTCAACGCTGAGTGAGTCGGCAATGGCAATGACAGCGGGAGCGGGCGAAGCAGGCTGACTGGTCGGCTCGAGGATAGGAAGCGAAGGGTCAGCCTCAGGCAGCTGAGTAGCAACATCAGAAGGGTCCCCCGGGCCTTGCACTTGGGTATTGATTGTTTCCTCATTAGCAACCTCGGTAGCAGCCCGGAGCATATCCTCCAACGACATGTACTTGTGCATTTGAAATAAAGGTGAGTTAGAGGAAACACCCGCTACTCGAAGTGCTTCATCCCAGCCCTTCTTAAAAAACTTTATGCTATTCTCATCATGTGCAACAAGGACGTCGTCGGCACATTCATTTCTGATCTCCTCCTCAGACTTTTTGTTGGTTTCAACCTCAGCCCTAACCCTGTCAAGTTCTTGAGAAGAACCAACCAATTCTCCTCTAACCACGTTGCCCTCACCTCGACTGAGAACAACCGTTGTGTTTGCTTGATTATTCTCCTTTCGGCGTCAGCTAGGGAGGCACTCAACTTTCAGCGCTCACCCTCACCGATTCGCCATCCTTCAGTAATTGCTCAATTTGGGCCGCCTAAGTGGTGGTCAGGGCTTCCTCGACCTTGATCCTCCCCTCCTCGGCCGGCTGAGAGTTTTATCTGGCACCATGGTAGCGCAAAAAAGTAAAGAAGATGAAAAACAGAGCAAGAACTCACCGGGAAAATAAGACTAAAGACAAATCCAAAACTCTTAAACGAGGCTGCTTCCCCTGACAGACGACGGAGAAGACAATGATGGTGGTTTTCTTTGTAAAAAATGGCTGGAAAGACAATAGTTGTTTAGGTAGGCAACAGGTTACTCCGATGGTTTTTCAACGAAATCTCTAAGGAAAGTTGAAGGCTGGAAAGTGATGGAGAGAGTGGGCTTTATATATGTAGGGTTATCCCTCACAATCATTGCGCATGAGACACAATGGCAGGCTCATTTAATGCGCACGACTTCTGAAGAGACGAAAAACGGCTGGAAGCAATGATAGAATAGTTGGGCAGTTAAGCCCTTTCGCTTTCTGGTGATGCGTGTCCTCGCCAAAAGAAGATCAAATGGCTGGGGGCAATTGATGGAACATTTTTTAGAAATGATAAGATCTCAACACATGTCCTTAATCCCGAGTATCGTAGTTATCTCAAATGAACGTGACCCAGGCGTCACCGGGCAACTAAAGGATCCTCCTCTCCTATTATACCACCTGCCATCAACTCTGATGCCATATCCTCCTTGGGAAAGTCCATGTGACCCGACATGAGGACAAAGTCCGAGCTACATGTCCTCAGCGTCGAAGGCACCCCTTGCAACTTTAAGCCTCCATCTCAAAATCTGCCTACTTGAGACTGATGATTGCCGCTGTAAACCTCAAAGTCTGCCTACTTGATCATTGACTTGTCTTCCCAATAAGGTCAGAGTGTCAAAATTGACAGCACTCCATCGAGGAGGGACCGACATGTGGCAACAAGTTCGGGTTAGTGACTAAAACAAATAGGTAGACCCATGTGACCACATGGCTGTTGCCAGGAAACATTTAATGAAGTCCCTGGTGATAGGACGCGAATGAAGACCTGGATAAATCGAAGGCATGAAGAATTTAATGCCCTGAAATTCGAACATTTAATGCATCCACACTGATGAAAGGGCATTAATCACTCGACGAATCGAGCAATTAATATTGGGGCAATTCCCACAAAAGGTAAGGGGCACATTGCCCCATCTTTGATGACTACCTACTACCTAGGCTACCAACAATGATGAGCCTTTGAGAGTATAAATAGTCTCCAGAAACACAAATGAGAGGCACGCAAATTAGCCTAATCAGAATGGTGTTTTCCTCTCCCCCTTTCTCTAAAGGAACTGACTAAATCGTCGGAGAGGACACGCCGAAGAATGCTCCGGCTCCCTTCTAACTTCTTTTTCGTGATTCAGATACCACCAGTGACTCGCAGGGATTGATCGACCAATCGACCCCTTAGGGCGATTCATCGTCTCTCCTTAAGCCGCCTTTGGTCCTCTCAACCTATTCGAAGTTATGAGGACTATCACCAAATTTAGAAGCATGCCACCAAAGGTGATTCGTAACTATCTGACAGGGTCTTGAGGCCGTATCCCTCCTATTCTCCAACACCATCCTCGATTGTTTTGCGTTCATCACGGAAGAGATCTGTTCTCATTAACATTGTGCAGAAATTCATCCGCACAATAATATAGTGATTTTCAAAGTAATCATGAATAAAAAAATATAAAAAAAAATATTTCCCCAAAATAACATAGTGATTTTCACAGCTCGGATACTAAATATTCTGGATGAGAATCTCGAAACAAATGTTCGGTATTTTCTAATTGAAATCCTAGTTCCAGAACTTGAGGCAAATGAAACCAAACTCATAGTTTGTGCCATTGATGATTATTATGGTATAGTGGGCATCAATCAGAAGGACTTTCCTACAAAACTACAATCTCGGGTTAAAAAACCTCCATTTATGTTTCCATTTGATTCCACGCGAACGAGAGGAAACAAACATGCAAGTCAAAGGGAGACAGAGTGCTCAACTTAAGAGGGATAGACCAACCAAGGGCTTGCCTAGTGTCTCTGCTGAGAGAATAACTTGTCGGCGTTAGCGTCGAGATTAAAGGGCTACATGCAGGGTTTTTGCACAAACGTATCGGGGGAGTTACAGAGAGTTATCGGGGGAGTGAGGGAAAATGAAAAGTGAGAATGAGAAATGATTTTTAAAAGTAAAAGTTAATTTTTTTATTTTTTTATTAACTTATTTAAGTGCCAAAATTACTTTTATTTATCAAAAAGTGTTTTTAATAAGTTAATCTCAGAAATACGTTTTTTTAAAGTCATGCTAAACACACTCTTAGGGCATGTTTGGTTATCATCTGCAAAACAGTTTTTTGTTCTCAAATTTTTAAAAACACTCAAAACTTGTTTATTTAGCATTTTTGTTCTCAAAATTTTCAAAAAAAATGAGATTTGAAACATAAAATCAAAAAACAAGCCAGACTTAGGCCCTGTTTGGTTATCATCTGCAAAACAGTTTTTTGTTCTCAATTTTTTAAAAACACTCAAAATCTGTTTGTTTACCATTTTTGTTTTCAATTTTTTTGGAAAAAAATGAGATTTGAAACATAAAATTAAAAAACTAGCCAGACTTGTTTTCTGAGTTTTCTTTAAAAATGTTGAAAACACGGAGAGCAAAAATTGGTGTTTAATGAGGTCTGTCCTTCGAGTCCTCTTAGCAGCAAAAGCTTTCTTCCCTATTTTTTTTCCTTCCCTTCTCTCTCTAGTGTCTTTTTCTCCATCGCTGTCAAAACCAGTGTTTTGCAATCTGGGTTTGTTCTCCCAGCGTCAGTGAAGATCGCTGTCAAATGCAACATCTCCATCTTCTTCTCCACCAAAGATCGTTGTCCCCTTAGCAGCACCGAAGATCGTTGTCAAACCCAGCATCTCCATTTTCTTTCTCTCTCTCTCTCTCTCTCTCTCTTGCAACAATTAAAGTTCAGATCTACATCTGTGTGTATATGCATGTATGTTGTGATGGTGGTGGGTTTTGGTGGTGGTTGTGGGTTTTGGGTAGTGGTTGTCGGTTGGTGGTAATTTTGGGTTTTGGGTGGTTCTTGGTTTGGATGGTGGTTGTGGATTTTGGGTTGATGTTGATTGTGGGTTTTGGGTAGTTCTCGGTTTGGGTAGTGGTTATGGGTTTTGGGTGGTGGTTGTGGGTTTTGGATGGCTGTCGGTTGGTGGCGGTTTTGGGTTGGTGATGGTCTTGATGCACAGTGAAAGAGAGAGACAAAGGGTTGAAAAAAGGTGGGAATTGTGGTTTATTGTCTAAACAAATTTTATAATTTTTGTTCTTTAAAACTATTTTCAAAAAATATATATCCAAACAGGTTTTACAATCTAAAAATTTTTAAAAACACTTTCTTAACACTCTTCCCAAAAATAGTTTTCAAAAACTATTTTTTGAGATGCAAGGATAGAAAAGTGAGGAATAAATTTTTCCATCCTTGGATGAAAGAAAAACACTATCCCTCCTTTTTGTTTGATATGATTGATGGAAAGTTGAAAGAATTAATTTTCTATCGTTTGGTATTGGAGGAAAAGTAGAAGGAAAAAAAGATACATTTATTTAATTTACCACTATACCCTTATATATAAATATATTTTAAGGGCAAAAAAGTCCATTTGTTCAAAAAAATGAATAAAAAAAGTCAAGAAATTGATAATTTGATTTGTGACCCACTAATTTGATACACTTGCACATAAAAATGAAAAAATAGGTGGGCTGCACACTTCCTTCCGTACAATTTCCTCCCATTTGTGGAGTGATTAAAAATGGTGGGCCCAAAGGATATGTTTTCCCCTCGATTTTCCTTTCATACCAAACAAAGGAAAATGTCATTTTCCATCCCATTTTCTATCCACCATTTTTCATCTACCCACTTTTCCACCAAACCAAATTGGCTATCAAGGGGATGTTTGGATGATGGGATATAGGGGGTTAAACATATGTTTTTTGATCCAAACAAATAGTTTGTATCATTTCATTAAATAGGAAAATTTGAAATGCAATCAGTAGCAATAAAAGCCTTAAGCTTGGGGGGTGGAGACCTAACCCACCCACGCAAGAGTGAGATGTTCATCATAGCAGCTGTCACCCAATGTGCAGTCTTTAACTTGGCTATAGACTTGTGTAAGAATCTAATCCTGTCAAGTCTAGCAATACTTCTAATGTCTTCCAAAACTATACTGACTTCTCATGGTTGGACATTCTCTGTGGCACTCAGCTTGATGGCATTCAGGTAGTGACTTACAATTGTAGCATTCATCAGTGGGTTGGATTCAACCATAAGGCAGGCGTGTCAGATTGCCTTTTCTTTAGCATACAGACTTGATATGGCAAAGAAAGATTCAGCACCATTCATCAGACCTCCCTTTGAATTTAAAAAGACGACAACACAAGATGCTTCATTGGTTTTAGATTTAAATGCTCCATCACAACAAATAAAGAACTCATATATCGACTGTTGCATTACCTCCTCACTCTCTAGTAGTTTAGACAAGCTCATTTTACTTTGCAAAATCTCCATATTAGATAGCTCTTTTCACAAGCCTTTGATTCTCAGCATAGTAGCAAAATCATTAGAGGACTCATCGTTGAAACTTTTCTGATCCCTTGCTTTTAATATGATCCATCCCACTATCGCCATTAATCTCAACACCTCGTATCTCCTCTGAGGATCACTAACTAAATCTAGAATCTGAGAGGTTCGTTGAGCAATAGACATGAAACCAACCAGCTCCACGTGAGAGGCCATCTCCATCGCAAACCACACCCTTTTAGTCCATTCACATTCAAATAATAAGTGTTCAACAGATTATGGGGCAAGCAGACAGATCTTGCACTCAGGCGAAGTGGCACACTTTCTCTTGTAAAGATTCTCTTGAGATGCTAGAATATTATGGCATGATTTCCACCGAAAATGTTTCACCTTAGGCACCGACCTCATGTTCCAAATTGCCTGCCACATCTTTGGATAAGGGAAAAGGAGGAGCTTGTCTCTCTCAGACTGGATTCCTTAGAAACTCTCATCTTATACCCAAATTTCACTGAGTATTCTCCTTTATGACCAGGCCACCATAACATCTTATCCTTTCCTCCTTTAACTGGGATTGGAATGGACTGAATTGCCTTCATTTCTTCCTCAGAGACACTGTCCTAAAGTTTTTGGGCATTCCATTATAACTGGCCATTCCATTATAACGGTCTCTCTTTTATAGCATCAGGAACTAGATTGATTGACTAGTTTTGTGGTCTTAGAGATTGCACTCCCAGATTAGCTAAACGAGGAATCCACTTGTCATCCCAGAAATTTACCTCCTTACCATCTTTGATCTGCCACATTATGCCTTTTTCAAGAAGCTCCTTTCCATGGAGAAGACTACTCCATATCCATGAGGGTTTTGCCCCTTGTTTAGCTTTCATAAAATCTTCATTAAGAAAATAGATGGCTTTGATGAACTTTGCCTAGAAGACATTTGGGTGATTGAGAAACCTCCAACACTGTTTAGCCAGTAGTGCTTGATTGAGCAGATTGAACTCTTTGAAGCCCATACATCTCATGTCTTTTGGATCCACCATCTTTTCCTAATTCTTCCAATAGATTCCACCGTTTCTCTCCCCATTCTTCCACCAAAATTTTTTTATATATCCATTTAGTTGACGACAAAATCTTTTTGGAAGTTCCACCACAAACATAATGTAATTAGGAATGGCTTGAATAACCGTTTAGATAAGTACCTCCTTTCCTGCTTGTGTTAGCAAGTTGCTTCTCCATCCTTGTACCTTCTTCAAAACCCTCTCCAAAATGTATCCGAAAGTTTCCTTCCTCAAGCTATTCCATGTTGTGGGGATCCCTAGGTATTTTGCATTGTGTGGGAGGCTTTGCATTCCCAGAAGGTTGCAAATGGAGGCTTTCTATTCTATTGAAGTGTTGGTAGAGAAGATGATCCCTAATTTTTGGTGATTGGTACACTATCCTGAGGCAATACAGTAGCTTTGGAGGATCTTGATGAGCTCCATGACCCCCTTTTCCTTCGCCTTGATGAAAAATAATGAATCATTAGCAAAAAACAAGTGGGAGATGGCATGGCTCCTTCTTTTTACTTTTATCCCCACTAGCTTCCTCCCAATAGCTCCTTTGCTTAGCATTAAGGACAGGACATCTGATACAATGATAAAGAGATACAGGGAGATGGGGTCGCCTTGTCTGATCCCCCTTTGAGATTTGATGTAACATTTCCTTTCACCGTTCAGAATTACTTTGAGGGACACTGTTATAACACACTGCATCACAAGGCTCACCCAACAGCTACAGAAACCCATTTTTCAGCGTAGTTGCTTCCAAAAAATTCCATTCCACTTGGTCATATGCTTTTCTTATGTCCATTTTGATTGCTATTTCAGGCACCCTTCCTTTCTTCTTGCCTTTCAGATTATGGAATACTTTATTTGCTATTATACTGTTATCCTGGATCTATCTATTTGGAACAAAAGCCACTTCATTTGGGGAAATTATGTGATCCATGATCCCCTTAATCCTGTTCGCCAGTACCTCTGAAATAACTTTATACAAAAAATTACAAAGGGTGATAGGCTTGAATTGAGATAAATCTTCAGGGGCATTTTCCTTTGGTATAAGAACAAGATTGGTTGAGTTGAGCTCCTCTAGCATTGATCCTTCATCAAAAAAATTTCTTACCACCTCTATAACATCCTGCCCCATAATGTGCCAGAAATTAGGATAAAATACCCCAGGGAAGCCATCTAGACCCGGGCCATTGAGGGCTCCCAACTGGTTTACTGCATCATATACTTGCTTGTCAGTGATGGCATTCAACAAGTTTTGGTTTATCTCCCGTAACCTTACACTGTACAACACTCAGAATTTCGTCAAACTCTCTCTCCCCATCTGTAGTAAAAAGTTTCTAGAAATAATTCTCAATGAGGTCACAAATCTCATCCTTCTCTTCCACCCATTCAGCCTCCTCGTTCCTAATCTTGATGGTCTAGTTTCTTTGTCGCCTTTGAATGGTAGAGAGATGGAAAAATCTCATGTTTTTGTCTCCTTCTTTCATCCAATTGATCCTAGATCTTTGCATCCAGAATTTCTCCTCTCTGCTTCTAATTTCATCCAATTTGGAGCACAATATTGTTTCCTCCCTCAGGTTTTCCTCTGATGGAGTCCGCATTTGGACTTTGATGAGTTCTTTCTCTAGCTCCTATAGTATCTTCTTATTGTTACCAAACTTCTGTCTACTCCAAGTAGCAAGGCTAGAACTACATCTTCTCAATCTATTGAAAGTATCATTCATGGTGCAGGTTGCCCCCCTCTGTTCCAAGATTTTTTCATCACCTCCCAACAGTCTGAGTCCTCCAGGCATATATACTCGAACTTGAAGTAGTGAGGGACTCTTCTTTTTTCCAGGACAGGATTAACGATGATTGGGTTGTGGCCAAACCCTATTCTAGCTTCATGCAGCACTTGTGTGGTTGGGAGGAGAGTAAGCCAATCAATGTTGACTACCACACGATCAGGTCTTTCCTGAACGTTAGTTGCCCCAGGTCTGTTGTGGGACCATGTGAATTTTGGGCTTTTGAAATTTGTATCCACCAAGTTACAGTCCGAAATGAGCTGATGTAGTTCTTCCATCTTCTTTTAGTTACTAGCTGATCCTCCCTCTTTCTCATCTAAAGAACCAATGACATTAAAATCACCTGCTACCATCCATGGACCTGAAATGGAACTATCCATTGCCTTAATACGTTGCCATAGTCTTTGCCTCTTCTCATAGTTTGTATTAGCAAAAATGAAGGAACACCTCCACACCCCCTGGTACTTGGTAGTGGCTACAACTAATGTCAATCAAGTTCTTACTCCTTGAGGTCACCTGGAGTGGAACCTCTTCTTTCCACCACAATGCCAAACCTCCTGATAATCCCACTAGCTCAACATACTCACTTTTGTGAAAATTTAAGGATCTTCTCAATCATTCTAACTTCGGGGACTTATTCTTTGTCTCCATTAAGAAGACGATTGAGGGGCGATGGGAATCAATAATCCCTCACAAATTATGGACTGTTCGGGGTCGTCCCACTCCCTGACAGTTCCATGAGAAGACTAACATGGACCTTGTGGATGTTTAAGGTCAACCACCACCACCTTTTCTAATTGACCATCTTGTATCTTCTATCCTGATTCTATATTGAGAGGTTGGGAAATCCACTGGGACATGTTTCGATTGAAGTCATTCTCTCATTCCCCCTCTCTTTGCATATCTTCATTCGCCTCTTGGTCTTATTGTTGCTCTTCCCATTCCTCCATGTACTCAAAGTATAATTCAGAATTGTTTTTTTCTGTTAGGTCCCCTGTATTTTCTAGCTCTTTTCCTCCTGGACTGGTTTCTAGTTGTCTACAATTTGCCCAAATTAGGGAGTGACAAATGGAGTTCCATTGGGTGACCCCACTGTGGGAGAGTTGGTAAAGAACCCCCTGACCCATTATCCAAGGTTAACCTGCTCTTCTTCCTTCCCATGGAATGGGCTTCCAACTCATTGAAATCCACCTAGGCTTTCCTATTTAAGGATAGGTTTTAAAAGTGGGCTTCCATCTCTTTGCCTTTCTCCTCACCACCACTGTCTGAAATTATATGGATCACCTTGTCCCTGGACTCTGAGACCTCCATGTTCTCGTTGGGCTCGGTGGGCTCAATAACATAATAGGATCTTCTCTTTACAACAACGAACATTTGTGAGTCATCATGTGATCAAGATAAGGAAAGGGACAATCTGTAATCCTATTCCTGGTCCCACCACGATAAGGAACCACTGGGAGGGCGGACGTGGTTCTGGATACAACTTCTTTGACACTGCGATCCTTGTCCTGTATACGTACCTTAGGGACTTGGCACATCCCATCTACACCCGGTATGGTTGTTGGGAACTTTTCCAGTTGAAGCCTTATTGCATTCTGAACTTTCCTTTGCTGCCGGTTTCACTTCTTCTCCGGTCATCTGTACTTTTCCTTTGAGTTTCTCTCTTTTTCTTAGGTTCTTTCTCGCCTTCAATGACCAGGTTCGCTGAAGAAGCCTGTTGCATGACTGCTTTGTGCTCGCATCTCAGGGTCGAATTGACTGTTGGATCCCCAAATTCGTTTTTCCTTGCATTGGCTCTGAAAATGGCTAATCTGACCACACTGATAGCAAAAATTAGAGAGTCTTTCATATTTCAGATTAATCCAGATATCATCTTGATTCTCACAGGTCAAGAAGAAGTTCACCTTCAATGGATTATTCAGATTAATTTTACATTTTACCCTCATGAAATTACGTTGAATTTGGACTTCCCCATTAAACTCCTCCAACTGTGTTATTGGTCATCATGTCCAAGGGGAGCCCCCAAACCTACACCCAAAACTCTTTCTTTTGGAACTCGAAATCGTTTATAATGCTCTGTTGTTGATGCTTCTTCAGGACTAACAAAGCTTCAGAGACTGACCATGGCCCTTCGTTCAAAAATTTTTCCTTGTCCTCCTCATCCTTAAACATGAACATATAAGTGTTTCTCTCCCAATAGGAGATTGAGAAACTATTCGTTGTCTTCCACGATCTCTGCAGTACATTACACACTGCTTGCTTATTTAGATTGCTTTTTGTAAAGAAGCGACCCACTAGACAATATTTCTCAACGTTCTTCGAAGTAGAAGGGTTTGTGTATAGGGAAATGCGGGGATGGTGAATGGAATTGGACAAAAATAAAGTGAGTCTCAGTTATCCCTTGTTTGAGAACTAAAAAAGGTGTTGGGAAATCTCATTTGGGTTTATCCTTGACCCGATGTGCACAGTAACTTCTGTCTCATATATTAGGGTTAATTGTAACACAGAGAGGGGTTAAATTTTGGCTCAAGTGGGATAAGTTAGGTTATTATGATTTTACCCCCAAAAAGTTTAAGACTAAGGTTTTCATTTTTATCATGTGATCTCCTCCGGCAAGAGCAACCAGCATGAGCCATACCACTAGCCACCAGCCACAGCAGGTCCACGCTACCAGCAATAGTCAACCTATGCCACCAACAACTGCTGGCCCATGCCACCAGCCACAATCAACCTATGCCACCAGCCATTACCAGCCTACACCACCAAGGAATGGTGTTCAAACGTAGATCTACATCTTCAACACCAACAACAGATTGGAATCCAAACTCTTCTGTGACATTGATAACCATCCTTGTTGAACTTCTTATTCTTGTATTTTTTTTTCTTTTTACCTTATTTGACAAGTTCTGTCTAATTGCATCAAGAATTTTTTCTACAAACAAATAAATGTCCTCTCAAATGAATTTTTGGATTCAATAATTTCATTGATTATGCAAAGATAATCAAAGAAAGCAAAAAGGCAAGTTGTAATAGCTTTATCAGAAATTATGAAAACTATTGGATTTTTTTGGGTAAGTTACTTAGAAATAACTTATTGCAAAAAAAATTTTCCCATAAGAAATAAATCTAATTATTCTGGTAGAAAAAATTGAATTACTTAAAGGAATATAATGGTAAAAATAAAATAGAACAAGCTTTAAATTCATGGGACCCACAAAATTTTAATTTCACCTTCCAAACCAGGAATTGGAAATGAATAAACTTATTTCCTTGCCAATCCAGCATTGGTTTGGATTTAGTAGGACTAAAAATTCAAATCCTATCCAATCCAACCCAGTGATCGAAATACTCCCAAATGGTAAATGGCCTTCACGGTAAAAATTTTGTTGCTAACCTCTATTTACTTTACATCTCTCATCCTGACTCGTTTGATTGTCGTATTAGAAATGAACGGATTAAATAAAATAATACAGGCTAATACAATACAGATAAATAAAATACAAGATTAAATGGGATATTAGAATAATACGCAATTTTATCTAGTGTTTGGTATACACAATAAGCATTGAATAATAGTTATTTAGTCTAATACGTTGTTTGGTTAGAGAATTATTTGATCGTATTAATGTTAAATTAACAAAAATAACTTCAATTAGTATTTGTTACATTGATGACATTTTGATTTTATCAGTTGGGGGGTTATAATAGTAAATGTGTAAACTAATAAGTTTGAGTTGGATTATAATACCACATTTTTTAGTGGTATTAAAATACTTCCATAATACAGGTCTAACGTTTAAAAAATATACGATAAGTATACGTTTTTTAAATTAATACGGTATCAAATTTGCTTACCAAACAAAGTATTAGGCTCAATTAAATAAGAAATAATACAATTTAATATTTAATCCCTTCGTAATACGTCTAC
Source organism: Ilex asprella (assembly GCA_023539305.1). Taxonomy (NCBI): domain Eukaryota; kingdom Viridiplantae; phylum Streptophyta; class Magnoliopsida; order Aquifoliales; family Aquifoliaceae; genus Ilex; species Ilex asprella. The sequence continues at coordinate 8,571,739 of CM042191.1, forward strand.
CAAATGAGCTCATATAATTATGCCTGGGGGAGTAGGTAATTTTGGTGATTTTTCAATATCTTTATCCCTTTGACAATCAATTTTTCAGTAACTTTGTCCCTTGTTTTCAATTTATTCTTTTAGCCCATTTCATTAAAATTAGAAAAAAAGATAAATAAATATTGGATAAATTTCACTGAGATCCATTAAGAAATGGCCTAATTATAGGGATACCTTTTATAGTTTTTTAAATATCATTGTCACCTTCTGTCAGATTTTGTCTTTAACGGAACAGACAAAAATGGTATTTCTACAAAAATACCCTTAACAAAAAACCCTTTTTACTTATTTATCAACCATTCTTGTAAGCCATTTGCACTCTCTCTCATGCACACCATCCAACAAAACTAATTCAAATTGATAATGAATTAACATTTAATTTAAATTAACTATTAATTAATGAAACTTGGATTATGCGGGTGGTGCTAATGGAGGTTAATGCCATTAAGATTAGATTTATTAATTTAAAATTTTATTTTATGAAGTTGATGTCCAATTTCATCCGATTTATATTCAATTCAATCAAATGAGCATTCAATTTCATCAATTTAACATCGAGTTTTATTAAATTAACAATTAATGTATCCGATTAACAGTTAATTTTATCAAATTTATTAACATTCAATTTTATTCAATCAACATTAGACGTCATCAATTTTACATTAAATTTTATCAATTTAAGATTAAATTTCATTTGATTAGCATTAAATTTCATCATATTAAAATTTAATTTAATTTAATTGATACTGAATTGTAACACCCCGTATTTTCTTTTATAGAATGTATGGATATATGTAATAAAATATTTTGTGAAAATGAGGATATGGATAATGATGTAAGAAGGAATCACATAGGTTAAAACATTAGAAAAGAAGGATTGGGAGACAAATGGATTTGGGGAGTTAAATTCAAAGACGTTGGGGATTGGAATTAGTTATTGGATAAATTTCTAAATGTTTCTAGATCAAGATAATGCTTCCACTGAATCCGGAAGGTCGAAAAACCTTGGGAAAGGTAATAGGAAGTGCATTTGGAAACTTGGAAGACAGAGGAAGACTCTGTCTGCTGAGTGGTACCGGTACTGGGTACCGGTACCGGGTACCGGTACCTAGATTACAAAAGGTTTTTGGTACCGGTACCCCATTTACAGAAGGTTTTGGTACCGGTACTGGATACCGGTACTCCTATTCCAGAAGGTTTGTAGTACCGGTACCGGGTACCGGTACACCCGATAAAAACCCGAATGTTTTAAGTCGCGACCGGGGTCCCAGGGCTAGCCTTATAAATACCTAAGGTCGTCCATTTTGGCCCCATTTTAGCCACTCCAACCTTAGAAACCCTAAGAGAGAAAGAAAGGAAGAGAAAAGAGGAAGGAAGGAAGGGAAAAACAAGAGAGTGAAGGTAGATTCAAGAATCCAAACCCTAGATCTGCAAGACTCAAGGTAGGGGTTTTCTTCCAATCACTTACATTGAGGCTAGGATTTACTTATATGTATTCTTTACCTTCTAAATCTTACATGTATGATATAGACCATTGATCCTTGTGAATATTAACATGTCTTAAACAATATTAATGGTGGGTTAACTATGAACTCCTTATTCTTGGCTAAAAACCCTAAATTTCAAAAGGGGTGAACTTTTCTCTAAACTTGTCTTAATTCTTGATTTCAAAATCGTAGTGTTTCATATCCAACACTAAAATAATGCTATGGAGATCTCATGTACTTTTGTTGGTTGGTGGTGGAATTGGTGCATGATCTACTTTGAGATTTTGGACAAATGCTTGTACATTGGAATAATTGTGGCTTTGTTATGCTTGGTTGGGCTATTTGCAATGCTAATTAGTGAGAGGTTCCTTGTAAGGATGCTCACCCCTTTCCAAGAGGTTCCTGGTAAGGATGCTTGGAAAGTAATGTAATGATTAGTGAGAGGTTCCTTGTAAGGATGCTCACCCCTTTTCAAGAGGTTCCTGGTAAGGATGCTTGGAAAGGAATGTAATGATCAGTGAGAGGTTCCTTGTAAGGATGCTCACCCCTTTCCAAGAGGTTCCTGGTAAGGATGCTTGGGAAGTAATGTAATGATTAGTGAGAGGTTCCTTGTAAGGATGCTCACCCCATTCCCAAGAGGTTCCCGGTAAGGATGTTTGGGAAACAACGTAATGATTGGTGAGAGGTTCCATGTAAGGATGCTCACCCCATTCTCAAGAGGTTCCCGGTAAGGATGCTTGAGAATCCGAGGTGACCGAAAAAGGAGGTGGAGGTTACCACAAAGTATGTCACCTACCTAAAGAATTATTGGAAATTGTCTACAACCATTAATGATTATTATTAGAGGGTGATTGCTTGTTTATTCCTTCAAGTAATGTTTTGAAATAAACTTGAGATCTTTTCTTTAAATGTCCCTGTTTTATTTCAAGGGTTATAAATATGTTACTTGTGAAATTAGACCGACCATTTTACAGGCTTTTCTAAACCTTGTATGGGTTTGGGAGAATTTTTCTACAGAGCTTAGTGCTCACCCCCTACCGTTGACCATTTTCAGATGTTGGGCCAGAGGACGTACCCGATGCTAACGAGCCGTACCCTAGGGAGGCTTCACTTGAGGGATACTTGGATCCCGAGTGGGACATCTAGAGATGTCGTCTATTTTTTTGTTTTAGACTAGAATACTACTATGGATACACTGTATAGTCTAGATTTCTTTTGTCATTTCCGATACGCTACCATAGTAAATTTTCATTGGAAATGTAAAGGCCAATGATGGCATATTCTTTTGGGATATTTATGTAATTGTTATGAATTATGGTGATGAAGACTTATTTAGTAATGGTTTATCATAGTGCTCTCATGGTATGAATGGTTATTGAATGCAATGCCGTCCAGGGTGTATTTTGGGGCGTTACATGAATTAACATTCAATTCATCAAATTAGACTTAAGTTCCTTCAATTTAACATTTGATTTCAACAAGGTAACATTCAACTTGTGAATGTGTTTGTGTGTTTTCATGTACTTGTGTGTATTAGACTCAAAATTCAGTTGATTTCAATTTTATTTTGAAATTGAAATTGAATTCAAAGACAAAATTGTAGGTGGTGATGATGTTTTTCGAGTGGCCAAGTTGAGAGAGAGAGGAAGATGTGACAGAAATGAAAATTATTTGAGTTTAGGATTAGTATTCTGCACAAAGAGAATAAAGAATGTTTGAGTATACGAATAATATTTTAGAACTTTTCATTTAAAGGGCAAAATTATCATTTAAAAGAGAAGATTCATTGACATCTTCACTTTTTGGCCTTGTCAGTAATATCTTTTTTGACGATTGAGATAGTAACTGATGTGTCTATTTTTCAAAAGGTGTCGGTGAAATTTACTCTTAAATATAAATAAATAAATATATATATATATATATATATATATGGGAAGACAAAAAAAACCGTGGTAAATAGCCCGTGTGAGAATACATTCACAGATAAATATCTATTATACCCACAAATGTAGAACTCACAACCAGTCCCCACCAATAAGACCAACATTTTGCATTTTAATACATATAAACCAAAGAGGGATTTGCATCAACCTAATGATAAACTGAAAGTAACTCTAATTTAGGGATTGCTTATCCTATCGAGTAAAAGACGCCTAAAGATTCAACATGATAAGTGGATGGAAGTAATACAATGGTGCAGTAATAGAAACTGATAACTAGCAAAATTACTTTAGTTAATCCAGACAACCAAAGCTCACCAATAGTAGGAATTGTAGTGACAATTTTTCCAAGAAACGGACTTTCATTCATATGGATAAATCAGTAGAAAATGGTGGGTAAAAAAACCAACTAATAAATGAGGAATAAAAGGAGAAAGAAAAAAAAAGGACAAAATAGTGAAAATTTATCAGCAGAATCAGGACCGACAATTAGAAATGCACACTGCTAAATTGGCAAAAGCTTGATGAACAGTTTTGTAAAGGTCAACTCCTATTATTTGCTTCGATCGTTTATGGGATTGCTCAACATCGAGATAATCATAGTCAATCTCTTGATAAGAACTGATTATAAAGGGTCTCATACACAACAATTTGAATGAATCTGATTGTAAGGCTATAATTATAAAGAGTAAAAGGAATTTGAGAAATATTGCTACTTTTAAAGTTAGAAGTCGTTACTTTTAAAGTTTTTTAGAAGAATTTGTTATATTTTAAGACTTTCTAGGCCTTACATAGACTTATGAAATTATTATTACATTTTAGGGCTTCTATAAGGTTTTGCATAGACTTATGAAATACTTTGTGTCTTTAACTTCATCTATTCAAAAGGGCCTCAGAACATAAAGCTGAACAAAAGACTAAAAATTAAATTGGGGCTATAAATTTTTAGGGCTTAAGATGACTATTTTAATAGTCGGGCCCTAGGGCCGGCCCTATTGTACCTCATCTCATTCAAAGAATTGAAGTGTCTGTGCATTTCACAATAATTGTAGTCTCTGCGTATCCCTCACTCTCAAATCTTTGCCTGTGGAATCAATTAGATGAGACAAAATTGATCACTGAATGGCATGTCAGGATTTTATTTTATTTTTTTGGTATGTAAATATTGTATTGATATGCTATGCAAATTTACAAGTCAAAGGCTAAAACAAAAATAACAGCACCAATTAGGGTGTTAAAAAAAACAGCAAAACAGTCAATCTAGAAGAAGCATTGGTTGCTTGGCTAGTGCTACTATAGATTGAGCTCATACAATGTACAAGGAAGGTAACTCCAATCCATCAACAACTCAACTAGGAGAAAAATAAAAGAAGCAAAAGAAGCTCATAGTCTAGCAAAAGCATTTGTGGCCAAGGAACTCCAAATCTGAAGGAAGGCTAAGTTCATTGGAGTATGCCAGTAGTTAGCAGTGATAAGTTTGCACTTGATAACTTGAATAATGGATTTGAAGATGGTTGCTACATCCTTATATTCGTTCCTGAAGATTCTAGCATTTCTTTCTCTCCAAAGAGTGTAAATTGTGACTACAAGGCTTAATTTAAGCACAATGACCCTAAGAGATTTTCCTCTCCAGTGTTCAGAAGCTGACGATATCGCATTTGGCAATGTGAGAGAAAACCAAGATGCTTAGGTGAGCTGAAGAACTTTGTTCCAAATTCCATCAGTCACTAAGCAATCAAAGAAAAGATGGCAATGACTTTCCTCTGTGTTTCTGCAGTACACACAGATAGAGCTTACCCGCTGCATATATTTCTTGATATGATCCATAGTCCGTTGCTTCTCAAGAATAGCCAACCATAATAAAAAGCTCATTCTAGGAATGTACTGAGGGAACCAGACAAGTTTAAAGTTTATACCAAAAAACTTTAGGTGAAGCTCTATGGAAACATTTCCAAACAGATTGTGCAATGTAAATACCAGTGGAGCAGGGCAGCCATCTCACCTTATCTGGTTGTTGTGGGTTAGGGAGGTAAGGGGGGAGAGAATTCTGAATTTGCATAATTTCTTCAACCTCAAAAATAGGTCATGCCCAAGAATTTCCAGTGATGATAGTTGCAACCTTAGCATGAACTGGAAGGAGAGAGGCATCAATGATAGAAGCAGGCCATCTTAGCAATAAAAGGCCATGAGGGATGCCAGTTATCTTGCCACAAGTAGGTAGAATTTCCATCACCGATTACGTGAAGGAACAAAGGTCTAGCCACAACCATCAACTTTAAAAGTTTTCTCCAGTTCCAAGAGCAAATTTGGGGAGGCCTAGCCTCCAAAAAACTCTTTAGCTTCAAGTAGTTGGTCCTGACCCAAACAGCCCAAAGATTCTCTTTTTCAGAGAGGACATACCAGACGTACCTAAGCATAAGAGCTTTGTTCCAAGTATGGAGATCTTTAAGACCAAGTCCTCCTTCTTGCTTTGTTTTGAGAATAGTTTCTCAAGCTACTTTAGGGGCCCCTTTCATTTGCTCTTTACCACTCCATAAGAAAGATCTTAGAAGGTGCTCAATACTTTTCAAGATACTTTTAGGAAGGATGATATGACAAATCCAATAGCTTTGCAAGTTGTAAAGGACAGATTTGATCAGTTGGAGCCTACCTGTATAAGATAGTGATTTTTTGATCCAAATTCTAATTCTAACCTCCATTTTGTCCACCAAAGTTGCACAATCCCTTGGCCTTAGCTTGGTTGAGATGAGTGGAATGCCTAGTTGCTTTACTGGGAGTGTCCCAATTTTGAACCCCAGGCAGGACTTGATCAAATCACTTTCATCCTCTGGAACTCCAGCCATATAAAAATGATTCTTTGTTGCAATTGCGACAAGACCAGAGAGACATTGAAATTTGTCAAGGGACTTCTTTAGAGTTGCAACTGAAGATGAATCTCCATGACTGAAGAGAATTAAATCATCAGTAAAGCATAAATGGACTAATTTTTATGGAAAACATTATTGTAGACAAGCAATTTTGAATCCATGCGATCAAGTTTGCAAGAAAGTTGAACCTCCTCAAAACTGATGTAATAAATCCCCATTCAACCAGGTCAAAGACTTTCATAAGAGAAATTTTCATAGCATACCTAGGAGATCCTCTATTTTTGTGATAATCCCTCATGATTTCTTGAATAAGAAGCACATTATCTCCTATCCTTCTTCCCGATACAAAAGTAGTCTGGTTATGACTCACAATTTCATGGAGAACTTCCTTCAATCTATTAGAAATGAACTTGTACATCGTGTTACAACAAGAGATGGGCCTAAAGTCACCCATTTTTTGAAGGATTGGGTACTTTAGGAACCAAGGCCAAAATAATGGAGTTTGTTTCCCTAAAAATTTGACCCCTTGTGAAGAATTCTTTGATTGCAGCACAAATGTCACCCCCAATGATAGGCCAAGCAGCTCTATAAAAGTAACCATTAAAGCCATCAAGTCCTGGAGCCTTGTTGGGGTGGATTGAGAATACTGCTCTTTTGATCTCTTCATCTGTGACATCTCTAGCCAGGTTGAGTGATTGTTCCACTAAGAGTTGCTTTCATGGGAGGTTACCAAGAACTTCATCTCTATCAAGTGAACAAGGATCTAAGTCACCAAGAAGGCTCTGAAAGTGATTGATAACAATATGCTTAACCTCTTCAGGTTCATCAGTAGTAGTTCAATCAGGTATTTCAACAGAAATGATCTTATTTCTATTTTTATTTCTATTATTGTTCTAAAGAAAAAGGTAGAGTTTTGATCCCCATCCTTTAGCCATTGAATTCTAGATTTTTGCCTTAAGAATAATTCTTCATCCCTTGCAGCACCAACATATTAGGCCCTAAGAGCAGCATCCATAGGATAATAGTCAAGTAATCTTTGACATCTATCAAGCTCCAGCTTTGTAGCTTCAGCTTTAAGGGAAACATTTTCCTTTTGAGGCTTAAACTCTTGCTTAAGAAGCTTCATTTTGTAAGAAACTTGGAACTGCACCGTGCCTGTAACATGCTAATCCCAAACTCTAGAGACAATCTGCTAAAAATCATCTCTAAGGGTAAGAAAATTGAGGAACTTAAATGGATACTTCCTTCTTTTCTTTAACCCTCCCATCCTGAGAATGTCTGGACTGTGATCAGAAAGCCCTGATGTAATAAATTCAGCTTCAGCTACAAGAAATTATTGGTTCCACTTGTCATTAATTAAGATCCTATCAAGCTTCCTTACCACTCATTGGCCTGGATCTCTTCTGTTAGACCAAGTGTTCAAAAAGCCTGAGAACCTCGGGTTTATTAATTCAACTCCTTGAAGGCAATTTTCCAAGTTATACATACCTTAGTTCCAAGTATCAACTCCACCCATGGTCTCCTGCAAATTTCTCGCTATATTAAAATCACCCAAGAGGGCCAAAGGTTTTTCAGCCAAAATATGTGATTGATGGATTATGTTCCTCCAAAGGGGTCTCATATCTCTCTCATCATTTAGAGCATAAGCAAAAGAAAAAAAAAAGTGGCCTTACCATCAATGTGAGTGACAACACATTATATAATTTGCTCTGTTTCCTCGAGCTTGTGGACTCTTAACACCATTGGGTTCCAACCAACCCATATTCATAACCCAAAAAAATGACTCTGATAATTTTGAAAAGAGTCTCAGTTTCTAAACACAACCCTTATAGCTGCCTCCTTGTTGATTGTCCTGACCTTAGTCTCCACAACAACAACCAAGTCTAGTTGGTGATCAAAAATAAGTTTCCTAACTTTACCCTGCTTGGTAGGGGAATTGAGCCCTCTAATATTCCAACACCCAAGGTTAATCATTTGGATTTGAGAGGCTTCTGGGAAATAATCCCAACTAGCTTAGCACCCTCAGGATTAAGGGTGTATTTCTTCTACTTTTTCTTTTTCTTTTTCTTTTTCGATGCAACTAGTTCATTTAACACTAATTCATCAGAAAGAGAAGCTGAAGCTTGATCATCTTCATTAATTGTAATAACACTGTCATTGATAGAGTTGTTTCCAGTACACAAATCAGAAAATCTATTTGGAGATTCAATTACAGGGTTAGTTTGAGCTTGATGACTAGCTGTGGGCAGACAAGTGGTTTGAGCTTGTGGCTTCTGAGAGGTACCAGAGGCTTTTGGAGTAGCATGAAGGCTCTTGCTGCTGGATGGATGATGGTTAATTTTTTCTCCTAGCAGAGTAATTTCTTGAGGATCCAAAGTAGGTGAAACAACCTCCTTACCTTTAGGATTAGAGGTCTTAGAACTTTTGGGGTGTTTAACCATCTGCCATTGGTCAATAGAAACAGTCTGTTGATATGGGGCTTTGGGACAAGTTAGTGGAGAATGACCAAACACTTTGCAAAGGCTACAAAGTTATGGTTTCCAATTTTCCTTTGCTCAGTGAGTCTATCTGCATACAATGGACTAGCCACAACACTTGAAACATAACTCAAGTCATCTTCTGTCCAGAACTCCAAGGGAAGATTGAATAAGTGGATCCAAATTGAAATTTTTAAATGCAGTTCCTAAGTGAGCTCCATATTAGGTTGCCACTTTTTCAAGATCAGTGGCTTACCTGCTAGAATCCATGGTCCTTTATCCAAAACTTCATAACATTCAAGATCACAAGAAAACTTGAAAAAGAAAAACCCATTATCATTAGCTAAAACTTCCACCAGGCCCAGTTTTCCCATAGCTTGTGAACAATGCTATTAACAACGGAGAATGGAAGCTTTTTCTCCACAAAATAACCCACTAAGGAATTCTCCCAGTTGCTATACCCTTTGGAAGCAACTTCTTTAGGGGGTGAAACCACTACTCTGTTATCTTTCTTAGAAGGTTGGCAATATCTCAACTTCATAGGAGGAAGATCCTGGCCAAATGAAGGGGAAGAAGCTCCATTAGGGTTTTGGACTACTTGACTCCAAGTGTGGACCTTGCTAGGGACCAGCTTTGAATTGATTTTCACGCCCTTAAAAGAAGAGGGTTATTTTTCAGAGTTCGAAATCTTACCAAGAACTACTTGGGTGTCACCTAGCATGTGATTCTCTGCCTTGGAGTTGGAATACAAGCTGTTTGTAGAGCTAAGTTGTACCTGATGAGCAACTTAGGGAAGGTCATCCTTCTTGCTGCTGAAAACAACATCCAAATCTAATGATGGAATTGAAGCAGTTGCAATGTAGATGGGGGATCCAAGTCAATTGGAACAGAGCAAGGTTTAAGAAAGAGAATAAAGAAAGGAGGATATGAACAGAGGAAAGAAAGGGATGCATTAAGCAATGAAAGGAAATTGAAGATCAGGGATAGTATCGATTAGGTTTGATGAACAGTAAAGGGTAGAAAGAAAAAAGGGGGAGAGAAGGGAGCCATCTACTGGTCCGACATGTCAGGATTAAAAGTAATATATGTGTAAATCCATATTTTATACATTTTGTTTTAATTTTTTCAAAAAAACTTTGTGGACTATTACACAGTGTTGCATAGTAAATATGTTCAGTATTACAACGTGGTACTGCATAATTTTTTTTTTGTTCTTGGTAATTCAGACATCTAATATATATTAAATATTATGTATATGTTATTTCATATTCATCCTATATATTGTTTAATAATGCAATCTATATGAATTATAAATATTTATCGACCATCATGGCTAAGTATGCTCTTTTTAGTAAATAGATATGCACATTTTTTTATCTCCCTCATCTCTTGTTTGATCCGTACTTTTTGAAATATTTTAAGTAGTCCATCAGAGATGGCTTGATACACTTTGAAGTTTATAGTGACAACTATAAATTAAGTTTTTTTTAATATTAATTTTAAAAAATTCTCATTTTTTGAGATAGTGATTATCAGTCAAGTTTTGCACTCAAGTTTTATGCAAACATTTTTTCAATTAATCACATGAATAATCCACTTAATCTTTCTAATTTTATGAGATCAGTTCTTGTTTATTTACCTAAATTTAACCTTTTTTTTTTTGTTATGTTGTGTTTGTCACTAGTAACGAATATAAAAATAATTTTTAAAAGTTTACCTTCTTCAAAATTTTGGTACATTTTTTTTTGTGTAAATATGGTATTTTTTTTTTACTATAAACTGTCTAAGTTTGCACGAACTACTTTTCCAATATCAAATACTGGCTATAGTAACCCTAGTGGATTTAGTACAATTTTTATGTGTCGGGGGTGGAGAGGGGGAGGGGGGAGAAAGAACTGGTTGGACCTTTTTATTGGACTATTTTAGAACTGTCCTTGGACTTCCTCTAGGTGCTGGATGTGATTTGTTTGGGCCTTATTATTGGACCTCTTTCATTATTGGGTTTAATTAGTTTAGACCTTTTTATTGGACTCCTTTTTGTTACTGGGTTTGATTTGTTTGGGCCTTTTTATTCCAAAATATTTTGAACCTTCATAAGAACAAGGTGTCAAACCGTGTGGATCAAGTCTAAAATGGGTATGACACGGGGGTAACAATTTTGAAATCTGTGATATTACAACTTCTCATATAAAAGTATAACAACGATTAAGATTGGTCTAATTTTTATTTATTTCGATCCAATAGTACAAATTAATCCCAAATATTTTTTGCCACTCAAAAATATTATATTCTCTGTACGACCCCTAATTACAGACAATTCAATTAACACACTCTCAATGTAAGACAACCCAGCTAACTCATACCTATTTCTCTATTTTTTTTTTCTCTATTTAGTTTAATTTTAAATTACAAAAAATAAATAAATAAATAAAAATATTTTATTATATAAATATTTTATAATTAATACTCAATTTTTGACATTGCAAAATGACTTCAAGCATGAGTTGTTGCTAGTAAATCAATATTAGAGGGGTGAGTTACAATAGATTGTACTTTTATATGACCGTCGACGTGTAAACATTGAGTTTAACAGTCACATCAAGTCACTATTATTGGATAGTGTCACTATATAATAATAAAATAACAAATGAATAAGATAAAATCATCTAGCTAGTTATTTTTTTACATGGATATGATAGTAATTAAATTAGTAAAGTCCACGTATGAATATGTTGATTTGGTATTGAAGGATGACATTCAATTCATCAAATTAATAATAAGTTAAAATTCAAATTCATCATATTAATATTCAATTTTATTCGGTTAACATTCAATTTAACAAATTCTAATTCAAATTCATATAATTAGCATTAAATTCATCAAATTAACATTCAATTTTATCCAAGTAATATTTAATATATCCAATTTATATCAAAATTTATCTAATTAACACTCAATTCATCAAATTAACATCCCAAATCATCCAATAAATATTTAGTTCATCAAATTAATAATGTAACATGCAATTTATGTTGTAACCTTACCCTGAAATGTGATAACCTCAACTCAAAAGTTATAATCTCACCCACCAAAAAAAGTTATAACCTCACATCTCAAAACGTGTTAACCAAACCCTAAAATGTGGTAACAAAACTCAAAAGAGTGATAACCTCACCCGAAAAGTAGTAACCTCACATCCCAAAACGTGTTAACCAAATCCCAAAAACATGGTAACTAAACCCAAAGAAGTGGTAATATCCCTCAAAACTTGATAACCTATTATGTGCACAATTTCGAGGGATTTAGAAACTAAAAGAATAATAGAATTCGGAAAAAGAGACCCGCTTCGAAGGGGTGAAAACTTTCATTGGTGCACTTCGAGGGGAACTTAACCTCTCAAGCCTTTTACAAAAAAGTTCATCTCAAATATCAGATATCTTTTTCCGTTCATCTAATGTCTTTAAATGCAAATAAACAGTACCTAAAAAAATAGCTACTAAATTCATTAACCTCACTGCCTAGATAACTATCTAAGAAACCCATTAATACTATATCAGTAACCCATTAATTGATCATGTGGGAGACCAACCCACTCCCACATCTATGTAACAATCGACATGATCAACACATTTAGACACTTCACCAGTGGGCTATTTGGTGACAAATCCTTGCACGGCGGATGCCATGTAGCTCCAATCATGAAGTAGGATTGTGCCCCACCATTAGATGTTGCTGCAACATTGTGCCCATGTGTCGCCTGCACCACGATTCCAAAATAATTTTTTCTCTCTTTCGTCTTTAGCACGTCGTTTTGCTCTAATTTATGTGCTTTAATTGATTCAATCTTCTCTTCTACCGTGACTTCTTTGGCTTTAAAATTTTCTTGTTGAGTTTTGTGAACCCTATTGAATCCTTCTAGCATGTTGATTTTTGGAGATTATCATGCATCAACTTTAAAATCGTTAATGATATAGTCATTAATAGGTTCGTCGACTTTCATACTAATTGTTATGTACACGATTTTGAAAGATTTAAAAACTAAAAGAACAATAGAATTAGGAAAAAGATATTCGCTTCAAGGGGGTGAAAACCTTTGTTAGTTCACTTTGAGGAGAACTTGAACTCCCAAGCCTTTCACAAGAAAGTTTATCGCAAATAGCAAATATCTTTTCTCATTCATCTAATGTCTTTAAATACAAATAATTAATACCTAAAAGATAATTACAAAATCCAATGACCTCACTACCGGGATAACTACCGAAGAAACGTATTAATACTAACTATCAGTGACCCATGACCTAATTCAAACTCTTAATACTAACTTAAAAATATAAAAACATGCATGTAAAATATCACTCTAATGATGGTAACTTTATCCCATAGAGTGGTAAAGTAACCCAAAACGTGTTAACCAAAACCTAAAACATGCTAACCTCAACTCAATAACTTGCTAACCACACCCAAAAGTTATCATTAAAACACGTAAGTTTTTTCACTAATTTTCTCCTTTCATCTATCTTTTAAAATTCAAATAAATATACCGGTTTCACCGGTCTTTAAATTTTGTGGGTTTTTCATAGACAGATGGCAAGTAAAAAAAACCCCTTACTTTTTGATACCATACCCAAAAGTAGGGTGCGGCACCGTAGTCAAGTCCATGATATAATAGGCAATCTATTGACGGAGTGAAGAGTGTAAAATAATAATTATAGATTTTAAGTATAAATTTATAATTGGAATTAAGAATATTGTTACTAAACTTTTGGCCAAATCAATAATTATTAAAATTATGATGTGAGCAAAATAACTATTCGAAATAAAACATGTAAACAATAGTTAGTTCATATAACATGCAATTTAAATGACTATATGTAATTTATATAAACAAAATAAATAGATTTAGAATGAGTTGGTCTGCGAGTCCGATAGGTGTGTGATCACTATCCTAAAGCAGCTAAGCCTCCCCAGGTGAAGGTACTGACGGACACCAGCGACTCCAAGATCCAACACAGACGCTCGCAGCAGCACCTCCTCAATGGTCTCGTCCACTGGAAGGTAAGGATGAATCCGACTTGAATCGAGTTGCTCGAACAACAAATATAAGAAGATAAATTGTATATATCTATTTGCTTGTATAAAACACGTGGATGAGAATTGCTTGTATAAAACAAAAGATATAAAACACTTGGCTGAGAAGACTTGTTTGAGAACTCTTGCACTCCTTGGAGCCTTGCGTAGGATGGCTTATATAGCCATAGGTTTTGAAAGTAACTCTTCAAAATTCTAACCCAACGGCTTGAATAGCCATAAAATCAAATGTAAGTACTGAATGCAATTCTTAAATATTCACAATAAATAAAATTTAAGGTAGTAAATATTATTCTTGAATATTCACAATAAATAGAATAAAAATTCTGTAACTGAAAAATTCAAAGTTTAAACATAATTTCAATAAAAATTCAATTGAAATTTTAAAACTTAATTTTATTCTAACAAAGAGCACATAGTGGTGACACTTTTGTTTATGAGGCAGTCCTCCAATGCATTTTATATTAAACTTGGTCTAACAATTGGAACATTTCAACAATTCCAATTTCTTTTCAGGTTAGTAAATTATCTTATATAGTTTCATAAATGAAAAATATTCAAATATGGTCTAATCACTTGCAAATGAACATATACCCAACAAACACACAAAGATATTCTCAAAAATAGATTTCTCCATATAAACAATACATCATTTAAGTCCTCGCATAACTCGTAAAATTGTGTTTAAGAAATTTTCAATTAAATCAGTTCTATAAAAAAAAATTGTAAAACTCAAGTAATTAAACCATGGAATGCTATACTTTTTAAACAAGTAATTTAATAACATTTAGTTTGCAAAACATTTTGAATTTTTACAAAAGGATTTTCATCTGAAATATTTTTAATCGTATAAAGGTATTGACAATGTTAAACTTAACGGCGTCAACACTAGTAAAATTCATCCAGAAGGTCATTCAATCAAGGTTTTTTCTCACAATTATTTTATTCTCTCATGACATAGCATATATGTATATACTAGTCATAACCCGTGTCTGAAAGCACAATAAATATGAAATTCGAGCGTCCAAAAAAATTGATCCCGCTATATTAAATTTTTCAAAAATATATTAACCACAAATGAACCAAATATTAAACGATTAAATATATTATATAAATGAGTGATGTGATATTTTTAGAGAAAAAATATATAAATGATTAAAATATATGATAAAAATGAATGATGTGATTTGACGTTTGAGTCTGACAAATGTATGATGAGTGAGGTAAGTGATTGGTGATAATTTTGAGGAGGAAAATATGACTGAGATAAAATTCAAACACATTTCTGTGATATTATATAGATATATATTGGTGGGACCCACTAAATCAAATGATCCCCTTCATTTGAGATGAAAATTTAGATTATAAATTTGAATTACATAGTATTGCTCAAAAATTAATATAATTTGTTGACTTAATGATATGGTAGTGATATAGTCTAACGATATTATTGTTAAGATAACTCTTGAACTTTTTCATTGGAATCAGTAGATTGTGTGCGATGTGCATCAAGTGAACCACCGCATATAATATACTCATACCATAACGTGGTTAGTCCAAGAAATATATGTGAAATGTCTAGTGTAATTAAGTTTAGACTTTTATTGTACATGGTACTTTTAAAAAGTACAACTTAAAATAAGACCGAACAATATTATATGATATGGATCGAATGCATTACATAAATTGGTCCAAAATAAGATCCCACAGTAGCACTGTTAATTTTCGACACAACACGTTAACACGATACGAACCGAATACGAAATAAATGGGTCAAACACAAAATTAAATGAGTCAATGGATAAAAATGGGTCAACGTGTATAAACACGAAAAAAAACATGTTGAATTCATGTCGAAATCAGGTCAACTCGATTTTGACTTAATTAACCCGTATATTTTAAACAGGTTAATATAATTCGACTCAAACCCGACCTACCCATTTCTTACCTGTTTAACCCATTTATCCAAATATATAAAAACAACAAAATAAACATACGGGTTTTTTTTCATGTTTTTAGTGCCCATAGAATAAATTTTTGATTTTTTTTTCATGTTTTTGATGGATTAAAGTCATTTAATTGAAAGTGGATGTTAGAAATTGGTTTCCTTTTGCTTCTTATAATTCTTTAAATTTTATTCAATAAAATCTTTTAATTTTTTTAAAGGTGTTAAACAAATGGAATTTTGATATGTGGGTTAAACAAGTTAAGCAGGTAAACATGTCGTGTTATGTGTTAACTCAAGAATGACCTGTTTATTAAACGTGTTAAACATGTCAGGTTCGAGTAACACGTTTAATAGTCAGGTCAGGTTAGTGTTTACACATCTCGACACGATTATTAAACATGTCAGGTTTGTGTTTAAGAATTTTGGACGCAAATTCAACACAAAATGACCCAACCCGACACGTTTGACACTCCTAAATCCACATCACTTCGTTAAGTTTAGGACGTTTTATCATTTACAAAAAATAACATGTACGTTCTAAAATCGTGAAAGGCTAACTTGGAAAATATATTATATTACAATGCATAACGTGTGGTAGAATTCAAATTGATACAAAATAATTAGTTATATATATAAGATGATGTCATCCAAGAAGAAATCAATTTGAAGCCTTCAAGTAACATATATAGGTTATAGAAAGTTGTTTATTTTAAAAACATTGCTTGTTAATTTTGACCATATGATGTAATAAGCAATGTATTGATAGTTATGATAGACTTTAGTCTATGAAACAGTCGACAGATGCAGTTTTATACTATAAAAACTAATCAACTCTAACAAAGCATCCCATGAAAGTTGCCCTTTTCAAAGTCCAAAAGATGAAGATCAAATTTTGAAATGAATTTCAATACAATTAGGTAAGTATAGATTAAATTTTTTGCCTATTATTCTAATCCAAATCAAAATTCTTTATGTCATATGTCATGAATTTGGACACTAATATGCCAATTCCATTCGTATTATATGTTTCTAAATATTCTAACACATATTTAGACTTGGTGATAATATATATATATATATATAGACATATAGTCATCAGATTGAGTTGAAATTTCTAGGCCATTGATTTATTCAGTTATGATGTTTCGTGTTGTTTTTAAAATCTATATAATAAAATACAATATAATTTAAATATCAAAAGATAAACAAAATGATTTTTGCTATTCACGGTTGAGATCTCTTTTAATTTTACTTTAAATTTAATCAGACAGCTAATATGAACACTCTAAATTTAATAGAGAAAATAGACCTCTAAAGGTGTGTTTGGAGTGACTTTTTAAAAGTGTTTTTAATACTTATAATTTCTCAAAAATATTTTTTTAAAAAAATAGTGTTTGAAACTACCCACCGCCACCACTACCACCATCACCCCCATCACACCACCACCATCACCACTACCACCACCACCATTACCATTATCATAACCACCGCCACCCCCACCCCACTATCATCACCACTACC
>CM042191.1:8594105-8607389 GCA_023539305.1 Ilex asprella
CTGTAATGGTGACAAATTAACATATACTTAATAGGCTCAGTTGGTGGAGAATAAGGGTATAACTCGGATGGGTTGAGAGGTCAATCATAATTCAATTTTAGGCATATATTCCTCAATTTAACCTTAATCTTAACTTAACCTCAACTCGAGTATTGTCCAAATTAAATTCGGTGGGTTCGGGTTGAATTTGGTTTACGTAATTCGAGTTGATTTCGGATTACGTAATTCGGGCTAATTTTGGATTGGGTTTGCTCAAGCCCGAAATCAACATGTTGTTCTAAACCTGATACATACTACATAGTATTCACCTAAAGTAACAACCAACAACTTAAACCAAATGTTTAACATAAAAACCATAGTATTTAAAGCATAAAAATCAATGTTTAACATAAAGACATAATAGACAAATGTTTAACATAAGACTGAAACCTAGCACTTTAACTTGTAAGTTATATTACTATATTTATTTTTAAATACGTACGGGTTGAACCCAATTTAATATTCGGGTTAAGTCCAATTTAGAATTCGAATTGAGCTTGATTTAATATTCAGGTTAAGTAAATTTATATATTCGGACTGAACGCGATAACTCGAGGCTTCAACCCGGGTACTGCACGAATTCAATTGAGGTTGGTGTTTTTTTGTCCAAGCCCAACTCAAATATTAAAAACTTTAACCCAAATCCTATTTTTTCCCGGTTAAATTCGGATTAGCCCACCCAAGTTACACTCTTAATAGAGCGGAGGTTTTGTGTGTGGACCTAACTTGACTACCAGCCACGGGTTTAAATAGGCTCGGTGGGTGGGGGTTCTCGATTATTAAAAAAAACTTATACTTAATGAGAATTGATGATATTAGATCCAAAAACTTTCCTTTTCGTCTGTCAATTTGACTTGGTATGGTTAGAGTAGTCAAACACTTGAAATAGTCTACTGCGTAAAGACTAATTAAATTCTTCCAGAAGCTCATTTAATCATATTTTTTTATTACAATTTTTTTATTAGCCAATTCCACAGATTTGCAAGCTTAAAACACTACATATACAAGCCTCGAAAATACAAACTATGACTACAAATCCTCTGTGCTTTATGCTCTGTTTGATCTTGAAACATAAAGCATTAATCTTCCTCTAGTACTTCTTCAACATCAATGGAGAAGAAAAGATCAGGTGGGGTATTGCCAAACATGGCTTTCGTGGTGATTCTCGTTCTGTTTTACACACTAAACTTCAATCCATTGGCAGCTTCGGCTACTGATGCCGTGGAGCAAAGTAGTCTACAAACTTACATTGTTCATGTCAAGATGCCCAACAACCAAGTTTTCACTCATTCCGAAGATTTGGCAAGTTGGTATCAGTCATTTTTGCCAACCACCACTGCAAGCTCAAATGAACCACCGCACATAATATACTCGTACCGTAACGTGGTGACCGGGTTTGCGGCCAAATTGTCCCCAGCAGATGTAAAAGCCATGGAAAAGAAGGATGGCTTTGTGGCTGCCCGACCCCAAAGAGTCTTGTAATAACAAGCTCATCGGGGTAAGGAATTTTGTGAGTGCGGAAACTGAGATAGCAATCGATGATGATGGACATGGCACTCACACTGCCAGCACAGCTGCCGGAAACTTTTGTGAAAGGTGCCAATGTTTTTGGGAATGCCAATGGCACCGCAGTTGGCATGGCACCTCTAGCTCACTTGGCCATTTACAAAGTATGTAACGCTGGATGTCGTGACAGTGACATATTGGCTGCAATGGACGCCGCTATTGAGGATGGTGTAGATGTGCTTTCGCTCTCCCTTGGTGGAATTTCCAATCCTTTTTACGATGATAGCATTGCACTTGGTGCATTCAGTGCAATGCAAAAAGGTATTTTTGTAAGCTGTTCAGCTGGTAACAGAGGTCCTATCAAAACCTCAGTAGCGAATGATGCCCCATGGATTCTCACTGTTGGTGCAAGCACTATGGACCGAAGCATAAGGGCAACTGCGCTACTAGGAAACAATGAGGAATTCAATGGGGAGTCACTTTTTCAGCTAAAAGATTTTCCTTCAACTTTGTTGCCACTTTTTTACCCAAGATCGAACAGTAGCCGAATAACTCAAACTGCTCCATTATGTGGCACAGGATCATTGAACAACACTGACGTTGTTGGGAAAGTAGTAATTTGTGAGGTTGGTGGTTTGACATCAAGAATCGCCAAAGGACAAACTGTGAAGGATGCCGGTGGTGCTGCGATGATTCTCATTAATCCAGAGTCCAGAGGTTACACTTTCGCAGCTGAAGCTCATGTCCTTCCTACAGCTCATGTTAGTTATGCTGACGGATTGAAAATCAAAGCCTATATAAATTCGACATCAAGTCCAATGGCAACAATCTTATTCAAAGGAACTGTAATTGGGGCTAATAATGCTCCAATGGTTTCTTCTTTCTCTTCCAGGGGCCCTAGCCGTGCAAGTCCAGGAATTTTGAAGCCTGACATTATCGGTCCTGGTGTGGACGTTCTTGCTGCATGGCCTTTCTCTGTGGAAAACAACACCAATACAGATTTGACATTTAACATTATTTCAGGTACTTCAATGTCATGTCCTCATCTTAGTGGCATCGCTGCGTTGCTCAAAAGTTCACACCCTGATTGGTCTGTTGCTGCCATCAAGTCTGCAATCATGACTACTGCTGATCAGCTAAATCTTGATAACAAGCCCATTCTCGATGAAAGGCTACTTCCCGCGAACATCTTTGCCATTGGTGCAGGACATGTCAACCCATCAAGAGCCAATGATCCAGGGCTTGTTTATGACATCCAGCCTGATGAATACATTCCTTACTTATGTGGTTTGAATTACACAAATAGACAGATTAGTATCATCACACAACAGAGTGTGAATTGCTCAGTGGTATCAATCATACCCGAAGCACAGCTAAACTACCCTTCATTTGCAATCACACTTGGGTCTACTAACCTGACATACACAAGGACGGTGACTAATGTTGGCGAGGCAACTTCAACTTACACTGTCGAGATTGTTCCACCACAGGGAGTTGATGTGAGCGTTGCGCCCTTTAGGCTAGACTTCACAGAGATGAACCAAAAGATAACATATCAAGTTATATTTAGGAAATCAATCACAGGGAGGAATACCACATCTGCTCAAGGATTCTTAAGATGGACTTCTGTCAAACACGTTGTTAGAAGTCCAATTTCTGTTATGTTCCAGTAAGGAAGGGATGGCTCCTGTTCTAGCACCCTGTTGATTTCGTTATGAGATTTTGTTTGTGATTTTCAATGTGTAAGTGAGCTCACTTTTGATTTCGTGTATGTCACTGTTATATAAATGTTATCACTGTGATTTTGGCTCAAGAATTCCATTATTGCTTTATTATGTTTCAGTTCATGTGCTGATTTGTTAGGCAAGCTATACCTATGGTGATTGCACTTGATTTCTTGATGATAATATTGCTAGGAACAAAAGCTTTAGAAAAAGAAAAAGAGATTATTTTGTTAGATTAATATTTTTTATAAGCGGTGTTTTGGGTTATCTAATCTATATAATAAAAAATCTAGGAATTTGAATTTTTATATCACACATTTTTCCTCTCAAAACCATCTCATCACCCAATTCTATTACATGTTTAATCATTTAATATTTGATTAATTTATAGTTTAACATAATTATTATTTCATACATTGTTCATACACGATAATATACACGTGTTGAAAAAATTTTGTCGGCTTATACATTTTGAGAAAATTTTGATGTTATTTTAAAAAAAAATAATAGATAGAAATTAATTTTAAATGATGTAATCAAATAAATGAAAAAATAAAAAAAATATTATTTAGTGTAGTAGGATTAATTTTTTAAACAATTAAATTTTATATTTTATTCTTCCTCCTCATTTTGTTGTTCTCTCCCACCCACATAATATATATTTATATATAGGTATATGTATATCCTAGATCACATAGAGTGGAAGTGGGAGCGAGAGAAGAGCGCAAAAGCGAAAAAAAATTGATTGTCACTTACAACGTCAAAAAATAAGAAATAATATTATTTATTAGTGGTAACAAAATAAATAAAAGATTCAAGAAATAAGAAAAAGATTTAATTTCAGTTCTGATTCAAAAAAAAAAAAGCAAAGGATATGTCTCACATCGGTAGCCTTAACAATTGGTTGAATGGCAACAGCTTAAAGCATCTCCAACAATAGTAGCTATTTTACCTACTCAAAAAGTAATTTTTTCTATTTTAGCTACTCACTTTTTTAATACACACTCCAACAGATTCTCTATATTTTTAACTACTCCTTTTAAATATTATTTATCATCCGAATAGTGAAAGGGAGGGAGAAAGCGAGAGAATGGAAGAAATGAGAGCAAGAGAGAGAAAATATTAATAAACAAATTTTACCTATTACTACAGTAATTCTTTATATTTAGAGAATCCCTGTAGCAAAAATTCTGGCTGAGGAAAATATTCAATGGATAGTCAGGTATAATAATTGGGCCTATTGGGCCTCAGGATTGGGCCTATGCTCTGTTGATATTGGGCCTCAGGATTGGGCCTAGTGCATTGAAGTAGTTAAAAACTTCACTTGGGCTTAGACTCAACTTTTTAAGGAGATTAAAATATTTTGAAGTCGTGGAATTGATCCCAACAGCTTTAAGGAGAAATTATAAGGAGTAAACAAAATTAGAATTAATTGTCAAAAAATACACAACGCTTAATATTAGGTCATTAAATCCTTAATTTTAGAATTTAATTGTGTCAAAGTACACAATTTGATTTTTTTGTGATTTTTTTTATATGTTTAAAATAAAAACCTAAAATTTAGAAAAATCAAAACCCATAATATAAAGCAGGACAAATTTAAATAAGTTCATACAACAGTCTTACGTAGAATCATTCAAAGGTAACCAACGTCTCTCTCAAAATCATTTACATTGCACCGTGGCTTCAGACATAGGTTATCTCTAGTATGTATGTGTGTGTGTATATATATATATTAACACTTATTCAACAAGAGAGATGAACAGGTTTTGCACTCTCTCTTTTGAAGGTGAAGGGGCATAGGAGGCAAATACACCAGGAACTGTGGAGATAATTAAATGTATGATTTCTTTCAAAAATCTTTTGAGCAATATTACAAAACTCAAATGAAATTCAAAAAGTTACAACTCAAATGTATATCATCTCTTGGATAAGTGGATTTTATTAATTTTTTTGTGGAGCACATTCATCTAAGGGATGATATGCATTTGGATTTTAACTTTTAGATTTCATTTGGATTATATAATATTTTTTAAATTTTTTTTAGAAAACTTATTTACAATAAAAGGGTATTCAAGTTTTTCTATGACTTAAGTAAACTTTTTTACAAAACATTTGTTCGTATATATTTTTTGACAATTAAGTTCAATTTCGTATATCAACTTCCGAAGGTCCCTAGTTTTGAGCGCTAATTCATTGGTTTGTTTTTTATGAATCATGTGACATAGTGTAAATCACTAAACATATAAAAACATTCATTAAAATTATATTATAAATTCTAAACGTATTTGATCAAAAAAAAAAAAATCTAAACGTACGAACGAATGTTTCCGACAAAACCAATAATTTCCAAGGAAAGCTGAAAGGCATGTGCTGTGCATGGAACGAATGTCCTACACTAGTAGTGTCTTTTTAGAGATTTTTAAAAAATTTAGAGAATCAACATCTTAGAGATTTTAAATATATATATATTTTTTATTGAAATATATAATTAAATTAAAATGTACTAAAAAATTAATTTGTGTCCTTTTGTTAGAATTTTGTTTCGACTAAATTTGTCTTGATTCTTACTTTTTTGTCATTATTGAACTGAATTTTTTTATATCAATTTTGACTAAATATTTTTTTATACCAGGTATATTTTGTCCCCCTTATAGGTATTCATGACCCCGCTCCTGACAATATACATTTTTTATTTTAAATAAACTTTATGTATCAAATATAATATAATAAATATAAACTATTATATAGTGTGATTAGTTAGAAGAAAAAAAATTAGAGTGCATAATTAAAGTACTTACCCTAAAGAAAATTCTTGTCTAGACAGAACTAGTCATGTAAACAAAAAAAATCTACTGAAATAGTTTTTTTTTTTCTAAGCGCTATCAATTTCACTATACGTGACATAATGTGATAAAAGTCAATTATATATAATGATGCACAAAAATGTTTATGTAAAATCAATTAAGGATGAAGTAAAAAGGGGTCAACACAAGCAAACATAGAGATTATGTGGTTTGGTATGGGTGATCTAGTCCACTGGGAATGACGACAGTGGTTGGAGAATATTATTATTTAAGAGATGTAGTGTGTTCAAATATGTGTAATCTGGGTCTGATCTGTAATTTTGGGCCTGATTTGTAATTCCGGTCTAGCCTGGGTCAAGTCCATCGTTATATAATTACGAATGAGTCAAGTATACTTTTATATAGACCTTCGGATCTATTTGAGGTGGTTAACCCCACTTCAAGAGGGTGGAGATCATTGGTTTGAATTGGTAGTTGTAATAATAATAGAAATATTTTTTTTTTAAAAAAAGGAAACCCTTATGAATAAATTATGGAAACAGATCCTCCATTATACAATCAAGGGTATTGTCCTTTAAAACAACGTTGTTTTGCATATAAAATAACATTGTTTTAAAAAATAAACATCATTTTATAAATGAAATGACGTCATTTTATGCATAAAACAACATTGTTTTTTACATAAAGCAATGTTATTTTTAGGGGTGGCAATCGAGTCGTGTTGCGTCAGGTTTATCTCGTGTCGAACATTAGTCGTGTCGAACATTTGTCAACCCTAACCTAATTCATTTAACTAACCATGTCGTATAGAGTTGACATGTTTACTCTCGTGTCGTGTTCATGTTGACCCACATAAATTTTGAATAAAAAATTTAACTCTAAGATTTTATTTTCACTTAATTGAATCTCTCATCGTACTTTTTCTACAAACTAAAAATTAACTTAATTATAATAATAATGAGTAATAATATCTTTTTTATACAATAATTATGTCAGTGTTTGATAAACAATTACAATAATTAATATTTTATTTCTATAATACTAATTAAATATGTTAATCGTACATCGCGCAACCAAATTAAATATCAAAAGTAATTAAAAAAAAACAAGTCATCAAAACATGAAAACTCATATGCAACGAAAATATCAGGTCAATCTCCTTCGAGTTAAAAACTTCGTGTTGATAGGTCAATTTTGGTTAAGCGGGTTGAACACTGAACACGACTCATTAATACTTTATGTTGACGGGTTGTATCATACACTGGTTCGTATCAAAAAATTGTCAATTCAAACTCATTTATTCATGTCATATCCGTATCGAATTACCGTATCGTGTCAAAAATTACTACCCCCAATCATTTCAAAATATAGAACCCCTATTGTACAACAAAAGATGTGGACTTGTAGGTGATGCAATTTTGAATTAGTCTTGAAATGATTTGAATTGATACATAGAGTAGCATTCAGCTTTAGTGACAAAAGGCCCAAATTTCGCATTTTCCTTCTCTCGATGTGTTTGTGCAGTCACACTGGGCCACTTGCGTTTCAATGGCCCATTTTGTTTACTTGTTTTTTTCAAGGTTTGCATTGCATTCCCTTATTATTATTTTTATTATTATTTATTTATTTATTTTGATAACTATAAAGTGTATGTTTGTAATTACTGTTATTACACTACAATCATTGTTAATATAAGTTTATAATTCACTAAAAAGTGAAACAAATTAAGAAAAAATGTCATAGAGAAATATGATTTAAAAATAAATAAATAAATAAACCACGGTGGACTAAAACCTACTTAAGGGCTTGCCCGTCCTGTGGAATTTGTTTTTTTTCATACTACTCTATTTGCTTTTAAGAGTTATGAGACACTACCGGAGGTGGCGACAGCTTGCTTGCTAAGGTACGAATTAGTGCTGATAAATAAAGAGGAAGCTTCCGGACCACCTTTTCCAGCCAGATAGTGAGCGATCACTCAGCAATGAACACTAACTGAAAGCGGCCGAAAATGAGTACCTATCCCTTACGGGAATCGAATCCGTGTCTTCGATATGAAAAGACGATGTCCTAACCATTGGACGAAAGGGACCAATGAGACACTAAAAAATAAGTTCCACTTAAACAAAGAATAATTTTAAAGTTATTTATAAATATGGTAGTAATAATAAAAAATTATAAGAATATTTGTCACCTGTCACGTTATTATAATATCCGTAGTCCGAACTAGATTAGCTTGTCCAACCCTCCTATCTGATTATTTGGGTATGGATTGTACTAGCTTGCCCAATCTCCTTTTCTAGTCCATCAAACCAAATGAATTTATAATTATTGTTTAGTTTTTCCATAAAATATTACTTTGTGAGTACTTATTTTCAGCTCCAACAAACCAAATGAATTTATAATAATTGTTTTGTATTTTTTTTTCATATATTCATTGCATATGTTGCGTTGTGACTACTGACTACTTTTCAATTCCAACAAACCAAATGGAATGAGAATTATTTATCGACTGAATTATAATTTATTATTGAATTTGGTGGTGTGTTAGGTACAGTTGAGCACATGTGAGCTGTTTGGAGATCACTAAAGTGTTCAATCACAGCTTCTAGGCTCTGAAGGGTTAGGCTATTGATTCAACCAGACAAAGAATGAACAGACAGAGGATTTATAGCGGTTCATTAACTCAAAAATTTGACTTGTTTATTATAATAGAGTCTTTTGCTCTTGGAGAGTTGTCTATTAATTAAGAGAGAAAGATTACACATAGTAGATATACTAATGATTGCTCGATTACAAATGTGAGGGACTTGACCCCTATTTATAAGTATAGTTACTTCACATGATTGTTTTGCATGATTTTTGCGATCATTCCGTAATTGATGCCCTCCTAGTTAGGGGTATAACTCGGGCGGGTTAGGCTGGTTGAAAGGTCAACGTTAGTCCAACTTTAAATATATAATCTTCAACCTTAATTATAACCCTAACCCGAGGTATTTAACTTGAGTACTGTCGAAGTTTAATTTGGTCGGGCTCGGGTTGAATTCATGTTACTTAATTTGAGTTAATTTTCGGGTTAAAAATTGAGTTGGACTCGAGTTATTTAATTCAAGTTAATAAAAAAGAGAGGAGTGACGATTGAAAAGAGAGAGGCTGACACGGTTCAAACGAGTGACGATTGAAAGAGGGAGAAGTGACAAGTGAGAGTGATGGAGGTGCAAGGGTGAAGACTTGAAGTGAAATAAAAGTTCGAACTCTGAAAAGTGAAGATAAATATTAACCCTAGTTAAATATATTTATGTATATTCAGGTTTAGCCTAATTTAATAATCAAGTCCATCCCGATTTTTATATTTTGGTTGAATCCGACAATCCGAGACTTCAACCTAAGGCTTTCTCGAGTTCAATTCGGATTGTGGTTTTATTGCCCAGACTCAACCCAAGTATTAAAAATTATAACCCAAATCCTATTTGTTTTTAGGTTGGGCTCGAGTTGAATTCGGGTTAGTCCGTCGAAGTTACACCCCTACTCTTAGCGTAATTAACGCGATTCCCCTTAAGGCAATAGCGACTCATGTGCCATAATATTTTGTCGTTATGAATACATTTTTTAGTCGTGACATGACTTTCAAGAGGATGTTAGTTGTTGCAATCATCGCATATACGAGAGTCTTGTTGCTGAAGATTCCCGACATACACATCCAGAACAAACTAGTGATCATGAGCTTTGGGATTCGTACTTAGATGTCTAAACTAAGGGATTCGAACTTAACCTTAACTAATTTTTGATATCATCAGTATTAATAATATAAACTGATTTCAACACACAATGGTATAATCATAAAAAAGAAGTTAAACTCAACAAATAAAATAAACCTAGTATTATTCTTTGATATAAATTTATTAGGTATCTCTTTTTCATTTGCTTGGACTTTGAAACACATGATTCACACCTCGTGGGCCTTAATTTGTTACAGTTGACACAGCCGAAGGAGCTGCCTAAAGATCTTGCTTAACTTGCCACTATTATTATTCTTTCGACTCTCATTACCCTACATAAAAACTATAAAATATTTTGATACCATAACTACATTTTTTATTCAATAAAATCGTGTCATGTGTACAATTTTAATTATTTGTTGTCACTTTATTAATTTTTAACAAATAATTATAAATTATTTAATTCAAAATTAATAACTATAATCAAATACGATACAGTACCAAAATCGATACTATAGGCTATAGCAATAGTTTGCTACTTTCACATGCTATCTTCGTATATGGGGAGATCTCTCGGCTTGTCCTCAGCGAATAGAGGTGTGCTTATGTTGCTCAGGTTTGTGATTGTGAGTAGAACCAAGGACAAAACGCAGGTGTATGAACCAGTCCCTCAATTCATACACCATTCAAATCAGAATTTACGTTTTGTCAAGAACTTAAGACCCATACCAAACACTTGGATATAGTTTGTTAAAACAACTATGGTCTTATCCTATCAAGCAACCACTTTTTATATGCTCAGAAGACTTCAAACCCCTGACCTCCCACTGGGAAGCCAAAAGCTCTGGCCAACTGGGCTACCTCAGTTGGTTCACATCTATGAAGCACGAATATTGTGTTAAGGTGTATCCGCATCGGATATGATATTCGTCGGATACTCGAAAATACGTATCAGATATATCTCCTACGTACATGATAATAATTAAATATTAGGATACTTCACGGATAATTTTATGTTCAAGTAATATATACAATTTTTTAGTTGAATTTTAACATTTCTTTTCGAATTCACATACCATACAATAATACATTTACATAAATTCATACTACTTTAAAATCACATGAATATTTTTTAAGTATTATCTATAATTACATGTCAAAAAAGTATAAAATAAATTTATTACATTATAGTTTTAACAAAAATTACTTTTAAATAAACGGACTCGATAAATGTCAGATTTGATTCTTTAATTAATCACTTTATTTTGTGAATATATCATAATGATACGATATATATTTTCTTCAAACTAAAAAGAATTACTAATTTTTTTAAAAGAATTATTAAAATATATAAGTATTACGCTGATTAAAAATAATAAAAATATTTTATTATATTCATATCTTAACCGTATTCATATACTTTCTTTTTAAATTTTATCGTATTGGTATATGCATATCATATTATATCTGTATTTTGTATCTGTATCTGTGCTTATTAATTACACATGCTATCTGATTAGAGAAAAGTGTTTCGATTATTTTATGTCCAAAAAGTAGTTCTTTAGTCAAATCTATTAAAAATCATAATATTGATCAACAAGTCTTTTTTTTTTTTTTTCGGACGACCATAAAGTCATAGTTCATCATAGTTCACGCGTGCTTCTACCAAACGACTTCGTTCAACCCGACATTTTTTAAAGTACAATAATGAGATTGAGTAAAGGCGCGGCCATCTTTTTCTGTTTCGGGGCTGTCAGAAATTTCGTTTAAGATGAGCAATTTATTTAAAAATTTTAATTATTTTTTATCTCAATCAATAAAGGTAAAAATAATATATTTAAAATTATTATATTGTATTTGATATTTAAAGATTTATAAAAGAAAAAAAGGGTCAAACATATATAGATATAACTTAGAAGGAGTCGATAAATTCTAATCATCATCTGACAACTAAATTTGGACACATGACAGGTTGTATGTATTAAAAATAGTGATTTGGAACGATAATACTACGACAGAGCAGATAATTAGGCTATCTTGGCAGACCTAAAATTGGTCTGACCTAACAAATGATAAAACTCAACCGAGCATATAGCTAGGGCTATCCTGATCGAACTAAAATTGGTCTGACCTAATAGAAGATAAAACTCGACCGAACAGGCAACTAAGTTGTCCTGGCCGAGCAGATGATAAGATCCGACAGCCGAGCTAATCAGAAAGTTCGAAAAGGAAGAATGAGCCCGGTCCTCATCACGACCGAGCTGTTTAAAATAGTAAACGTGGTGCTAAAAAGATGCCTACAATTCAGACATTCTGATTAAATAAATTGACGAAATTACAGGAACGACAAGAGAAAATGCTGGAGAAATATCAGCAACTTCCCAACTAGAGCCGCCTAACTGGAGGAAGGTGTGTCATCTTGAATCGAAAATCATGGAAATCTTAATTGAATAAGGATCTATAAAAGGCAAGAAGTTATGGTGAAAGGTACGCTAAATTCACCTAATCTTCTTGTAATTTATTCAGTACTATTTACTCACTTAAGCATTGGAGTGCCTTCGATCGAAGCACTTCGATCTTAGATAGGTTGTTCATTTTGTAGGTGAGGGAAGACTGAGAGATCAAGTTTAGAAGCACATCAATCTTTCAATTCCCGTAGGGGTACTCTCAATTTTTTACCTCTTACAAACTTATATAAGTAAAAATAAATAAAAAATTAATTAATTACAAATCTTAACAACAAATAAGGCTAACTTCATAAAAAATAATATAACTTTTCTCCATATAATTAATTAAAATATTAGTCATTCAGTTATGCAACCTAAATTTCACAATGTTTATAGCTTAAAATATGAGTTTAATATGTCAGAAACTTATTTAGATGTATTAATAAAGTGTCCAAAATACGGCCAAATGTTCATAATTATTTAGGTATGAGATTATACTAATTGATAGAATAGAAAAAATAGAGTTGACACCCTTAGATATCTTTATAATTATTTAAAATATGCATAAGTAATATTTTTTATATAAAAAAAATCTGGGTGGGCCCACGTCCCTGATCCTCAAGTTGCTTTGTCCATGATTTTTTTTCATTAGCAAAAGTAATCCAAATTAAATTATATTTCAGCTGGGTTAGCTGTAATGATCATCACCAGGTAATACAAGAGCCCTTCCTTCATTCAGGACAGGTCTTAGCTTACTCAGCATTGAGAATGTTGGATACTATTAAATCAAGTAAATACAAGAAAAGTAGAGTATACGAAACGAACAACCTGAGGCAAAACTAAGGTGTCCCGACCCCATAAGTCATGGGCGAAACTAAGGTGTCGCAACCCTATAAGCCATAAAATTACTACTTCATTTTAAAAACAAAGCCAAAATATAAAAACATCCAAATAAAATTTTTGAAAACATCTGCAAAAAAAAAAAACAGAAAGCACGCGGCTTTAAAATGAGATTTAATGAGATCCTGGCTTCAATCATCCTTAA
>CM042191.1:8607489-8622827 GCA_023539305.1 Ilex asprella
GCATTTGTCCTTCTTGTTGTATAAGAATATGAACCAAGCTCTTGTCTTGTTTCTGCAAAATGAGTAACCAGATTTGAAGTTCTTGTGTCCAAGTATGTAAACTACTGAATATTCATAATTACTGGTCTTTTACAAAGTAGAAGTATTTTCACTCATAAAGTAGAATGATTGGCAGGTTGGTTGGATTTCCATAGGCATAAGAGAGTGCTTGGTGCCTAATTTCATTTGGCTTCCAACCAAATGGCAGAGAACGATCTTCAAGAGACACTTCTGGGCAAGAAAATTTACCATGAGAACTGCCCTGGGTGTAAGGTTGATCAGTTTAAAGAAATGCAGACAGGTGTGCCTATCAAGGAACTCGTAACTATATGGATTGTGGTGCTCTGCACAGGTAAGCATTCTCATGCTTGTTTTTGGCCTTGGTTTTAAAGACTTTTGATGGTTCTTCTTTTGTCTTCTTAACATTCATTGGCTGAAACTGACTTGTGCTTATTGGTATATGCATATACTGGGTGTCTTTTTTTTGTTGTTGTGGTTTGGGGGGGAGGGGGGGGGGGGCATAAGTACTACTTGGAGCCAAGATGGTGAAAATTTATCGGAGATATTAATAGTTCTGATGATCAATTGGTTTTGGTTTGAATTTTGTAAGAGCCACAATTAAACCGTATGCTAAAAATGCTTCCTGAGTTTCTCCCTGTGTGCTGAACCTTACTAAACTTCACTGGAATGAAAGTACATAACTCGCACCTAAAAAATGAATTACAGGGAAATTAATGGCAAAGAATTCAAGACCTAACAAGTAGGCGTGAAATGTTATGGAAGACTGGATTGAAAATGAAATTAAATATGCAGGGCAGGTCCAGGATAAGAGCAAAATGATTATGACATAATTTATTTTAATTCTGTCTCTGCAGCATGTGGTTCAATGTGGGTGCGTTGAACATGTGCAATATGCTCGTCCTAAATTATTTGATAGATGGTGTCCCAAAAGGATGAAAAATAGAATTTGGTTGGAGTGGTCGAGTCCCTTGATGTAAAATGGATGTGCAAACGGTTTTAGATACTTTATTTAATTTGGCTCACTAGATGCACTCAAGAGGTCGAAAATACTAACGCCGTTTCTGATTTCTTGGAGTATGGGTTTTGCTGGCATTACATTAATATTTCTATTGCCCAAAAGTAATTGAGCTTTGTTGATTGACTTTGCCATGGAAATATGGAAGATCAGTCGTGGGTGAAAAATAACAAAAAAGGGGGTATGGCTGATGAAAAAATGGAAGCCATGTAGGCAGCTAATCAGGTTTTGGCGTGAGCCAGAGCCACATAATGCGTGTAGCTGTCTATATATTTTCCACGAATAAAAAGCATTAAGAAATGCATTGATATTAGGTACCTCCCAATGTTTTTTGACTTTTTACTATAAATGATGTTCTTTCATTAACTATAATTCAATTCCAATATATTAGCGTGCAGGATGAAATACAACTCTTGATTCCTAAATGTTGTTTTGATTTGGTGTTTCGTCAAAACTACTGCTTAGTGGGGACCATTTACACAAATGTTTAGTTTTTTCTCCTTCTTGTCTTGATATATATATTTCTGCAAGTTGTCTGCGTTGTGCTTTTTGTGTCAAAATCTGCAACCATTTCTACATTATTTTGTGTGTTTAATGCTTGGTTACACGCACGCATAGCCATATGACACATATTCTGTAAAACAACTTGTATAAGTCCTGCTAATTTATGCTCAGTAATATGGTCTCTTTTGTCATATATACTAATGCCTGTCTTTTATTTTTTGTTGCTTTACCTGTGCAGCACTGCCAATATCATCTCTCTTCCCATTCCTTTATTTCATGGTAAGTACAATTTTGGATTCAGCTGCTGTTACTTTTGATTTGCTTCGAAATTTTTTTGGTAGAGGACATATTTTAATTCATCACTGTTTATGTAAGAAGGCTGATAATTGTTTCCTTCCCGAAGGTTTCATTTTATAAATATAGAGTTCAGAGATTTTCTTCTTCGTTTCCCTAAAGTTATCTATATTCCGGCTACTTGACCCCTTAATGTAGGAGAACTTTGGGAAAACCAAAATCATGTTGCACTTTCCCTGTCAAGATTATAGGAACCTTATTGGTTTTCCATTAGGTAGAAGGTTGTAGGATTTAAAAATGAAAAGAAGGATTTGAACTTGCTTGTTTTATAGGGTGATATATTGCACGAATTTTGGGAATGGTGTTCTGGAATTTATGGGCAGCAAGTCTGTTAACATTTAGTTACATTAAAAAGTGAGACATAGAATATGTTGAGTTAGAGCAATGAATGATAGGAGTTTTGGGGGCTGAAAGAAGGCTGTTTGCTGGTCGTGTATTATAGTCCGAGCAAATTACGTGAAGCAAAGTAGAAGAATCTAGGAATTAATCCTGGAGGTGTGGAATGCATCACTCAACACATAATCGAAGAATTCTCTCAAATTCAGGATACTCAAACTCTTTTTCTTGAATTAAATGTGCACACATATATTATATTTATAGGCTATCCGAATTCTTTTAGGTTTACTAGATGTTTTTTTGGATGGTTTTCTGTAGCTAAGAGTCAAGATTAGAAAAATTTTGAAACATTGACAGCTAAAATATTGTTGAGATATCAAGGAATATCTTATTAAACAACTTAGTTACATGACTCAAAATTAGACCATGGATCACAAGTACAACTCAATCTGGAAAATCTTGAAATTCCCAAAATATACCCACTTTTGGTTTTTTGATAAGAGTAGAATATTAGGAAGGAAGAACAGTTAGAAAAGGGAAACAACAATACGGAGGAGGAGATATCCTCAAAAAAGAGAGAACTAATGAAGTATAAAAAGAAAACTAAAAGAGAATCGCCTTTCAATCATGTTGAAAAATTCGACGAAGGCAGCTCTCTGAAAAGCCCAATGGACATGGTCTATGAAGAGCTGAGTAACACAATTCTTGTCTCCAACCAAATACACCTAAGAATAGCCATCGACGCACAATTTGAAAGAACCTTAGCTTCATCAGTCATCTGAAAACCAAAACTTAATGTGCAATAGCTACTCCACTGCAGTAGGACAAACTAAGTCTCTCCAATTGAATTCAACAAATTATTCCACATACCCCAAGGGTATATCAATGAAGGAATGGATGAAATACGTGAACTTTTTAAGCCTAACAAATTGTAGATATAATTGTACTAGCTGCCAATGCCTAAACTTGACTAACAATAACATGCAACAAGATTCAACCTTGCATCTTTGGAGGAATAAAATTGCAAAGTTGATTCGACATTAGTGGCCCTTTGGGAATCAAATAAAATAGCAATAATTAATTCTATATTTTCTTCTCACCCTATAATTGACTAGGACAATGGAGTCAATAGTTGAAACTTGAAACAACTTGTAAATTAGAGGCATACTTCGACTGGCCTGAAACTTGGAAGTCCATTATGTTTCATTACCTTGTTAATACTTGTCTAATATTGATCAAGCAAAGCATCAATAGAAGCGTTTAAGGGCTGAAGAGTAGTAATTTCTAGATATGCCAGTATTTGAATCCATTCTAGCCAACTTATTTTGAACCATTCATCAATGACAATTCTTATGAGCATAAAGATTTGATTTCAAATCATAAGTCAAATTTCTCATGCCTCTCATGGGTTAGAAACCTAAACTAACTATAAGAACTCGTTAGCTCTGCGACAATATTGATGTAGGATAGTTCTAATGATTTTAATTTTTTAAATGGCAAAGGTTTGGAGTTTTCTGCTTCTCAAAGGTGACACTTACCATTAAAATTTGAGAAATACTGTGCCCAAATCTTTAAGATTTAGGGTGTTGCACCACACAATAGAAGGTCCTTGAATGGTCTAAGGGTTGATTTGGGTAAGAGATGGTAGAATTTTGGGGTTAAATATGGACTTATGTGGGTTTGTGCAAACAAGATCTCGTGAACACAATACTTGAAGAGAAAAAGATAAGTAGAAGAGGAATAGTGGTCAAGGAACGACGGTTTGAATTTCTAGGAATCATACCAGGAAAATAAGTTTTTTGGAAAAAACCTGGAGGTAAGGTTGCATGAAAAATTAATGAAATCTTTAGCATATAAGACCTTAGAAATAGCATCTTGCTTAAGAATCAATCCAAAGTTGCATCACATGTCACATAAGGCTTCAGTCGGTGAGATGTTAGTAAATTCTCCAATCGGTAACAAGTTGCAGGAAAAGTGACCAAGTTGATTTCTTCATGTTCAACAAAGAACATTAATTGTAGGATCTAGTGATGATAATACAAGGTCAAAGGAGAGATACAGATTTATCTAAGCAGATTATGACTTCAAAGTCCAAACAGAGAGGATTGACAAACTAGGTTCATCTAAGCTAACCCAAAGTAATTTGGACAAGATTAGTTGAAGAGGTTTGAACTGCCCTATATTTCAGATGTATTTAATAATGCATTAGTAATCATACAAGCCTAAATTGCAAAGTCCATGATAATTGTGCTTGGCCAGATTTGAAAAAGCAGCTGTTGGCTCCTATATAACTTTATTTGCTCAAATTAGTCTAATGTAATACGTAATTCATCCCTCTCACAAGATGTTGATAAGCCTTGGATCCGATTTGACAGCATTTCACCCAAGAAAACAAAATCTCTCCTTGATTTTGGTCCAATTCATGACATCTATATAGTCCACGTCTAGGGAATTTCACCCAGGGATATGTTCCCCGTACACATTCAGCCAAGACAACATCATTCAGGAACCATTATCACAAAACAAGTCATAACATGCATTCCTATTATATTATTTTGCATTTCACATGGTCAGTTTAGCACAACCCAGTATCTGTAATTGTCTGAATTCCAACATGATGCCAGTCTTCGTGAGCCAGACATCTATAGTCAAATATATGCATGAGAAATTCCAAATCGTAACATGAGTCTTATGAGCCTGGTTCTTATGCCATTCATAACCTTTAAGATTTCAATTTCTAGCAGCTTCGACTAAATTTAGTAAATTCACCAAAAACAGAAATGTAACGTAAATTGCCTGAGGTGTGTAATGATAAAAGTAGTCACTTTTCAGAACATTGGGAGTGCCAGAAAAGGCAGGGAAAAGTATTCTTAAATAGAGAAAACATGAATAGAAAATCAATTTTGAGCAATTCCCGTCAATCTCTAAAATTTTTTCCAACATGGGATATGTAACGTTTTCCATTTAAAACAAAAACTCAAAGCACCATTGCAATCTGTAGTTTAAGTACTCAAAGACCTATATTGAAATAACTTTTCTATACAGTGAATTTACAAAACAACTACCATTGACTAATTCCAGAGTTCTGGGTTTTCTTTTCTAACTTGCAAATGTAAATTAAATCCTTCTAATGGTTCAAGTAGAAAAATTGTTGTACTCAGCACTTTCAACATCAAATTAACAATTCTGGAGCTCTTAAAACTTATATGCAACAGCCATATGTAAGTAATAAAATTGACTTACTTTAACAAGCTCTCACAAACATGTTTTCTAGTTTTATTTTCAGTACTCAACCTTTAAGACCCATATGCAAGTCTAATTAGGAATATTTCCAGCAAGTAATGACCACAGGTAACTTGAGTCAAACCCATCATACCCATAAAAACCAATTTCAAGTACACCTAGCTGTTTCCCATGGTCAAAGTCTCATATAGAAGGCCAACTACAACATTTATGAAAAAGATCTGTTGTATGAAACAAGTTTCAAGCATGAATTGTCTAGGGTAGATGGATATCCCCTACCTCAAATGGGGGTAATCAAGTTGAATCCTACTTTTTTATACTCTGTTTCTTTAATCTTGCAGAATTATCTAAAGAGGGAAAGGAGAAACCCTAGAATTTTCTTTCCCTTTCTTAAAATGTACTAGAAGGAAAAGAACGTCTTGCTCTTGTGTAGTGACCAAGTTCCCATAATTGCTCCTACTGCAAAGTGATTGAATATTGCACATGGGCTTTTATTTGTAGAATGATTTGCATTATTAATCCTTCAAAAATTACACAAAAGAGCCCTAGAGGTTGAAGTCAGAATACCTCATCCCGGAAGAGCTGGGCAATATGTTAGGCAAACTGGACCACCGGTTTGTGAGAAATCTGTGTCCAGTTGGAATAAAATGATCCACTTAGGCTTTCAGGGTGATCGGATTACTACTCTAATGGAGTGCCAGACTAGGGTGTTGTGGATGAACCCGCTCCTTGGGTTTGCACTGGATGACCCTCCCTCAGGATTCTGGTTGACTGGTTCTTGTAAAATTGGACATCAGTGTGAACCATTCGCAACATCCATGCCTTTGGTCGACCGGTTGCTGCAATTCTCTCAAAACTACCCTAACATCATCTAATCAACGCTATCTTGCTAATACTGTCTCAAACTCAGTATTTATAGTACAATATGCATGACAAACTGTATTTTCAACTGATACAAGTATAGTTTTTCAGATCATCACAATTTTTGTCATTCTTTTCCAGAAATGCTACAATCCTAGAATGGCTTGTTAAGGGCGTTTGTAGAACCTATAGTAGCATACATGTGAACAGGATAGGTGATTAAAGGAGTTTTTTTTCTAAATCATGGCTTCCTTGTTTTCTATTTCAACTTTTTCTCTTAAGGAATCCAATAAATATGGCCCTGATCCATTATTATTTTTGATCAGTAGATCACTTCTGGCAATTTTCTTATATAATCATGGTTGTAATATCTCCACTCTTCATTTTTCCATGAGACAATAGGCCAGACATTGATACATATGTACGTGTTTGCGGTTGGTGTTGAAATTTGATTTATGCAGATAAGGGATTTTCAAATTGCAAAGAGAGAAGAAGATATTGGTTTCTATGCCGGTTTTGTAGGTGAGCTTATTTTATGTTCCAATCTAATGCCCTGGTGATATCTTTCCAGTAATAATCTTACCTAGTTCTACTTAGAGTTGTGCTTATAAATCCCTTAATTCTATGAAGGATCCTCATTTATGCTTGGAAGAGCTCTGACATCTGTCTTTTGGGGAATAATGGCTGATCGATATGGTCGAAAACCTATAATAATTATTGGCACTGCCACAGTGTGAGTGATCATATTTTTGGCAATATTATACCAGAATTACTTAATATCAAATTTTATTTATAAGTTTTGACTTTTTTTTTTTGCTTGTTATAGGGTTGTTTTCAACACTCTCTTTGGTCTTAGTGTAAACTTTTGGATGGCCATCTGTACAAGGTTTCTTCTCGGAAGTCTGAATGGTTTACTAGGGCCAATAAAGGTATGTCATCTTTCATGTCAGTTTATTGCTATTTGATATTAAGCGTTGTGTTAGGGATGGATTTCTCACCTAACCACTAGGGGTGTAAGTGGGTTTTTGTGTACATAGTCTGTCGGACTGTGATATGATTTTTGTTTCGGACTCGATTGTGTGTGTTGTACATGTTGAGCAGTCTCTCTAGAGAATTATTCTGTGTGCCCTCTTGGCGTGCTTGACATTTGTTGAACATATTTCTTTTTCACAAATAAAATATCTTAACAAAAAAAAGGCTTTCTCCATGACCAGGCATATGCAACTGAAATTTTCCGTGAAGAGTATCAAGCTTTAGGACTGTCAGCTGTAAGTAGTTGTGACCATTGTGAACTAATTATTTTAAAAAAATTGTGCTACATCACTGAAATTGAGAATATTAATTATTTGTCAGGTTAGCACAGCATGGGGCATAGGACTAATCATTGGTCCAGCTCTTGGAGGCTTCCTTGCCCAGGTACTTTTGTGGTATTTTTTCCCTTCGTATGCAGACAAGTAATTTTCATGGTTAAAAGTTTTATACATGGAGCAAATTCAATGATCTTGCAAGCTGTGATTGGAAACAAATTAGGAATTCTGCAAAAAATTAATTTTGTTATTAAACATGTATGAAAGCCTAAAAAACATTGTTGAAAGTTGTTTCTATGTGTCATAATAAATAAATTAATAGAATCTATTGGAGATTGTTACCATGTGGCTAGACAACAATGAGAAGCAAAGAGATGGTGCTGATGCATACTACACTCAGAACTTCTTTTGGATTTCTTTTGTTGGAAAACACATAGGCTACCTTGGGATTTTGGTGGAAGGCGATTGAGCCAGGTGAGGAGAGAGAGGTTATTGAAGAATAGCTAGTTCCAAAACTTCGACGTAAATTTGCTAGCAAAAGAATAGCATTCGCCATTGAGATGTACTAGTAAAATTCCATTATAATCTATTGAGTAGAGGTTTTGTTGTGGTATTTGAATTTGTTTAGAGTTTTTATATATGCAAGTTTTTTCTAGGAGGGAACTTCAATGCCATCCATTTTTCTTTTCTATTCAATATAGCAATTGTTAAAATTATAGTCAAGTGCTGATATTCTAAAT
This sequence comes from Ilex asprella, assembly GCA_023539305.1. Classification (NCBI taxonomy): domain Eukaryota; kingdom Viridiplantae; phylum Streptophyta; class Magnoliopsida; order Aquifoliales; family Aquifoliaceae; genus Ilex; species Ilex asprella. The sequence continues at coordinate 8,615,910 of CM042191.1, forward strand.
CAAATATTTATCGTAGAGATTTTGCGTGACACTAAAGTAAACTCTTGTTATGTTAGGGAAGGCCATGACAAGCTCAACAATAGAGCCGAAAAATCATGGGCTTTAGGCCCCACACATAAAAAAGGCCCCAAATTTAAAGTTCAATAATTAAGTATAGATCAAATATTAAAAACCATTATAATTTATTAATTTTTTTTATTAAAGTATTAATCTTTTTTTTGTCATTTAATAAATGTGTATGTGTGAAGTCTACTGCACTTTTAGACCTAATATAATCTCATCTCTTGCTTGAATCGCAATTTTCAGAACATAATATATTATTTCATTCCTGTTTTTATGTTATTCTTATTTATTTTGTATGTTTTTCATGGAAATTGTGGTATTAGATTATCAACTATCAATATATATATTCATAGTTTTTTGTTATCTTGTTATTGAATTATTTTATTATTTTTTTATGATCCATAACTTGTTTATGTATGCAACATTCACCTACTATTTTATTGTGATTTATTTTCTCTAATAACAACTTTATTGAAAGTTTTTTTTTATATTAATTAGTTTTTATAATGGATCTTTTATGAGAATGAAAAATTTAATTACTTGGTGTTTTAGTGTTTAAATGAGAATAAAATTGAGTTTGAGAGAAGTAGAAAATGTGTTTAATTTATTTTTATTTTTGGAGGAGAGACAAACAGATGTGCGGATCCGTTTGCTAAAAAATGTATACTTAGCTATGATGATCTATGTATATTTACAATTTATATGAATTTTACTATTGAATAGTTGCACTCAGATAGTATGAGTATGAAATAACACATATGTAATGTTTATTATATATTAAATGCCTAAATTACTAAAAAAAAAAAAGTATGCAACACCACATTGTAACATTAAGCATCTTTACTAAGACAGTACCGGTCCACGCATTATTTTGAAAAATTAAAAAAATGCCTAAAATATGAAGTAACACATATATTATCGTTAATCCTTACATGTCATTCATTAATTAATTTGTCTCACTTAATCGGTTCAATAAACAAAGACTTGATAATGAGGCGCAAACAGAGACTACAATTGTTAGGATATGCACAAACTCTTTGATCATTTGAATGAGAGGCGACATAGTAGGCTTGACCTTTAAAATAGTCTTCTAGGGCCTTAATTTAATTTTTAGTTGATAGTTCAGCTTCATGTTCTGAGACCTTTTTTAATAAACCAAGTTAAATGCCCAATATATTTTAGAAATCTATCTAAAACTTTATAGAAAGTCGTAACATGTAGCAATATTTTCATAGGTTTGTAAAGCCTTGTATATATAAAGTCCTAAAATATAACAAAGCTTTTTAAAAAAATCTAAAAAATAACAATTTCTAGGTTTAAAGTAACAATCTCTTTCAATTTTTTTTCACTATTTTTTTCTCCACTCTCACCACCTTTTTCTAACTTTTTCTCTCCCTCACACTCTCATTGTATTGCTTTAGTTCTTTGTCCTTATCTCTAACTCTCTTGCTATCTCTTTAAGACTTCATTCAATTTATTCATCTATAAGATCGTGACTTCACAATTGTACCCAATTTATTATCTGGTCCTGCACAATCCCAAAATCACTAAAACATTGTAAATAAATTATACCGTAACTCTCTATAAAACGTCTAATAATAGTTAAAAAAAATTATTATCTTCTTAAAATATTAAATGTGGTATCATGTAAAATTTTTGCTTTAAGCCTCAATTTGTGTTGGGCTGCCCTTACGAATGCGAGGTTCAACAAGGATACAAATTGAAGAGCTTATATTTTTATACCATAAGTTATCAAGGACAATGGATGAGTTTTACTTTAAGAAAAGAGACTAATGCATATCCCGGGTATATGAGGTTGGTTATTTTACACTTTGGTATCATTTTGAAAGTATTTTGCATTGATCATGTGTGTTAAGGATGGAGTTCTTTTGAGAAAGATATTGTTATCTTATTTAAAAAGATTTATTCTCCACATGTTTTAGAAAACTAAGTTGATGGATTTAGATGACAATCAAGTGAGAGCAACGGTTTTTGAGTGTTGTACGGATAATTCACCCAAGTCCAATGATTTCTCTGTGTTCAGAATGGAGTTGTTAATGTGAATACTTGTGCAACAAATGTTCATAGCAATATTTGGGTGTCAATGATTTCAACCAATTAGTTTTGTTTCTACTCTTGTAAGATTTTGGTGAAGGTTTTATCCATGAGGATAAGAAAAGTTTTGGGCACTATTGTATTGATTTACTAGGGTGCTTTTGTGAAGGGCATGTAATTTTTGACGTGGTTTTGGTCTCTAATGAGGTTGTGGACGAATAGAATAGAAGTTGAAAGGAAAGATGGGATTGTGTATAAGATCAATTTTGACAAAACTTATAATCATGCTGGATGGAGTTTCTTAAACTTCACTTTGGAAGTTAAGTGCTTTGGATGTAGGTGGAGAAGGTAGCTCAAGGTATCTTTGAGTTCGAATTTTATGATTATGCTTAGTGTGATTCCTTGAGGGAGGTTTAATGCACTAGGGTTCTTACATAAGACATCTATTTTCGCCTTTTTCTTTTCACCTTGGTTGTTGATGTGTTAAGTAGATTAGTGGTGAAGATGAGAGGTTGCGATCTTGTAAAGAGTTTGCAATTGGAAAAGAAAAGGTTGGGCGTGTCACATTTACTGTTTGCTGATACCATATTCTTGTTATCTGGAAATGAGTAGGAGTTTTAAAACCTCAAGTACCATATTGCAGTGTTTACTTTGATCTTGATGCTGACCGCTAATATGTCTTAGAGTGTAATTGTAGGAGTCATTTTCCAACTCGAGTAAACTTGAAAGAGGTTAGCAAATAGGTTAGGTTATGGGATTGGGGATTGGTCTTTAAAGGAGTTGGGACTGTGGGGGGAGACGGGATCCTTTATCATTAGAATTCTAGAATCCAACAATAGAATAAGTGCAAAATAGATTGGGGCAGTGGAAAAAAGACTTGTTTATCTAACGGGGAGGCTAACTCTTGTGCAAATGTTTATTTTTTGTCCATGTTCATGATTCCTAGAACAGTAGCCAAATTGATATGGAAGAGAATTAGGGATTTTTGTGAATGGGAAGTGGTGAAAGAAAGAGAAGTCGCATGATTAATTGGGAGATTGTGTCTAATTCTAGAATCATGGGTAGCCATGATGTAGGGAATTTGGTTAAAAGAATACAACTTTATTGGGAAAGTGATTATGGAGATTTCCAATTTACACGGCACTTTGTGGCATTTTGTTATTAAGAATAAATATGTTTTTCAATTAAGGGGTGGGATTCTAAGGTGGTAGATAGGGTTTCATTGATATCCTTGGAAATACCTCTCTCTGGGTATTGATTGTGTTTCCACGCATGTTAGATTAATTGTGGGGAATGGGGATAAGATTCAACTGTGGGAAGATATTGGGAATGGTGAATCTTTGTTTGCTTCTTTATTTCTTGACTTTTTAACTTGTCTTGGAATCATAAAATATCCATTGCTAGTATTGCATATTGTTCATATTCTCAGGTTGGGTGGAATCTCAGTTTCTTGGGGAATTTGAATGTATTGAAACAATTGAGCTTTTTTTTTTTTGTTGTAATTGCTTGGTTTGGTTTCTTTGAATTCCATGGCTCTTGATTAAAGATTCTGGACTGTTAACTCTTCAAGGATCTTTTCTATTGAATCATCTTCTCGTTGCTAATTGATGTCCTTGTTTTTGGAAGCGTCTACAACAATTTGGAAGGCCAAAATACCTATCAAAGTTTAGGTTGGTGCATGAGCAGTTACTCACGGAAGAACTAAAACAGTTGATTTGATTCAGAAAAGAAGGCCAAATGCTTATTTGTCACCTAATTGGTGCGCTATGTGGAGAAATTGTGATGAGAGTATTGAACATTTATATCATGGCCCTATTTCATCAAGATTGTGGTGCAAATAATTCAGAGGTGAGAATGGATTGGGTGGTTCCACATGGTTGTGTTTCCATTTTTAGAGGATTTTAAAGGATATGGGAGGAAGAAGAGGCATCATATTTGGGATAGTGTGGCCATAGCTATTTTTTGGAAATTTAGAAGTAAAGAAATAGTAGAATCTTTTAATGGAAGAGCTAATTTGGGGGAACTACTTTGGCAAAGAGTCAAGTTTTTAGCTTCATTATGGGTGCCTTTCACAAAAGAGTTTAGGGACTTATTGTCCTTTTACCTGTCAAAGTTGGATTGCAGTTTGTAGTTAATATGTTTTGTTTGTGCTTTAGTATTATTTACTTGCTTAGCTCTTTGTAATCATGGTTAGAATTCTTATACACCATTGTGTACTCTTTAGGCTTGTTTGGTTTACCGTATTATAAACAGATGGGTTGGATGTAAGAATCCCATCTAATGCAGTATAGATGAACGAAAAACAATATTAAATGAGGTGCAAGAATATATAATTTTATCTAGTATTTGGCAATACACAACAATAAGAGTTGGATGGTTATTTGGTCCAATCCGTTGTTTGGTTAGGTCATTACTTCACTGTATTAATGTTGAATTGACAAAAATTTAGGAAGTTTGGATACGGATATGGGTATGATATGAGACGGATACGACGACACAATAAAATGATCTTAAAAAGTAGGATATTGATACGGCTAGGATACGTTTATACGTTTATATATATATTGCAGAATTTTGTTACAATACCAAGGATACGAGAGATGAGGGATTAAGAGATGCTGACACTAGGACTGCGTAATGGTGTTTTGAATCCAATGTTCTATGTCATTCTAAAGGTGGGCATGTGTTACCATTCGAGAGTCCTCAAATTTTACTTAGAATTTTCCAAATGAATATCTTGGAATAATAAATCCCCATTTGTATGATTCATAGTTTCTACACAACCTGGCTTACTATGTATAAGGCAAATGTATCCTCTTTGGAGATACGCATACGTGAGGTGTATTCGACAAGTATTCAACAATGATAAATATTTTACTAATTATTTGATACGTGGGGAAAGCATTTGATATGTATTTGCTAGCATCAGTATCTGATACGTATTGGATACCGATACATTACCCTGATTGATGTGTCCGTTCTTCATTGGCAAAAATACTCTCATTGACAATTCCTTATTTGGTGTAACCAATACTTTTTTAGGACTAAGTTGGTAGTAGGCCAAAATAAATAAGCATCAAATAATTTTTGAATTATGTTCGAGTGAAATTGACATCCTTCAAGTTAATTTTTTATTTATTGGATTTCTGCTTTATGTGCTGAAATTACTCCCATTTGTTTTCTTATCGAAACGGATATACATTATACATTATTGGGAAAAATATCAACTTCAGTCCAGCAATATGGATGACATCATGATCCCCTTTAAAATGTTCTCGTTTGGTTTGTCCTGTGATGATCCCCTCAATCCTAATGTTTAGGTTGATGTTGAAGCAAAGAAGAACTCCTCTGTTGGTTTTTGCGAAGAATGATGGCAGTGGAAGTATATCTTGTGTCATTAACAGCTGAGTTTTGTTAGTTGTGGGGTCATCATTTCCTTTGGTGGTATTAAAATAGATCTATAATAGGAGTGTATGGTACAAAAAATATATGATTTGATACATGTATTTGACCAAATTTGACTAAAAATCGAAGTATTTAAAACGATTAATAAATTATAATCCAATCCAGTACTTGATCCCACCCATAATACGTAAACTAAACAACCCTTTTATTTCATCTATTACTGGTAATAAAGGGAGAGGGGATTTGGTGTCCACTCTAATGGGACCCACTATTGTTTACTATTTGGACTCAAACTCCACCCAAATCTTTATCAATTGTCAATTGCTCACGCATCGCATGTGCCATGGAATGTTATTAATAAAAGTCTGCTTCCTATCAATAAAAAAACGTGGCAAAATGTCAGCATTTGGCTCCACTAGCTTTTTATATCCAAACCTGTGGAAACTTTTGACTAATGAGTAGTGACAGATGTTTTGACAGACCCTCAAATTGTGTGGTTCATGTATTGGAAAAGGCCATTTCCATATGCAGTTCTGCTAATATAATGTGCTGGGACTGGTAGATTGGATACAATCTTAATATTTGGAAACCTTTGCTAGGACGGGTAGATTGAAAACTCAAACATGCCTTTTCATGCTTGGAAACCTTTTGCTTTTATAATTGTACGGAGCAATGGGTCGAGATTTGGGGTTTTCATGTTTTTTTTACTTCAACTTCGTAGATTTATGCAATTAGCAAGCTACCTTTTATTCCACAAACAGAATGAGTGTCTAGGAGAGAGAAAGTATAATTATGTGCTTGAAACTTCTTATTAGTAAATAGAGCCAGACGAGGCGATTAGCTATTTCACATTTTTTGAATTTGAGACATTTATGCTTAGTTCCCTAACAAAATAGCACTTACCCTTAGAATTCCATAACTAATTTGTGAAAATTTTGACTAAAGCACTCTATTTTACCAGGATTTCTATTCTATATTGAGTGGGGAAGTAGATAATTAGTTGTGCTCATTCTGCTTTACAGACACTTTTTATGGACTGTAGATAAGTCAATGGGCATTTCTCGTACGAATGCTATGGTTAATAACCCTTTAAGTCAAGAACTACTGGTAGGTAATCAAGAAGATAGAGGACTACTATTGTTGTATGATAGAATTGCTTTTGTGATCAGGTAAGATTGTTACAAAAGATTGTAGTTTCCTGTGATATTTTGAGCAAGTTGGGCACTGTCACCTTTATGCACAGATTTGAGGTTTGAGTACCAAGACTAGGCCTCTGTGTACTTGGAAAGGCCATTTTGGTTTGTTTTTCTTATAAGAGTCGTAACATCGTCTCAGCTTGCAACATTTGTTCCCTTTGTATGTGGGACGCCATATCTGGAGAATAAGCTTTCTTTC
>CM042191.1:8622927-8642283 GCA_023539305.1 Ilex asprella
GAAAGTATGTAAATTAAAAACTATCCCTTTATAGACTAAATTAGTTACCTAAAGCTTGGTTTGATGGATTTTATTAGGCAATGGTCAAGTTTGGATACAAGCAAAGTCATGCAGATCTCAGTATTTATAGTATAAGTAGATGACATAATACTTAGAGGTGATGATGCAGTGGAAGTGTCCAAATTGAAAGCCCATCTTGCTAAAGAATTTGAGTCGTTTACGTTATTTCTTGGGGATTGAAGTGGCTAGATCTGATAAAGGCATTTTCATCTTACAGAGGAAGTACATTCTTGATCTTCTGGAGGAAATTGACATACTTGGGCACAAAACCAAATACTTAAATGTAATGAAGGTAATCAAGTTGATGAAAAAAGATATCAGCGGCTTGTTGGGAGACTTATATTTCTTTCTTGCACACTCCCTGATGTAGCATAAGTAATGAGTGTTGTTAGTTGATTTATACATGATCCTCGAGTTCATCAAGAGATGATTCATCATATTCTGAGGTATCTCAAATCATCCAGGTAGAAGAATATTGTTCTCAAACCATGATCATCTAAAGTTACAAGCTTCCACAAAATACAGATTGGGCAAGCTCCATTGATGATAGGAGATCCACTACGGGTTACTACACTTTTGTAGGAGGAAATCTGGGTCAATTGGATGAGCAAAAGGCAAGCAGTGATGGCTAAATTTAGTGCAGAGGCAGAATACAAGGCAATGACTCATGGTATTTGCAAGCTTATGTGGTTGTATCGTAATAATAAAGCTGCTATTAATGTCGCTCATAATCCAGTTCAATATGATAGAGCAAAGTATATTGAGATTGATAGACACTTCATCAAAAAGAGAAGCTCAATGCGGGGTTAATTTGTATGCCTTTTGTGATACCCAAGGAACAAGTAGTTGATGTGTTTACTAAGGGACTTAGTGGTAGAATAATTCACTTAGATGTATTCAAGTTGGGTATGAAGAATATCTATGCTTTAACTTGAGGGGGAGTATAGAATATTATAATATTTAACTAAGGGTATTCTTGTAATTATTGCAGATTATGAATTAATATACATGTGGGTAATATGTGCTAACTCTCATTCTCTTTGACCCTATTTTCTATTATCTTTCTTTTTTTGCCTCTTCTCCATTCTAAACTCTAAAACCTAAGATTTTGTGATTTCAACTGACCACTTGTTTCCATGTACTGCTTTTCCTTATTGTAATTTTTACTTATTTGCTTGTTCTTAAAGTGATTTTATCACACCGCAATTATTTGTTTTCTAAATCCTTGAGAACTGCAGGAAACATTGCATAAACACAATTTAGAGAGTATGTCACATGCCGACACATGTGATGTTTTGGAGGCTGCATCCTACGGGTCTGATGCCAAGGAGATCACACAAGAAGAAAGAGAAAGTACTTCCAAAGAAAGCCTCCTCAGGAACTGGCCCTTGATGTCTTCCATCGTAGTGTATTGTGTTTTTTCACTTCATGATATGGCTTACACAGAGGTAGAGTTGACTTTTATCCACTGCTTCCTTAAATTTCTGCGTTACGTTTGTGTGCCATTATCTTGTATTGGTTGCAACAGTCTTGCATTGTTGTAGTAGGATTTCAATTTCCAAGTGATGCGCATTTCTGTTGCATGCTAAAGTAAACAACGATGATTACATAATATTGTATTGCAATTTTTATTTCTTATTTAGTGATTTTGTTTTACCTCGGGGCAATAGTTCATTCTTTTAGAGAATTTACAGACATAGCTTGTCCCTTGTTATATGCTTGCTTAAGCTGGGGTGCTTTTATTTTGTTTATTATCACCACCATCTGCTCCCATTGTAGTTTAGTTCTCTTGTTTCCATACTACGTTTTTAGGGCCTCAATTTGTCCGTGAACTTTGTTGACTAAGTCTTAATACTTTTTCTACATCAGTGGACACTATATCAAAAGCTTTTCTCTCAGTTTTGAACTTATTGGTGAGGAATGACCCATTTTCTACTTTTAGTTTTTTTTTTCCAGTACTGTGAAGAAACATGTTATCAAAAGAAAGTTGTGAAGGGATAGTATCATGAAAATTTAGGAGTAATTCCACAGATGCAAAAGCTAAATTAAAGACAATTGTTGTGTAGGTATATCTGGTGATGCACATCACATCAAGATGGTTGTTGGTATTATAATATTTCTCCTAATATTAGTGATGTTAATTGGTGTTATTATCTGGATAATTTGTAAAGTAATTTTGCTTTTAGTTTATAGGTGCACTTTAATGCTTTGCTTTGCCTCTTGAATATGAGACTTCATTCTGCAGATATTCTCTCTGTGGGCTGAGAGCCCCAGAAAATTAGGGGGCTTGAGCTATTCAACTGATGATGTTGGTGAAGTTCTTGCAATCTCAGGTGCATTGGTTAGCTGTATTCTTGCTATAGACTCTTTAAGGCACCGTCTAAAAGCTCAAGCTTTTAGACGTATTGGTGATTTCACATGGTATTAAAGCAATTTACTTTCGTGATGGGGAGGACGCGTAGTCCGTTCATCCCTGGTCCCAAATGAGGACGTTTGGACCTAAGCAATCTGAACTCTTGATGAGTACAAAAGAGGACACACCAACGAATTCATGTGAACACTCCTCAGCCCGAGGAAGATCAACGGTCGATTATGATGACCCAATCCCACATCACCCAATGAACTGTGTGAAGGTGCTTGATAAGTTTGAACTTAGACCTTCATTGTATAACATGTCAATATTGTGCAATGTGGATCCAAAGTGGTTCAATTACCATGTTAAGTCGCCATCTCATTTTAAAGATTAAGCTTTAAGATGAGTTCGTGATTCAATATGAGCATTACCCCATATTTAGAAGAATCTTGTGCGTCAAGAAAGTGTGTAGACAATGTGTGGTTTATATTTTTTCATTTGATTTTCTGTCTTTAGTTTTTCCTTTTTTTTTTGGGTTTTGGGATGATGAGGGGCTAACTAAAGAGTCATTGAAGGTTTCCAAGAAACGAGGGTCCTGTTTTACGAATTTCTAATTTAAAACTTCTATAAAAAGGAACTCATGTTTACAAATCTACAACTATGAGAATGACGTCTAGCACCACTTAGTTCAACATCAATATGTCAGAGCTTCTCTCATATTGCTAAAATAATACCTTTCGAACTAGTACATGATTTTGTGAGAATCTCCACTCATTGTCCATTGTTTAGTGCACTTGTTATATCCCTGAATTTGTCTGGGGTTGCACGTCCAGTCATTGAATCTCCATTAGATCTTGTCCCACCTCAACAAAATAACACCTTCCAAACTAATATATGAGCCCTATGGCCTTCTCCTATCAAAACAACATGAAGAGTCTTGGCAGAAACTATTGGGCACACACCTGCCTGACTTTGTTTCCCTCTATGTTTTGTCTTTATAAATGCGGATTGTGAAATACCTAAATGTATGAATACCTAGGATTGCTGACCAATTGGTGAATTTTCAGGTTTTGGCCTTTTGGTCTTTCAACTTTTTCTGTATCCATCTGTGGAGAGGTTTCTTGGCCCAATCATGGTTTCTCGTACAGCAGGAGTAAGCAGTCAACCTTACGGAAAAAAAACACATTATTTGCATTTCCAAATTTTCCTGTTCAATAAAGATTAAATTTATTTAACGAGGTGCATTATTGATCTATTTGTAGGTGTTGAGCATACCATTGTTGACAAGTTACCACTATATAGCCATGCTTTCTGGGTTCAGCCTCTCACTGCTGTTGAATTTTGCATCTGTGCTGAAGAATGTTTTATCTGTAAGTGCATTTATGACTTCAAGATTTTATGTGCTTTAAGTGTTTGCCAATATAAGCTTAAGAATGCTGTTTTTGAGGACACTTGAGGAAAATGATAGTCTTCTAGAGGCCAATTGTTGAATTCAAAGACGCTAGCATGCACCTTGATATATTGAAGAGTATTATGGCTTTAGATGACTTATATTTTCATTTTTTTTTATAAGGAACAACATTTTCATTGCATTGAAAGATATGAACGTACATAATTATACCTAAAAGATCAAAGATTAAAGCAAATAAAGGATAACTATGGACTACAAGTGGTTTTCCAGTTGTGTTAGAGAGCTAAAAGTGGAATATCGCGAAATTCATCAGTAACCACAGCCCATAAATATCCCAAAAAGTTCACTCTATCCCATAACAATTCCTTTCCTTCAAAGATTCTTTGGTTCCTCTCCATCCACACCACCCAAAAAATGACCAAAACCGTGTATGTCTCGGATAGTACTATTAGCGAGTTACAGTTGTCCTCTGCTAATAGGAAATGTGTTTTCCCAAAAACCCAGTGCTCGTCCCCTAAGGTGAGGTTATTGGGAAAGTGGATTGGTTGCATTTTCGACTTACGGCTTTATTTGCATAAAGTGGCTGCCAAGAGATTTGAACCCTTCTTTGTGCTGAATAGTATGATTATGCAACATTGCACCAGAACAGGCCTTCCTTCCATTTGGTTGACCGCCAATGTTTAATGTGTTTGAAGTAACATTTCCATTTTCTTGGTTCCTTGTCTTGCCCTTTTCTTTGCATTTTCCTCCATTTCTTTAAATAACCCACTGTTGAGCACCACAGTTCAATATATTATTAATGATTGCATTTAAGTGGTTCATGTTGCTCCTATGAATTTTTCCCTTGTCCAGATATCATTAATTGAAGGAACCATCAGTTTTGGTTTTTGTTAAGATTGCCTATGAGCAGGGCTATTTTCTTACTAAACCGCAAGATGAGTCATGTCTGAGAACAATTATTCATTGTATATGCTGTAGAAGTCTGGATGACTTCTTGAGAAGCATGTGGATTTATTGCATGAGATCATGGGTTGGGAGGTTGTGGTTTTGGGTCAACGTAGAGTGGATGGTGAATGAAAAGGTAAACAAGAAGCTGCCCACTAGTGATACATCTAAGTCATTATGGAGATAGGATTGAAACAGGGAAGTTGCAATACATGTCTTAACCGCCAATGTCTATATTTTATGCTTGTTATCCAAGTACCATCATTGTTGCATGTATAAAAACGAGAAATGCATGCAGATTCCATTTGATAAATCCCTGCATATGCCGTACAAATTGGTAAACACGGGCCTGCACAAATGTGCTTAGAAACATATGATCTTGTTAGTGTTATGTTGGGAGAATATATCCTCAAATGAGCCTTTTAAGCATATATTCAGAAATGATATGCATTTTCTCTATTTTATATTTCTCATATTTTTTGTGACTATCATCAGGTGTCCATTATAACTGGCATGTTCATCCTGCAAAACAACGCTGTGGTAATTTCCTTGAAGTCTTGATTCTTCCCATTTTTTTTTCTTTTTCTCTCTATTATTTCTCGCCAGTATGTCAAATAATACTGTTTTCCACACTGTCTTAATTTAATTTGATCCAATACTATAACATCAGGATCAACACCAAAGAGGAGCTGCTAATGGAATTGCCATGACTGCAATGTCACTTTTTAAAGCTGCCGGTCCAGCAGGAGGAGGTGCAATGTAAGTGTCCTTTTGATTTATTAAGCTCATATTTTCCCTTTTTTGATCTGTTTGATGCAATAAGAAGAGCTCTTTACAGTTAATTCCAAAAATAAAAATTGTCTATTGTAAATCAAGTATGTCTCTTAGTTCATGATATGGATGTGGAAATGTGAACCTTCCTACATTTTGAGTTATAAATAATTTCGTTGTCCTGAAGACACATCATTTTCCTTTTAGGAGGGGACACTGATTGGTGGGTATTGCCTGTTAGAACATCCAAACCCAAACCAATTGGCAATGGGTGGAGTGGCACCCTTAAGTATATGAATCAATCTTGGTGATCCCAATTATTCATGTGGGACACAAGCTCTCTTAACACTCTCCCTCATGTAGGACCCGTGTTCGCACGTGGGTTCAACATACAAATAAACAATTATGCATACTGAAAAATTCAAATGGGTAAGAGACTTGACCTATTATTAACCGTCTAAGACGCAACTCTGAAACCATGTTACTATGTTAGACATGATCAAAGAAACAAGAAGGATAGAGAACCGAAAAGAAAATAAGAGAGAATCTTATTAAAACATACTTGGTCTGTGCAACAACATAAAACCAAAGATTGATGACTAAATTACCCCTAATACCAAATATATTAATACTATTCTAACACTCCTCTCAAACTCGTGATGTGGTAGCAGAAACATCAAGAGTTTGTCAAGAAGAAAATGAAAATGCGCTATGGTGGGAGACTTTGTAATCGTAAAGAAATCTACTAACTGTATAAAAGAAGGAAGAAAGGGGAAAAGAGATGGTCAGATGGTGTCCAGTTGAAGGTGATGACAGACAAAGTGGCAGTTAATCTCGATATGCTTGGATGCGCGTGAAAGACCAAGTTGTAAGCAATTTGAATAGCATTAGTATTGTCACAATATATAGGGGTAGGGTGAGATAAAGTGATGCCAAGATGTGCAAGTAGCCACCGTAATCAGACCATCTCAACTGTGGTAGATGTCATAGCACGATACGCAACTTCACACCTGAGTAATTACCAGTTACTTCTTGTTTTTTTAAGAAATAAGAGAATTACTAAGAAAGAGACAATTGTGATCGATAGCATTGCCAGACCAATCAGCATCCTAGCAAGCCCAGAGTTCCATAGAAGAGGAGGAAATAATAATAGACTTTGATGTAGAGTACCTTGAAGATACCAAGGAATGCGTAGAACAACAACCTAGTGAATAGTACTTGAGGCAACAAATTGACTAACAATGTAAACAACATAAGAGATATCTGGGTAGGTATGGTAAGATATACTAGACTCCCAACAATAGTAAGATAGAGAGTAGGATTAGACAAGAGAGTGTCGTTAGGGGAAGGATATTGAACATTTATCTCCAAGGGTATCTTAAATGTTCGATTATATGATAAGCGAACTTCTTGAATAACATCTGATATATACTTGGAGTAAGCGAGAGAACATCAATCCCCAAGAAATACTAGAGATAACCCAAAGCTTTCATCTCAAAATGAACTTATAACTAGTTTTTTAGTAGTCATATGCTAGTAGTGTCATCACCTATAATAATCATATCATCAATATAAAGTAAGAGAACAATGAACTTGATGAAGTAGACCGGGAAAAAAGAATGGAATCATGATCACTGGCATGAAAACTCAAGTCACATATGACTTTTGAAAACTTGTCAAACCATGCCTCGGAGCCTGTTTAAGACCACATAATGTCTTGTTGAGGTTGCACACCTATGAGGTAATCTAGGAGGAGGAGCCATAAAGATTTCTTTAGTCAAATCTTCATTGAGAAATACATTTTTCACATTCATATGAGAGAGACTACATTGATGAATAGCAGCCCAATCACAGCGTGAACAATGGTCATCTTAGCAACAAGTGCACATATCTTTTTATAATCTATGACATACTCTTAAGCAAATACCTTGGTTACTAATCAATCCTTGTATTGTTTTATAGAACCATTAGATTTGGTCTTAATTTTATAAACCTACATACAACCAACTGTGTGTTTACTAGAGGATAATGACTCTAACTCCCTGGTATCAGTCTTATGCAAAGCAGCAAGCTCCTCATTAATTTTCTGCTTCCAAAGATGATCAAGAAAAGCCTCCTTATAGGAGGTAAGTTTAGAAAGAGTGTATATAAGTTAAGAAAGAATGAAAATCAATAGAATAATAAGAGTTAGAGAAACCAAACTGATTTGGACATTTACGAGGTCACTGAGGATAGCGAGGAACATTATCTACGTTGTTTTAACCTGAGTGACAGGAAAAGAGGGAGGCACTGCATCCAACTTGAGTTATGCGAGCATAAGTATAATAGGGGGCGAGTAAAAGAAAAAATAGAAGAAAAGGGTACATCAGATACAACCATATCACCAACTTAAGTATTAGAGGGAACATTAGCGGAAAATGAGTCAATATAAATGAGATCAAATTTATGCAAATGTGAGGAACTATATGAAATAAAAAAGAAGGGAATTTGCTCCATGAAAACAACATGACAAGAGACATGGACTTTGTGTGCAATAGGATTATAGAAATGCTACCCTTTTTAATCCTCTCCATAACCAAAACACACTTGGAACTAAACAAGGAAAAGGTTTAGTACGAAGAGCACTAGGAAGTAAAATAAATTAAGTGCATCTGAACATACGTAAGGAGAAATAATTAGATGGGTCATCACATAATTTTTCAGAGGGAGAGATTCTAGAGTTGATGACAGTGGGAATGAAATTAATCTGATGAACCGCAATAAGAAATATTTTTCATTAGAAAAAACTTGGGACATTTGCAGATAAGCAGAGAATGCGTGTTGTCACCATAACATTTTGGAGTTTGTGCTTTGCGACACCGTTTTGTTCAAGTGTGTCGGAATAAGAAGATTGACAAATAGTGTCATCTGATTTTAACAAATCATGAAAAAATTGAGAGAATATTTTTCTCCTTGGTCACATCGAAAGCATTTAATAATTTGAGAATATTGATTTCATATCATATCATAAAATACAATGACTATAGAAAAGAATTTAGAACAATGCTTCATTAGATAGATTGAACAATTCCTGGTATAGTCATCAGTGAAAGAGAAATAATATTTGAACCCTCTTTTGTGGGAATTGGAATAGATCCTCATATGTCAGAATGGACCAAATCTAAAGGTGTAATAGAGTTAGTAGAACATTTATTAAAAGTTAATGTAGGAAATTTAACTAATTTGCACCCATTACAACTGAAAATGCCATGATACTCTGAGTCACTCAAACTACTAGTAAAGACTAAAAATTTCAAACGAAAATGAGAAATATTACTAAGACAAGGGTACCACAAATAAAAATTAGAAAACTGTGAACTAAAATGAAAGGAAAACAAATCAATAGTAAAGTCAACAATATTTGGAATATGTAATTCGTCCAACACTTACAACCTATGAGGCATGGACACAGACATGGGACATGGATACGACACGGACACGCCGACACGATATTTCTAAAAAAAGTAGGACACGGACACGTTGGGGACATGTTACAAAAAAAATATATTTTATATATAACATTATATAATTTATTGCAAAAATAGTGATAATGATATACAATTCATAAAAAAAATCAGTATTTAATGATACAAAAACCTAATGTCTAGTCATCTGTATGAATTTTTAGATTAAAACATCCTCATTATAGTCAATAATTATCATTTTTTTTGTAGACAATATGTACCTAATATATAATTTAAATAATTGCTCTCATTTTCTCAATTCCTCTTTTTTAAAATTTTTATGCATCTTTTGCTTTTATTATTATATTTGGAGTACAATTTTAATATGTCTAGTATTAGTAATTATATGTTCTCAAATTTTTAAATTTTGTTAATCACATTTCAACAAATTTCTATTATTAAGTAGTAGACACGTTCTATAGAAGTGTTGGACACGAAACCAAAGAAGTGTCCGACATGTGTCCGAAATTAAAAATTTATCATTTAATTATGGATACGGATAAAAGAGTATCCGACACGGATACGTCACGTTCTCGAGAGTGTCCGTGCTTCATAGCTTGCAACCCTCCCTTTCTCTTGCTGTCCCAATTAGTTTCTTGAAACATGAATCCTACATAACACAACCAAATGAAGAAAAATAAACTAAAAAATAGTTAACTAATTGAAATTAAATTCAAGGTAAGTGGTGGAATATAATAAACATCGAGAAGTGTTAGTTGCATAGAAATAATAGATCCATTACTAACTAGCGACATTTGAGTATTATTGGTTCCAAGCACAGTTACAGAGGGAAGAGAGGGGGCTGATGCAAATAAAGACGAATCATGGCTCATGTGATGTGTAGCACCTAAGTCAAAGACCCAAGCGGGTCGAGATATACCTGAAAGACTTGAATTGAACGAACCAGAGAGACTGAGAGAGTATTTGGTTGCTGAACAAGCTTTTTGTAATTAATTGACAATAATAGTCAATTTTAAGCTAATGGACTAATGAGAGTTAGAGTTTTCACATGCCAAAATTGCAGAAAACGAAAATCGTATAATAACAATCAAATCACCAGAACTAAATCCAAAACATAAAACCTAATATAAGGGCGAGCAACCAATAAAATCCAAAGAAATCAAAGTCCGTAGGAAAGTTATAGCCCAAACTGTAATAAGCGTCCAGCAATGAGTGAGCCAATAAATCAAATCAACAACCTGCCAAATCACAGTAGTCACACCAAAGCCTGAGAAAGATAAATAAATCTCATTATAAGGCTCAACAAACTCCAAGTGAAAGCCCAATAGATCAAGGCTCAAAATAGAATAAGGCCCAACAAAATAGGAAGAAGGTCCACAAAATAGTCTCAAAATAGGAATCCAAAAGGAACAAGGGTCCAACAAGAACAAGGCCCAGTGAGCTAATGACCAACACAGGGACTCTCACTGCTCTAAGTAGCAGCTCTGTGCTGCGGGAGTTAGATTATGACTCGAGTAGGCCTTTGGAAGTGTCTACAGTTTTCCACCATCTAGGCCCCACCGGTAGGTTTCCCTCGTGGGTTCAGGCTGCTATGGTAATGCCTAAGCAGGGGTTTCACCCCGGTTTCCCCCTCAAATGCTTTTGCTGGTTAAAAAAACAAACAAAAAAAGCTACTGGCCACCGTAAAGAAGAGGCAAATCACCACATACAATGTTACTAACGTGATCAGAAAACCAGATCACCAAGAGAAGCCAGAATATCAAGACCCTAGCAAGAAAACAGAAGAAATCTACAACCCAGCAACATATCAGTGGAGGTCGATCAATACTGGTGTGACACAAGCATAGTCGATAGAGAAAAAAATCTGAATTTTTTCCCACACAGCTCTTCAATCTGTTACAAGGCTGTTAATCTATAACATCAATAGGGTGAAATTGCATAGTATGGAATAGATTGGAGGCAAGAAACTCAGTCAAATTTTGCAAATGTCACATATCTTTAATTTTCAGCCCTAATTTTTGAAAGTTATTCAAAAATTTTGAAAACCATACTAGATGACCATGAAATCAAACACAAATCACACCAAATTTGTAGCCCATGAAAAATAGAGTGGAGTAGTAATGTTCAACTGTCCCTAGATGATGATGTCATCATGTATGTAGATGACATCAACCCGCTAGAGATATGTGAGCAAAAATGATACAAGTTAAGTGTAGAGCTTCCGTATATGTAGTAAAATAATAAAAGTCATAATGAGGGTAAAAAGAAGGAAAAACCCCAATAAACTAGAGTATAACTCTAACACTCCCCCCAAGTTAGATGTAAAAATGTCAACTAAGTCAAGCTTGACAATGGAGTCCCGGAGAATGGATAGTGATAGTTTTGGTGAAAATATTTGCAACCTGATTACTGATCCCTTCAAATGGTGGAGTAATAATACCACAACTAACCTTCTCATAAAGAAATCAAATATCGATCTCTATATGCTTCATCCTCTCATGCAGTATAGAGTCAGAAGCGAGCTGAATAGCATATCGATTATCACAAATATAATGTGGATGAAGAAGCAGTCACTGAAAATCTCAACTCGCCAAGAATCGATCGTAACTAGATAATCTCACACGTACCAAGTGCCAATGCTCGATACTTTACCTCTATTAACGAGCGGGAGAAAATTGCACGCTTCTAGCTCTTCCAAGAGATAAGATGAGTCCCTTGAAAAGCTCAAAAGCCGGTAGTAGATCAACTTCCACATGCTTCGCATAATTTGAATTTGAATAACAGATTACAGAATTAGTTTGAGATACTAATGCATAAAACAACTCAAGTCTAGGACCGGACTTAAGGGTACCGAAGAATATGATAAATTGCATCAAAATGAGACTGACACGGCTTGTGCATGAACTGACTAACTCGGTTAACAACAAATTAAATGTTTGGGCTAGTGTTGGCTAGATAGATAAGTTTACCTACCAACCTCTGATAGACAGTCGAATCTCTCAACTCTTCACCTTTAGCACTGAGCTTCAAGTTTAAACTTTTTGATGGGAAACGATACTATTTTATTAATTTCAAAAGTAGTACATCAAAGATTTAAATAAGATGGACAAGATATCCAACCATGAAATGGGCAAAAAAAAAAAAAGATAACAAAAACAATCATAATATATAAGGGGCACGAGGCCTTCCAATCCGCCATATGCAAAAGAGCAGAATACCATCAAAATCTTTAGAAACGGATGCCCAAAACGATACCAAAAAAATAGATCCGATCCCATAAACCTTCCTTTCACTCATCTCTATTCTAAAAAATTCTAGAATTTCTTTTCAACCAAATCACTCATATGATGTCCTCCAACCATTAGTGGAAGTCATTAAAATAACCCAAGTAAATCTTGGATTTGGCTCATAAAAGAGACATTACCTACTAGTGTATACTTTATTGGAAAGTGATACTAGATAAATTGGAGCTTTGATGTGTTTAATAAGGGACGATCTTTCACTCCATCGACAGGCTTTTGGCGTAATTTGATGTAGCTTTCTTCCCACATGGGTAATTGCATCAACACTCGGCAGTAATGATGGTCATCATCAGTGATGAGGTGAATATTGACGATATACACACAAACCCACCATGGTTCAAGGTTACATCATTACATCTTAGAGCACTGATGGACATTGATTGTGATAGCTGATACGGTACACACAAAATGTTAGATAGAAGGCCAAAAAAAATTAAGAAAAATACTAAAAATGAAAACAACATTAAACACTGTATGCATAAAATACATCTTCTAGTACATTAGCACAATGGGAATGAATATGAGGGTGCTACTAGAAAATTTACCACTGTCAACTTGTATTGCATGTTTCTAACCAATGACACGTTTTGGAGCCATTCTGAAAAATTAATAACCAAATATCATGAAATCTTTCAACATTAAATATTTTTACTACAAATTACTTTGAATTCATTTCTATATAAATTATAGATTTGATAATTGCTTTAGATCACAAAATCTAACATAACTTTATGTATTTATCTAAAAACAAATAAAAATAATAGATATAGAAAAAATTATGTCAATTTATGAATGCCTAATTACAGAGTAGTTATTATGTACCTATAATGAATATGTGTCGATTATATATCAACAACAAACTTAATATAATTATTGAATGTATATGTTTAAGTAATACGTATGTATATTCCAACTATATCATTATAAAGCATATTACAAAATATTTAGCACCAAAAAAATAGTCTACTTACCTAAAAATATTTAACATAACTGCCAAAAAATAACTTAACCTAGACATCTAAGAGTAAGGATATGTGTGAGAAAACATACGAGTATTAGACTAGCTTTTGAGTTTTGAGGGTTTCATTCGCTACAGAGAGAGAGAGAACTTAAGAGACGAATATCAGTGTTGCAATCAGGGGCTCAAAGCTCAGTCACAGGAAGGAAGGCCAACTTTGGGATTTTTTTGTGAGACCAAAAGAGTTTCACAGAGAAGAAGAAGAAGAAGAAGAGTTTGCTTGCATTCAAGATGATTCTTCCATGATTTTATAGGTTTATCTTTGCAAGTTGTCCAAATTGCTTCTGTTTATGTTATGGAAAAGGGTTTGCTTTAGGGTCAATAATTGGGTTGTGATTCTATGATTTAGGATTGAAAAATTACAGAGCACTAGGTGAGTCTCATCTACTTCTTCTCTGTTGGCTTTCTTTGGCCTTTTGATGTCTCACATTTGTTGAACAATTCTCGACATGTTGGTTCAATTCGAATGAGAATCAACTGATTCAAGCGTGATGAATAAAAGTTATACTGATACTTTCGATTCATAACCGACTCAAAGCTGACTTGCGATATTTGCACCTCGTGTCTCAGTATTGTATTTGGTCTACCTTTACCCCGTATTCACACAACGTGAATGAAATTTCACATTCAATCAAACCAACCATTCATTTTACATTCCAAGCCAAGCGCAAAGTCTCTGGCATCACTGAATGCTTCCTTTTCCGATCGTTTTCATGAGCGTTGGCGGTTTCTGGAATATCTGCTAAGGGCATTAGGGCATACCCGGGGTGAATATTACCCCCTGCACCTCACATCTTGGCATAGTGGAACGTATAACCCATTTGTTGTTCCATTCAACTAGATTTTAAAAATGGTTACCTTATCTTCTAAAGAATGTCCTATTTTATGAAGGCTTTGAATCTCATATTGATTTGAAAGTGAAAGACCCATTGAACAACTATTTTCTTATTGTTATTCTGGTCGCTCTCCGGTGAGTTGGAGACTGGACCAACTATTGCAAGAGGTCGATTTTTCGGTTAAATGAAGGGTATTTCCCAGAAGGAGAGTTGAGTAATGGCGAATGGAACATCTCTCAACTTGTAAGTGGTAGAAATGAAGGTCTCTATTGCATTGGTTGATTAAAGAATCTTTATCGGTCTTTGAAAACATATTTGACAAGTGATCCAATCTAGTAATAAGTATTTCTCTTGGAGTTCTTCTATTTAGTATTCTTTTGGTTGCCCGTGTTTTTCCATAGAATCAAAAATATCTCCTACTCGGCCGAGTCGAATTGAATGCGATCGATACTTTGAATCATGTATAAGTAGTCTACTAGGGGATGGGTTATGCAAACAACAATCCACTTAGTAATGGGTAGAGCGATTACATTGATGGTGGAAACATCAAGACTATGAGATCAAAAATTACCAATATTCCTAGAAACCATATGAACTCCTAACATGCCCTTTCATGTTGCCAATGCATATTAAATCTAGAATACTCCTTCCTAGTCTTTAATATCACTTACGTGATCTTCCTAACCTTTAGATCTTGAATACATCATATTAACTTTCATTGATATATTCTTTTTCCTTTTCCTCCTCTACATTATAAATTTCAATTTTTGAAGCTTTTTTTTCCATATAATTTGTACTTGAGGTCATATAATTTGGTATTAATATAAGATTCTTTTGGTTTGGAAATAAAAGTATGTAAAGGCTCAAACAAGGGATGTGATGTAGGTGTGTGATACTCAGGTAAAATAAGATTATTTCAAAGCTTTGTAATCAAGAGCATAGTTTTCAAAAATTGCTAAACCAGGATATGTGTACAGTGATCTCGAACAAGGTTGGTTCACAATTCAAATCACCTAAATGTTTAACCAAAAATTATAATTCTAACTCCAAATCTATTCACTTTGGAACATGTATTTAAAATATAAAATAAATATGAATAGATTGTGAGTATGAATGTATAATTATACATAATTTTAGATAATAGGAAATTGAGCACAAATGTAAAATAAATAGTAGTTGACTATGTGTTTATGGATGTAATATTATATATAATTTTGTATATTAGTGAAAGTGATCTAGATAAGGGTTTGAAAACGAATTGCAACCCAAAATATCTTACCAGTTGATACTACCCCTATCGCCCCACAAATCTAATAAAGTATCGTATCGTATACCCATATCCACACCACGTACTAAATCGATACACGATCCAAGTCAGATGATCAAGAAACTTGCACATCACTATTTTGGCTAGATTTTCTATATTACCAGAGTTCCTTGTTGATTGATCGATTGGGGGTTCTAATTGCTTGATCTATATCAATTTGTTGTGGATATTGTTTCTTATCATCTTATGTAATTTGGCCTTTTGGGGATTTTTGAGAAAGATAAGAGAGGATCACCGTGCTACTTCAATAGATATAACATTCATTTTTTTTTTGCATTTTATCAAATTTAATATATTAAAATAATTTTATGTGAAACCGTCAATGCAAACAGGTTTTACTATTTTCTATTTTGTGGTTGTTTTGGAATCTCGAACCAAACAAGTTCTTCATCTCAGAAAACATCAAAACACACTTATCTAAAACTCTTCTCAAAAACTATTTTCGTAGATTATTTTTTGAGGTGCAATCCAGGCAGGCCTTTGCACATCACTATTTTGGCTAAAAAAATTCTCTATCTACTTACTCCATCTTCATCAAAGGCTTGGACAGTGCTTGTGCCCTTTTTCTCGACTTTCTTATTTTCCTTGCCCATTCTCTCTCTTTTCTCATCTTAACTTTTGAGAAAGTTCGATCCTATAGCTTTGTTTTCATCAACTACCAGGAGAATGTATAAAGCAGCATATGAAGAAGTGAATGAAAATAAGAACATAATTTTTCACTTCTGCAATTCAGACTTTAGGGCAAACAATTTCCTCCCTTTCCTGTTCGTACTCTAATACATTTCCCTCAAACAATTAGAAATCTCTTAGCCGAGTCAAATTCCACTAGCTGTGAGACTGAGGGCTGAAGAAACTTGGAAGTTGAAAAGGTTGCGTAGTTGGATTTAGGTGATTCGTTTGAACGAGCAAGCAGACCATCTGGATGATGTCAATGACACACTAAGTTCAGAAAGTTAGTTCAGATGGTATGTGTTGAATGAAACTCGAGGTTTATTTTTCCAATTAGTGACTAACCATATTTATACCCATGTCAAAAGGACAAGATGTTTGCCAGGGCTGGTGCTTAAGCTAAAGATACTATCAAAGTCAAGGACCATGGTGGTTTAAGGACTTGCAGCATTATGAACTGAGCACTTATATTCTCATACTTTCAGAAAATCTATTTGAATGTAAGTATGTAACATTAAAATAAGATGCAGATTTGTGGGAAATTGCCGCAGCTAAAACAAAGGAAAAAGCTGTAAAAAATTGGTTAGTTCTATTGCAAAATGGCATTGATGACTTGTACCATTCAAAGATCCTCTCTATCATTCTATTTATTGAAAAAGAGTGGGATGAGAATATTGGTTTGAACAGGAGCATGGCCACTTTGCCAATAATGCCAAATGTAATGTCCCCACGGAAAAAAACAAGAAGTTTTCGGAAATCCAAGTTCATTTGTATAAGAGTGTTTGATTGATTACATTCCAAAAATTAACTGTGTCCACAATTAGATAGTGTGGGGTGCCATTAAGAGTAAAAATTCGTTTAGGTGTATTATTTCGGTCATCTGAAAAACGGAAACGTTTCGACCTGTTTTGAAAACAAAATGAAAAAAACAAAAAAATTAAGAATTATTTTTTTTCAACATTGATTGAAATATACCAAAATATCTTGAAATACCCTGAAACATTCCAAAATAATTGTGCAAATGTATTGAAATATAACAAAACATTATGGAACACCTTGAAATATTAAAATTTTGATTCCATTACTGATTCGTTTCAGTTTCCTTGAAAACGGAAACGTTTCGAATGTTTCAACCGTTTTGAAACGATATTTTGATCATTGGGTGCCCTAATCGGGATAGGGTGTTTTACAAGATAAAAAAGTTAGAATGAGAATGGGAAGAGCCAGTTTTTTGACAATTATCCAAGAATTTCAATTTAATTCGAGGGTTCATACTCTTAGGAGTTGGCAACCTACAGTAAATGGGGCCAACAGAGTAATTACCTTTTCCTTTTCATGTTTCAACCCAATCTGGTTCACTTTAGGAAATATGACTTTTAGAAAATGATTGTGATATTGGTTACAAGGTAGAACAGCCTGCCACTGGTTCTTTTGCCTACAGATTGCTATAAAATAATAAGATGTTTGTGATTATTTTTCTTTTGATTCTTATTATTACTATCTATTATTATTAGGTTTATGTTTTATCATTGTTGTTACATTATGAGAAACATGATGGCCTGGTTTTATATTCTGAATATTTAATAACTTGGTTTAGTAGCATTTCCATTCATGTAATAATTTTTCAGTCTAACACTCTTGTTTTTTAAATCTTTTTTATTTATGCAGCTTTTCATGGGCACAAGGGCGCCAAGATGCTGCCTTCCTTCCGGGTAAGACTTCGATTAGGTTGTTTGAGTTTTTGTAGGTTGGGTGATCAAGGACAGTTTTGTTTTAGTGTGTATGCGAACACATTGCTAGAGGTATCTTCTTTCTTCTAGTGGTTTTATGGAATCAATTGAGTATGTAATTTATTGTAACATTCGAGTGCCATGAACTTATGGATATCGTGGAGAGTATGAAATGTGAAACTGATTTTGGAGGTGTGCTAGAGAGAGAGAGAGAGAACCGTCAGAGAGAGGGCTGAAGGAAAGTATCTTAGATCTTCCTTGGTAATGTGGGTTATACCATGTTCTGTGGGGTCTTGTCTTGTAGTTGAAAAGAGATCATCATCATTTTGTGGAAAAAGAGAAGGAAACTCACAGCTTTGTGACTACACTCCTGAAAATATTTCCTTAGAAAAACATATCTGCAGTTCCATAAATGGCACGGTTGTTTATTGTGCAAAATTGTCGTAAAATATAAAAGCCGTTTTGTATAAACTTAGGTTTACATTGGTCAGAGAACTTAGAAACACTAGAAAACTCAATATCTTGGTCAAAATTCATGTTCATTGGAGTTTTTATTTACATCAGTAGCTTGAATATGTCAGTTGAAAGCTATGATCCTGTAGAGTTGAGATATGTGCGTTGAAAATGTCATTGCTAGACAAAAAAGGAATTTAAAAATACCTTAGACTTGTCATATGGCTCATTGGGCAGTTAAAAATGAGCAGTGAGGAGACAGGTGGCTCATTTGATTCAACACATCCATTCTGAAGCTTCATAATTATACTGAATGCTAGTTCTTGCTAACAATTTCTGTTTGTAGAGCATCTCCCTTTGGAAATTCCCTACTGTTTCTTTCGTTTTTCTCGAACCCTGTAGTATATGTACCACCACCCTTGTAGGTCAAGTATGGAAGCATAATGTGAAGCCTTCAAGCTTCATCCGTTCTATTATCCGAGTGCCTTAATTTTCTAGTATTAACATAGGTTAAATCATGATTTCTTACCACTCATATGAAACAATTTCAAATGCGCCGTGAAACAAAAAAGATCAAGGAACTCTTACAGCCCATGTGTTCCTAATTTCCTGTACCATAATTATGTTTCTTCCAGACTCCTATTTTCTGTTTTTGATTCCTTTCGAAGGCGATATTAATGAAATTAGCTCTTTTAAATGCAGGTGACCAGATGGTTTTCTTCATCCTGAATTTGATTGAGGCAATTGGAGTTCTGCTAACATTCAAACCATTCCTAGTTCAAAGACATTAATAGCCAAGTATTTGTTTTCACTTAGCTTCAAGCCCTGGTCTGGAGATTATCTCAGCATGATTCTTTTGCCAAAGTGGTACAGGATTGCTTACAATTTAGACATAAAAGCCAATATAATGTTTGGGTTATTTGATTAGCATGGTAACATTCTTGTAATCAATGAGTGAATATCATTTGAATTATCTCTGCGAAATATTTGAAAATGGTGAGATGTAAAATGTCAATT
>CM042191.1:8650481-8703951 GCA_023539305.1 Ilex asprella
CTCTCTTCGTAAGACTCTATACTCCTATCTCATCTATACTAATAAGATAGAGACAATTTTAAACTTTTCAAATTGAAATCACCTCCACCAATTTAGAAAAGCAGAAGAATGGTTAAGATTTGATTGAAGTTCAGATATACGGTTCACATCTCATCTAAATTCATCTAATTAAATCTAATGGCTCACAATCCATCCCACCCAAAACCCCTATCCCGCCCATTATACCTACACACACACGCTACCTAATCCAAACCCTCTTTTTTTTCTTTCTCTCTCCCTCACTCGCTCGCTCTGCCCAGGTACGCCTCTCTCTCTCTCTCTTGCTCGCTCCTCTGCCAAGAACATGTCTAGGTACCCTTCCTCTCTCTCTTCACACACACACATACGCACAATCGATCGTAGCGCATACACATACAACCCCCCAGCACACACACACACACACGCGCGCGCGCACACACACAAAGACACACTCACATTCGAACACACCCAACAAACACACACACACACAACACCTTACTCACAGTGCACACAATCGAACACACAGCGCACATTCACATTTGGGTATTTTGATTATTTTTTGTGTTTTCATAATTTGGGGTTTTTAAAAAAAAATAATTTGAGTGTTTTCGATAATTTGAGCAAAAAAAGGGTGATTTGGAAATTTGGGTGTTTGGATTATTTTTATGTTTTCATAATTGAGGTTATTTCATAATTTGGTTTTTTTTTTCATAATATGTATGCTTTAAATTAAATGAATGTTATAGTTGTTAGTGTTATTTTCATTGAATATTAATTTTTTTTTTGCATAATTTATGTGTTTTAAATTAAATGAAGGTTTATAGTTGTTAGTGTTATTTTCATTGAACATTGGGTTTTACTTTCATAATTTGTCTGTTTGTTATGAGTTATTGTGGTATTTTGATTGAATGTTATGGTTTCAAAGTTTAATGTTAGGTTTATTTTGATTGCGATTGCAATTGGGTTTTGATTTTATTTTTTTTATGACATTGGATCTCTTGATTGTTTGAAATGGAAGTTGACTTCATTATTTTGAAATTGTGGATTGAAAATTAGATTTGCGATTGAATGTTTAGGTAAACAATGTATGAAGATCATTTAAAAGCAAGTGATCTTCTTTGTCAATTAGAGGCTTTTTCCACGTGTTTTTGATTTTATTTCAAACACAAATACTTTTTTCAATAGAACTACAAGGTTTGTTTGTAATTGAACTTACTCTTTCTTTTGTATGTTTAGGGATCTTCTAGCTAGAAGCCACTCGCTTTTAAATGTTACAACGCTCAAGAGGTGATTCTTGGGAAGAAAATGAAGGTTTGTGTTGTTTTCTTTTTCTTTCTTTTTTTTCTTTGCACGAAATTTTTTCATTTATTCCTCTCTAACTTTGCCAATTTTCATTTGACAACTCTAGCTAATTTACATGGTTGCGATTCGTTGGTTGGTTGGTTTGTGATTGTGAATTAATAAAGATTCTTAGGATTCTGGAATGTGTTTTTTTTTTAATATGTTGAATGGGATGAATTTGAAACTATATTTTATTTTTCATACAACAGTTTTAATGGATGTGAATTAAGGACGAATGGATGCTTTGTTGTGTTCCATGAATTTTCAAATTTCATTTCAATAGATCATTCAATTTTTATTGGATGTTTAAAAACTTAATTTTTATAACTGTGTGTTTGTTCTCATTACTCTTATCGCATATTGTAGTGGAGTTTATTGGATCAATTGAACTAACATTGACCAAGATGTAGACATTATGGCTTTATAAAAAGTTCTCCACCGTAATTTTTCAAGTTATCCCTTTTTTGTAATTTTTTTCTTTGATCTGTGAATTTGTTGCAACTTTAATGGTTGATACTGCTTGCTTTGTTTAATTGTATAATGTCTTCTTATCTGTCATCTAATTCTTTTTCCCTACCTTGCAGCAACTCTCACTCTCTCCCTTATCTCTTTCTACCTCACGGGCACCTTTCTCTCTCTTACACCGGAGTAACACCCCTCTACCAACCAACATCCAACCAGCCACTGTGACTTTGCGCCTGCAAAACACACAAACTGTAACCTTCCAGCAACACCGCCAGCAAGGAATCTAGGTATCTCCCTGTGGATCTCTTTCTTTCTTTTTTTTGCATGCCTGTGTGTTTATGTTAGCATTGTGTGTGTGCCATTATGTGTTTTGGATTTTTTTGTGTGTGTTCGTGTGTATTTCTGGGTTTCTTCCCTCCTCTCTCTCTCAACTATGCATGTTTTTTGGGTATTTTGTGTGTTCTTTTATTGTCATTGTACTAAATTTCTTGCTTGATTTCTAATCATGTGGACCTAACAAGTGGTATGATAGAAACCAAACTCATCACATTTTGAGTGGTTTTAAATTCTAATCCTCAAATCATTCCATAGGTTGCTTAATAGAACTAGGGGACTTGATGAGTTATCTTATGACCTTGCTCCAATTGCACAAGCTGGTAACAAGTGAGCTTCGACCATTTAAATTGTCAGTTTCATTACAAAGCAAGACTTTTCAATTCTTTATTTTATTTTATTATGTAAAAATATAAGGTTTATATTTGCCTCTCCTTTCTTTATAGTTTCGATTATTAATAATTTTTGCCCCTACATGGGTTTAACAAAAAAAAAATTGAGTTTGTATTATTGATTACTTCGATTATACAAATTATGTACGTAAATTGATATTATCTAAGGGTCATGTTTTTAAAGTGTATTTTGTCAATTTATTTTAATAATGGGTCTATATTCATTGGTATTTTGTGTTATACATTGCTTTCAAGTGTATATATATATATATATATATATATATATATATATTTGCATAGTGCCTTCAAGCACGGGCAATAACTAGTATATATATATATTAGAACAATGTTATAGAAATATAAAAATTTAACTGGATGATGTGGTTATTATATTTGTCCTTAATTTAACGATAAATACCAATATTTTTTTTATAACTCACTATCTCTTCAATAATAGTGATTATTCGTCAAGTCAAGTTTTTAAATTAGTTTCTAGTCTATTTATCATTTTTTTATAATTATTGGAAAATATAATAGAGATTTAATAATTAAAATTTCTCAATTGATAGTTAAAAAAAGTAATAATAAAAATAAATGTGGACATTAAAGATATTAACTATCATTTATTTAATTTAATCATTGAAAGAAAAAGGATGAGAGAGAAAGAGTGGTTTTCAGTTGCAAAGAAAATGTGCTGTGAAAGTAAGAAAAGTGGTGCCTATTTCGGTAATTTTGCCAAAAACCACGACACCCTCTCACAGCTCTAACCCCTCGCCTACTCCCTCTATATCTCTCTCTCTCTCTCTCTCTCCTGCTCAAACCATTACGTACGTACTCTAACCTCTCGCCTTCTCTCTCTCTCTCTCTCTCCATTTCTAGTTTAGGGCTTCC
Organism: Ilex asprella; assembly: GCA_023539305.1. Lineage (NCBI taxonomy): Eukaryota > Viridiplantae > Streptophyta > Magnoliopsida > Aquifoliales > Aquifoliaceae > Ilex > Ilex asprella. Next base: position 8,653,922 of record CM042191.1, read on the forward strand.
AAGGTTTAGTAAAGAAGACATTGTCGGCTTAATGGGTGGTGGTGGCAAACGAAGAGTCATCTCCGGCGAAGAAGAAGGTTAACCAGATTCAATATCATTTCTTAGTGATTTCAACTCTCTTTCTCTCTCTCTCTCTCTCTCTCTCTCTCTGAAGATACAAGGAATAAGATTCATTCATTGTTTCTCAATGTATATATGCATCATATATCTGTGTGTATTTATATGTAGTAATAATGCCACTCTTTCTAAACAATGGTGTTGAACGAACCTTGTACAGAAGAAGTGGAAGAGGTTTATGGAAAGACTGTAGATGACGAAAGCGACAATGAAGAAGAAGATGGTAATAATGGGTTTTCTCCTTCAACCTAAACGGTTTACTCTTTGAATCTTTTTAGTTTTTCGCATCTTGTTTTTCTTCTACTTATTTTTATGAATTTTTTATTTTCATATCATTGTTCTTTCTTATTGTTTTGGTGATTATAAATACATTTAGTGATGATTTTCACAAGGTTTTGTACGGAGACACAAGGGTTTTATTATGAGGGTTTTTCTCAACATCTTCTCTCTCTATATGCATTACTCTATAAATATATGTAGTATTGTAGTGCTGATTTCCACAACGTCATGTACGGAGACACAAGGGTTTTTATGAGGGCTTTATGAGGGTTTTTCTCATCATCTTCTCTCTCTCTATATACATATAAATGTTCACTGTTATATTAAGTATATTATGTTATATAGATTGTTTGAGCCATTCAAGGTATTATGTTAATATGGATTTTCTGGCTCATGACTTCTATTTGAGATCGGAGTGTCTCTCACATTTTACAAGGGTTTCCATGCTTAATTTGTACTCTCTCTCTCTCTCTCTCACACACACACAGTAGAGAAGTGCTTTTCCTATATTTGCTTTTTTTTTTTTTTTGTTCTGAGATCCAAGTGTTTGTGACGGTCATTGGGGGCTTGATTTTTGGTTGATGAGCCCTTTCTCTTAATCTTTTATTAATAAATTTGATTTTGAGCTTTTTCTAATAACTATGATGACCTTCTCTCTTTCCGTCTTTACGCGTGTGTGTGTGAGTGAGAGAGAGTCTGTCTCACACACTCTAAACACTAGTAGTTTGTTTATTTGTTTGTTGACAACCTATTTCTTTTGATTTTATTTGATATCTTTTTACCCTTCTCATCTTTTACACTGGTAGTCTGGTAGACTCGGAGGATGCACCACAGATACTTTGCTATTTTCATACCGTTGAGTGTGGTGGAATTTAAATTGTTTTTCAACACTTTTCCACTTTCATGTTTTACATTCTGAAATGTTCAGAAGAGTTGCAGAAATTGCTCCTTATTTCTTTTGTTGACTTCTCTTTCAAGCTTTTATTTCATTTGGGTAGTACTTTATTATCATTAATTTTTAAAGATATTTTTCTCGTGTTGAGCAGAGGAGGGTCAGGATGAATACGAGAAAGATGGGTTTATAGTGGACGATGAAGAGGAAGAAGTGGGAGAGGAAGAACAAGATGAGGGGAAGAGCCAAAAAAAGAGGAAAAAGAAGAAAAGGTAAGTTCATACCCATCAACCTTCCAATGCAATTCCCATTAACTCACGCTGTAATGTTCTCTCAATATCCCCTCATTCAGAGATTCTCAGAAGAACTTTGAGCTGGATGAAGATGACTATGAGCTGCTTGAGGATAACATCTCAGGCTTTCATCGACCTAAGATGGTAAGTCCTCTTTGTCATCTTTCTAGGCCATTAGAAACTAAAAGGGGATTTTTCTTTTTCTTTTTTTGCTGGAGTGGTAATTATTCTGGGTGTATTTTGTTCTCTGATCTGATATCAATGTAATACTGGTTCATAATATCTTTACTGGGTTGTATATTTATATGCAATTTCTTTAGGCTAATCCAAAGTTTAAGAGGCTCAAAAGAGTTGGGAAGGATACTGAGAAAGGGGTCTACAAAAGCTTATTTGATGATGATGATGATGATGACATGAATGGTAATCATTTTGATCCTGAGTCATAATGATATCATTAAATTGATGGTTTGATGCTTGATTGTTATTCTTTTTCCACTGTGTCTTCCTGAAGATATTGCTGAAGAAGAGGAGAGGCCTAATGAAGAAGAAGAACAGATGGTTGTTGGTGAAGAGGATGACATGGCAGATTTTATTGTAGATGAAGAAGAAGAAATGCAAGAGGTTAGAGCATCTATGAGGTAAGCTTTGGCTTCCAATCGTCCTTGGAAATTTATTCATCGGTTGATTAATGTCATTTTTCTATGGATAAAACACATTACTGATACTTAAGTATGTGTATCATACCACTTTGATCCTTATTTTATTTTTTATTTTTTTGTTTTATCACTTTAATCTCAAGTTTGCTAGGAAGATGTAATTTTTGTTTCCTTTGTTTTTGACTCCCTAGACAAAGAAAGCAGAAGAAGTTTAAGCAGCTTTCTGGAGTGTCACCGGCTGCATTGGCTGAGGCGCAAGACATATTCGGTGATGTTGATGAATTCCTTGATCTTCGGAAGAAAGGTCTTGCAAGGAGTGACATTCATAGTGACTCTGGGAGGGGAGGGAGGAACCTTGAAGATGAATATGAGCCATCCATCCTGGTGGAGAAGTATATGACTGAGAGGGATGATCAAATAAGGCAAATTGACCTGCCTGAGAGGATACAGGTTACTTTATTTTGTTGCTAATTATAATGGTTTTATTTACTTTAATTTCTTACTAAATGTAATGACGATTGAAATTTATTATTAGACTGCTATAGTCTAAGATAATAATGGTATGGTGTCACTATCATGATATTACTATTATATTAGGTAATTTTTTCTTGAGTGAACATTTTGTACCCTGAATTTTTACAATATTACCCTTGTTTCAATCCATGTTATTTTCATTTAGGAGAGGCAATTTTTGACACGATACGATAACTTGATATGAACACGACACGGATAAATAGGTTTGAGTTGACTATTTTTTTATATGAACTCGTGTATGACACGACCCGTCAACACGAAGTGTTAATAGGTCGGGTTCGGGTTCAACCCGCTTAACCCGAATTGACCCGTCAATACGAAATTTTTAACTCGAAGGAGATTGATTTGATCTTTTCGTTACATGTATGAGTTTTCATGTTCTGATGACTTATTTTTTCATTATTTCTGAAATTTAATTTGGTTGCGCAATGTACGATTAACATATTTAATTAATATTATAGAAATAAAATATTAGTTATTTGTAACTGTTTATTAAGCACTAGCATAATTATTGTATAAAAAAAGATATTATTACTATTTATTATTATAATTAAGTTAATTTTTAGTTTATAGAAAAAGTATGAAGAGAGATTCAATTAAGTGAATAAAATCTTAGAGTCAAATTTTTTATTTAAAGTTTATGTGGGTCAACACGAAAACAACACGAAAATAAACAGGTCAACTCGATACGACATAATTAGTTAAATGGGTTGGATTAGGGTTAACAAATGTTCGACACGATTAATGTTTGATACGACACGAACTCGACACAATACAACTCGATTGTGAACCTTATTTTCATCCAGATTTCTATCTTCTTTCTTAATTTATGATGGTTATTTACATGCAAACGCTTGTGTTTTTCAATGTAAAAATGTTTTTGCAAAACACAGTTGAAAATGTTTTTTATGAATATATTTATACTTTGAAAAATGTGAATTATAATAATGTTTTTGTATAACAAGTAAATTAAAAACCACAACACATAAGCCATAATTTTTTTCTTCTTTTTTCACAAAAAGGATGCTTCTATGGTATTGATTCATCGTCACCTCCATTTCTGACTTCCTGCTGTCTAGATATCGGAGGAAATAACTGGGTCTCCCCCAGTTGATGAAAGAAGTATAAGAGAGGAGAGTTCTTGGATACATAGTCAGCTTCCTACCATATCATGGATTTTCAAGAAGATAGATGCAGATGGAAATGTTGAAGAGCCGGACCTGTTAAGCAAAATTGACAAGGAAGACATCATGAGGTTCTTGAAATTGCATCATGTTGATAAGCATGACGTGAGTATTCACAACCTTATATTTTTTTATAACAATATTCCTTATGCTATTTTATTTATAACTTCAATGCAAATTGTTTATGGTTTATCTTCTAGATTCCATTCATTGCCTTGTATCGAAAGGAGCTGTGTCTTAGTTTATTGAAAGACCCAGGGAAAGAAGAGGCAGAAAATGGAGATAGGGACAGACCTGAGAAGAAACCCACACTAAAGTGGCACAAGGTATTTTGGTGTAGAATTGATAAAACTATATGGGAATAACATGCAGATACTAAAATCTGTATCTTAAGCGGCCAAATAAAATCTTTGTATGTTTTGTATTATTTTAATTTTTGTTCTTTCAACTGTGTCACTTTAGTCGAAGTAAAATTTAAGTTGGAGATCATCACTACATGAATAAAATTGAGGATTGAAATGACAAATTATGAATTTACAGAATAAAAGTGACCTTCAAATGTGATATCTTCAAACCTTCATTTTCACTTGGACTGAGGTGACACTGAATGAACAATGGATCAACTAAAACGATAGTACTATGTTTTATCCACCTGAGAGTAAACAATGGTTTTTGCAGTTACTATGGGCCGTGAAGAACTTGGACAGAAAGTGGCTGCTTCTTCACAAGAGGAAAAGTATTCTTCAGTCCTGCTACAAAAAGCGTTATGAAGAGGAGTCCCGTCTAATATATGACGAAGAAAGGCTCAATTTAAACCGGCAGCTTCTTGAATCCATCATTAGATCACTCGACCATGCTGATTCAGAAAGGGAAATAGATGATGTTGACTTAAAATTTAACTTGCATTTTCCTCCGGGTGAAGTGGGTGTTGATGAAGGCCAATTCAAGAGGCCAAAGAGGAAATCACTATATAGTATCTGTAACAAAGCTGGCCTATGGGAAGTTGCAGGCAAGTTTGGGCCAAACGCTGAGCAATTTGGGTTGCAAGTAACTCTAGAAAAAGTGGTAATCTCCCTCTCTAGTCTTTATATTTTTTATGCATTATGGTTTTTTGTTTAGAGCAATGGTGTGAGTTGCGGCTTTATGTAGCTATGTCAATGGGTGTATCTGGTCATGTTAAAGTTTGTCTAATTCATACTAGACTGATTTATAATCGCATACTAGACTCATTTACAATCATATATGGTTGAGTTCTCTAGTGTATAAATCTTGTTTGCTAAGTTTCTGTTGGCCCCATTATGTAACTGGCCTAATTTGTTCTTTCATTCGCCAATCGACCCACAAAAATTAAATCTAAATCCACGAATTTTGTATTGATTGGCTGATGGTGTCTAACTTTTATACATGATTGTAGAATATGGAGTTGTCAGAAGATCCCAAGGAAACCCCCGAGGAGTTTGCTACAAATTTTACATGTTCATTGTTTGAAACTCCTGAAGCAGTTCTGAAAGGGGCTAGGCACGTGGTATGAACCCATTTTTTGTATCTTCCCTGCTTGCTTAATGGTTTGCCTTCTTTATCATTGTTTTTTTATTTCTTGCTTCCTCAACTAGGCTGCAATGGAAATCAGTTGCGAGCCATCTTTTAGGAAACATGTCCGCAGTATTTTTATGGAAAAAGCTGAAGTAACAACAAGACCCACACCGGAAGGAAACATGGCTATAGATTCTTTCCATCAGTTTGCTGGTGTCAAATGGCTTCGGGGCAAGCCACTCTTCAAATTTGAGGATGCCCAGTGGTTGCTTATTCAAAAGGCTGAAGAACAAAAGCTCCTTCAAGTTGCAATAAAATTGCCTGAGAATGAGCTAAACAAGTTGATAGAAGAGTCTAATGTTTGTTATCTGAGCGATGGTGTTAGTATCTCAGCTCGTTTATGGAATGAACAGCGCAAACTTGTTCTGCAGGATGCATTTTTCAAGTTTCTTTTCCCTTCTATGGAGAAGGAAATATGTGCCATGTTGACTACTAGAGCAAAGGACCGGCTGGTTATAGAATATGGCCAACAGTTATGGAACAAGGTATCAGTTGCACCATTTCATCGTGATGGAGATAAAGATGAGGCTGCACCAAGGGTCATGGCTTGTTGTTGGGGTCCTGGCAAGCCCGCAACCACTTTCGTGATGTTGGATTCATCGGGAGAGGTGCTGGATGTTTTGCTTGCAGGGTCTCTCCACCTACGATCTCAGAATGTTATTGATCAGCAACGAAAGAAGAATGACCAGGAACGTCTCCTCAAGTTCATGAATGCCCATCAACCACACATTATGGTTCTAGGAGCTGTGAATTTGTCTTGCACCCAGCTGAAGGCTGAGATCTTCGAGGTAGAAGCCTTTTGTCACCCTGTTCCATTCTTTTGTAGTTTATTTTCCTGCGACAGTGGATGAGTTAGCTTGGGTTAAAGCTGTCCATTCTTTATTTAGAGGTTCAGGAGAATGTCCTTGCACTTCCTTGAACATTGAAGATTGATTATTGAACTAACCCCAATATGCAATGATAAATTGACGATGGTTGGTGTTGGAAGGATTATTTAAATTTTAATTCTTTATACTGGAACTTCAAAATGATATATTAATCAATTCATGGTTGTTGGGATAGATTAAAATTTGTTAAATCTTAGGAATGTGCTTGGCAAGATACTTCTGCATTTCATATTTTGCATCTGGTGGACAGGTTTTTTTCTATTGATGAGTTCATTCTGATGTGTCATCGGTTAGCAAACATATATTGCAGGGGTATAGCCAGGGGACAATATTTTTTGTTTATAAGTGGCCAGTTGGCTTGAGTGAATCATTCGTTAGACATCTTGTGTATGCCAACTTTTGAAGAAGTTGACATTTTGTTTGTTATGGAGGGATTAAATACGCTTAATGAAGAAATTTTGATATCTTTTCTCGCTTGTTTAATTATTTGGGTTAGAAAACTTGAAATGAAACCACAAACTTGAAACAAATTTATCACTATTTCAATTTTACTTTATTCCCTTCTTCATTGTCACAAAATTTTAAATTTATTTAATAACTAAATGTATCTAGTTACAATAATTCTAAAAACGATTTACAAAGAACTGAGAACTCTGGCCTAGGCTTTCGGGTTCACCAATAAATTAGGCTCATAGGAAAGATTCATATTTTGGAGGAAATGAAAGATGTTTGCGTTAGGGCTCACTGCCTTACGATGCTCAGAACAAAAAACAAAATTAAAAAACTTTTGGGGCATACCCTTGAGGCTGAAATAGCAAAGCACCGCTTAGATTTGTTCAATTTATTGAGAAGCTTCAATGTGTCAATTTGTTAATAATTAAGGACACATTACTGCATCACATTGCTTGTGGTTTGACTATCCACATATATTGTTTTAGGTGGTTTCTTCTCGAATATTCTTGAAATGCTTGGTAGCTCAAAACTAATTACAAGTTTGTTTTTATTTCACATATGCTTTTCTTTTTCCCTTCTACTCTTTTTTTGTCCTACTCCAATTTATTGTGAATAATTGATATATTTTCCTTTAATTTTTGTGTCCATTCTCAAGTTTAATCCCCATTTCCGGATATTTTATAGTTGGCATTTATGGCACTCATGATATTTTCTTGTTTTCATAGGTGTACAAACAACATACTGCTGAAATAGGGTTGGCAACCATCAAAATAAGATCAAAAGAAAAACTTAGGCTGTAGCTTTTGTTTTGCATTAAAAACTGCCCCCCAAAGATTGTCAAGAAGGATTCCACTATCTAGTAATTCTTGCCTAATACATCAATCCATTGTCCTTTCTATAAGGATTTATGATATCTCTTAGATACTCTGCAGGTGGAAAAAATTAGATTTTGCCCCATAAAAGGCCCAACTACTGATCATGTACTTCACTTTAATTTTAATGCTAGCTCTGCTTCACATGTCAGATAAAGTTGTGGTAATTGTGAAGATTTTTGTTATCATCAATAATCATCTAGAATAGCAATTAGTTCAAGCTGTTCTTTTTTGTCTGATTTTATTGCTCCATGAGGTTAGTTGTCATTATTTAGTTGTTTTTATGTTGAAGGAAGGTGGTCTGGCGGTTGCTTTACCTAACAGCGTGTATGGTTGAATCATCTGTGCTGGTTTTAGAAGCTTGTATGTTATACCAATGGCATATGTTATGGACATTGGGTTATACGTTCTTTTCCATCATAGACAACCATTTTATGTTTTTCAAGAAAAACATACCGGCAAACCTAATGATTCTCTGATGCTGCTTCTTCTTCTTCTTCATCAGATCGTTTTTAATATAGTGGAGGAAAACCCTCGAAATGTTGGTCAAGAAATGGACCAAATCAACATTGTTTATGGGGATGAGTCCCTGCCTCATCTTTATGAATATTCACAGATTTCTTCGGACCAGCTGCCAGGACAATCTGGTATACAAACTTCCACATATTTTTTTAAAAAGTTTTTGTGATCAGTTATTATAGTATTTGCTTCATTCATTTGTAGGAATTTTTAAGCGAGCTGTGGCTCTTGGCCGTTTTCATCAAAATCCAGTGGCTATGGTAGCATCACTATGTGGTGCAGGTAGAGAGATAGTGTCTTGGAAGCTTAGCTCCTTGGAGCACTTTCTTACATCTGATGAGAAGTATGAGATGATTGAACAGATCATGGTAGATGTCACCAACCAGGTGGGTATTGACATTAACCTGGCTGCATGTCATGAATGGCTTTTTTCACCTTTACAATTCGTCTCGGGGCTTGGTCCCCGGAAGGCAGCTTCGCTGCAGAGGGCATTGATTAAAGCTGGGGCAGTTAGAAATCGAAAAGAGTTGACTGGCCACAGGCTGAGTACAAAGAAGGTCTTTATAAATGCAGTTGGATTCTTACGTGTCCGACCGAGTGGGCTGATGGCTTTTAGTGATGACATTGATCTTTTGGATGATACAAGAATTCACCCAGAGTCTTATGCTCTTGCAGAGCTTCTAGCTAAGACTGTACATGAACATTATGCTCCAGGAAATGAAGATGGTGCTGAGCAGGAACTGGCAATTGAGTATGTCAGAAGCAACCCAGGACAACTAAAAAGTTTTGATATTGATCAGTATGCAGATGACAATGGGATGACAAATAAAAGGGAAACTCTTCATGGTATAAAATTGGAATTGCTCCATGGTTTTCAAGACTGGCGTAAGCCTTTTGCAGAGCCAACTGCGGATGAGGTATTTTACATGATATCTGGTGAAAATGAGGATTCACTTGCTGAAGGAAGGACTGTTCATGTAACAGTGCGCCGAGTACAACCGCAACGAGCAATATGTGTGCTTGAGTCGGGGTTAACAGGGATGCTTTCAAAGGAAGACATTTCAGATGAAGGAGATGAATTCGACTTGGCAGAGAAGCTACATGAAGGCGACACACTTAATTGCAAGATTAAGCATGTCCAAATGAATAGATACCATGTTTTTCTTACTTGCAGAGGAATTGAGTTTAAGGGAAGACAACTCCAAGATATATATCATGCTGACCCCTATTACCACGAAGACAATGGTGCATTTCCTTGTCAGCAGGACAAAAACCACAAGGACAAGGATCTCGTGAATAATCAATTCAAGCCGCGGATTATTGTTCATCCACGTTTTCAAAATATGACTTCTGATGAAGCAAAAAATGTAAGCTATTTTCAATACTATAATCTGTTCACATAGATTTATTACTCTGGCACATGTAATTCCCAAGTGCTCATGTGTTATCTGTATTTTTTGATTAGTTCCTCTCTGATAAGGATGCTGGTGCAAGCTTTTTTCATCCAAGTTCAAGAGGCCCGCGTTATCTGACTTTGACAATGAGAATCTATGATGGTGTTTATGCTCACAAAGACATCACAGAATGTGGGAAGGACCACACGGACATCACAAGCTTGCTTCGTATTGGGAAGATTCTTAAAATTGGAGATGAAACTTTTGAGGATTTGGATGAGGTTAGACTATTTGCTGCAAGATTTATTCTTTGTTGCTACTTCATTTCATTCTTCACTTATTCAGTGCATGTCTTTATGAGCGAGAAATTCCTCTTGCGGTGCTCAAAAATTGAGTTGTCACATCTTTTAGTCATGCATATATATTTATATAAATGTTTTAAGATCTGATTTATCCTTTCTAGGTCAATGGTGAAATAAAGAATTATGTGATTTTATCTGCTGGACTCCCACTCAGTCTGGGACACAAAATATATGCATGTTTATAATTATTGGCCACAAGTATGTAGCAAATATTCAAAGATGGGAATGCTTCATTATGACCTAAAGTGAAAAACCATTGAGATAACAAGCAGTCTATTGTATATTCATTTTTGCATGTTGACTGGAAGGATGCACTTTTATATGTCTAAGGATTTTAAGCAATTTGGTTTCTTCTTGAACTGTTCTCGGTTTCTATTGTGCAAAAATTAGGTAATGGATCGCTACGTTGACCCATTGGTAAGTAACTTGAAAGCAATGCTTAATTACCGGAAGTTCAAGAGGGGCTCAAAGGCAGAAGTCGATGACCTTCTTCGAGCTGAGAAATCTGATTATCCAATGAGGATAGTTTACGGTTTTGGTGTTTCCTATGAGCATCCTGGAACTTTTATCCTGTCATATATTAGAAGTACAAATCCACACCATGAATACATTGGTCTATACCCCAAAGGATTCAAATTTCGGAAGCATACATTTGATAACATTGACCAGTTAGTGGCATATTTCCAGAAGCATATTGATGATTTACAGCATGTGTCAACACCATCATTCCAATCAGTTGCTGCAATGGTACCAGTGAGAAGACCTGCATTCAAGGGTTCTCCTGGAGGGGCACCTATGGGGAATGATTGGGGTGGCCAGTCAAATTTGGACAAAAACAAATCCACAACTGATTCTAGAGGTAAGCATTCTGCTTAATTTTCTCGGAGTTTATAGTGTCTTGATATTTTAGTTCTATATGTATTTTCCAACTATGACATAGCATAACTTGACAACATCAATACTAGTGAAATGCAATACAACTATGGCTTGCGCATATGTGCCCCTGGGCAGTACTAGAAACTCAGCCCCAGAACAGACTTAAGTTTAGTTGCTCCATCATAGTATTATTACAAATTTGTGGAGCCAAACACTTGGGAGGTTGAAAATTGATCAAAATGACAAGTTTCTAGTAATTATTCTACACTCTATAGTATGCATATTTCTATCAATATATACAAATGCCTTCACCCAGACAGAGAACAAAATGGTATGCTATGTGGAGTGGGCCTACAATTCTGATTTGCATTGTACCATGTGCAAACTAATTAAGTGGATACTATATTCCTAAATTTCGCTCACTTCATTGGCTACATACACCTAATTATTCTTGCATGACTAATCTGTGAAAAAAAAAAAGTTGTATTGGTCATAGTCTCCCCCGAATAATGTGTGTGTGTGATATCACATATGACCTGAAATCGGCTATCATGCGTAGGTTCCAATTTTGAGAATCAATTTATTTTGTGGTTTTGGATAGGATAAATAGCTACAATACATAATAAAATGGCCTTGTGGCTAACAAAAAGGAAAAGAAGGAAAGAAATTCTTGTCACTGTACCAAGGGTTTTCAATTCCTTTGACATATTGACTGCTGCATTCATTAAATCATAGTATAAAAATCCTAGGAGCTTAAATACTTGAAAATCAGTTACTGAAGTTCTGGAAAACTGCATTCCTTTTCCTTCTTTCTTTTGAATGAACTGCACTATTATGTTGCTGTTGAATTGTAATCCCATGCCTGTCTTGTGAACAACACAAATTCACATTATTTTGGTGGTTTGTATCCAAATATGATATCTTAGACACCTTTTTAAATCTTTTATCTTTTTGGTAGAGCAGGCAGAAATGATTGTAAAGCTGATGGTGATCATGGGCATCCAAGTGGGTTGCCTAAGCCTTATGGTGGGCATGGCCGTGGACGTGGAAGCAATCATGGTTCTAACTACGATTGGGATAACAATGGAAGTAGTGAGAGAAAAGATAGTGGTTACGGCACCATTTCCACACGGGGATCAGATTCAAGGGAAAAAGGTGGAAGTGATACTGGTTGGGGCAATTTTCCTGGTGCCATGGTTGAAAATTCACCTACCAAAGAAGCTTTTCAAGGTGGATGGGGAAGTGGTGGAAATTGGGGTAGTGGAGGTGGTAGTACTGGTGGTTGGGGTGGCAATAATGCTGATGGGAGTCCTAGTGGTGGCAATTGGGGCAGTGGTGGTGGTAATACTTATGGGACTGCTAGCAGTGGCAATTGGGGATCTGGTGGTAGTGCTAGTGGTTGGGGTGGCAGCAGTGCTGATGGAGGTGGCACTAGTGATGACAAATGTGGTGTTAGTGGTGGAGGTTGGAAGGCTAGTGGTGGCCTGCAGAGTAGCAATACCACTTCTGCATGGGGTACAGATTCCAAGGGCAGGGCTGGAAGTGATGGAGGGTGGAGCAATTTTCCAGGTGCCAAGGTTCTAAGTTCGCCCAACAGAGAAAGTTTTCCTGGTGGGTGGGGCAGTGGTGGAAGCGGGAGTGCAGCCAATAACATTTGGAATGGTGGATGTGGTGGTGGTGGTGGTGGTGGTGGTAATGCAGGTGGTTGGGGAAGCTGCATTGGAAATGAGAGTACTGGTGCTGGCAAAAGCCAAGGAGCGTGGAGTGCTAGTTTAAGTGATAGAGGTGGTGATGGTGAGCAGGGCCAGGGTCGTGGGCGTGGGCGCGGGCGTGGACAAGGAAGAGGACGTGGACGTAATAGCTGTGGCGATAGCAGCACAAATGAGAGAAAAGACTTTAGTTATGCCACAAGTTCGAACTGGGGATCAAATTCGAAGGGGGGGATTCGAATTGGACGGAACAATTTTCCGGGTGCTAGGGTACAGAATTCGCCATGCAAAGAAGCTTTTCCTGGAGGCTGGGGCAGCAGAACTGGGGGTGGTGATGGGAAAGGTACTAGTGATAATTGGGGTGACATCAAAAGTGCTGCTGCTCAACGTGCTAGTGGTTGGGGTGCTGGTGGTGGTTATGTCAAAGAAGGGAGTGGGGGTTGGGGAGGTAAAAATAACAATGGTGGCTGGGGTGGCAACACTTTGGACAAGAATGTTGGCAGTGGCAGCAATTGGGGTGACGGCAGAAATGTCGATGGCAAAAGTCAGAGTAGTTGGGCTGCTGGTAATGCAAATAACAGCAAAGACACTATGTCTTCTGGTGGTTGGGGTGACAATAGAAGTGGTGGATGGGGTGGCAACGCTGGCACTAAGGATGTCATTAGCAGAGGTGGTGATAGCCCACACGGTTGGGGTTTGGCCGCCCATGGTACTAATGACAGTGGTGGTTGTGGGGTGAAGAGTAGCACTGCGGATGGTAAAGGTGAGTGGGATTTTGCCATATCTAAGAGTAATGCTAATTCTGTTGGGGAGACAGGGAATGCAGGATGGGGTGCTGGTTCTGGAAAAAGCAGTTCCATGGTTCCTGGTGGTGGTAGTAGAGGGCCCTCTTCAAGTGGTGGCAGTGGGTGGTGAAGTAAGTCATTTAGTACTTCTTACAATTTGTGCAAGCCTGTTATATATTAACCTCCCCAGTAAGGCTTACTTAGACAAACTTTAGTTATACTAACTTCTTAGTTAAGTTGTTTCTTTTCAAAAAACCACAGTATGTATTTGGTTAACCACGATTTGGTGATTGCCTCTTCAGGTTAATCTCCTGGTCAATATACATTTAGCCTTTTGTTGGACAAAAACACATACTTATGCTGCTGATTGTTGGTGATGCTTCAACGATTTCTGTGTGTGATAGGAATGTCATTGAAATAATGCTTCGTGCCAATGTGCAGACGACGTTGAGCCAAACCTCTGCACTGATATTTCTCTTTAGTATTGTTGGTTTGCTTGTATTTTCTGTATCGAATTTAATTGTTTTAAGGAAGTTTCCAGCCATTTGAGTAATCTGATACAACTTTGGTAGTGGTAAGCTTACTTGAGTGGTAGTCGTAATATCAAACCTATATTTGAGCCTGATGAATGGTGGCTTAATTGTCGATCCTTGTTTGACTATGTTGCTTCTCTCTTGTTTATGAGCCATTTTGTTGCTGGTATTCTTTTCACGTTGATACATTAACTCTTTTTGGGTGCAGATTGTTGTTTGCATGGATATTAAGTAGCGCCAGTGCCAACTGCAATCTATTTTGCTGCATGTGATGTGATAGGGATATCCTCTCTGAGGCCTTTTTTTTATTGTTTACTTTTCCTTAGCCATTTGCTCTTGAATATAAAACGGTTGCTCTTGAATACAAAATGGGGGCCTAAAATAGTCACACAAGCGATACCCGAATAATTTAGGTGATTCTGAATAGATTTCATAATGTTGCAGACGATGTTATTTGTATTCGGAAAATTTTGTGATGTCAAATGTGTCCTGGTCAGCCTCCTGCTATGAAATTGTTTGCACTGCTTTACAAAGTTCTCTGTTCACACCATATAAATATTCATATACTCCTTACTTGTATGGGATAAAGGTGGGCAACATTCTGTGCAAGTGTTTGTTTTGTTCACTGAATGTTGTCAAAAGACTCAAAACCACACAAATGTTTTGTTCCTGTTTGCACAATTTTTACAATGGAGGGGTTTGGCCCCTCTAGTTATGAATTTTCCGATAAATTTTGCAGGGTAAAGATCTATCCAAATGACCAAATTCATTTTATTTTGAATTTCTTTATATTAGATTTACGGATGTGGACGAATTCTCACTATTCGAAAAGAACCGGAGGAATGTCATCCAATTATTTAAAATTTGTAGATTAGCCAAATATGACTAAGAACTAGATGAAAATGGTATCATCTTGCTGCTGAAATCTGATCTGAATAAAATTTAAATGCTTGAGGACTAAAGATGTAGAGATACAGTGCAAGGTAGAGGCCTACATACTTTACTGAAGTCCAAAGCTTGGACTTTTTTTTTTTTTTTTTTTTTTGTTCGGAGTGTTTGAACTAGTTTATGAACACCTTGACTAATCTTCTCTTGATGCGATCAAAATTCAAAGCTTTCAAAGTATTGTTCACAAGGTCACACAAGAAGACAACGACCCTAATTAAATTTAGGAAAAATTATACCCAAACTCTTTTAGATTTATCATTTAATCACTTAAACCCCTTAACATTTAAAATATTATACACAATCTTCTCAAGTTTGTACACATGTAACACATAGACCCCTATAGCTAATGTTCATTAGTATATCCATTAGTAAATTGACTTATGAAATTTGAAGCATGTAATATTTATACCTCTCAAGTTTAAAATATTACACTTAAACAAAAAATACTTTAATTAAAGATAGAATATCAGATATTTTAAATTTTACAACAAAAAATCATGTTCTATTATATCATTTTTTAAAATAAAATCAAAATTTTTAAATTTAAATTTTTCTTTAAAAAATCATAATTAGTACTTTGATGCAAAAATGTGGATGACCTCCACATCAATTTATTGGACTTCGATCACCTGAAAAAGAAATTAGAGACCAAAGGAGAGCTTCGAGGGTTGAATCTCCGATGCTTAAGCCAATAAGTGACTCAAATGTATGAACTTTCATTTAGAAGCTATGAGTAACATACCTAGAGCATCTTGGACTAAATGAACTTTTCGACTTTGGTCAATTTTTTCATCATCATGTACGAACATATGAAATGAGCTAAATCAACAAATTTGTATGTTCTATTATATTATCTATTAACATAAAACTCAAATAAAATTTTAATTTTTCAAGAAAAAAATAGTAATCAGTATAAATATATCAAATAATTCAACTCAATACTCATTTGCTTATAATTTCATCGTCTATTAGAGATAAAACTAAAAAACCAAACAAGGGGTTAAATTGTAAATATGGGCAATTTAGTCTTTTAATAGATTATGTTAGTTCTATAACTAATAAGGAGTCTAAATGTAATATTTTAAAATTGAGAGATCTAACCTATAAATTTTAGAGGGTATAAGTGTAATTTATTACTAAATATATACTAATAGACATTGACGACAGAGATTTAAGCATTACATACATATAAATCTTAGGAGGTGTCAATTATACTATTGAAATTGCATCTAAAATTAAATAGCAATTTTTCTTCTTCTTCTTTTTTAATTACATAATTTGAAATTAATTTTTATTTATTATTTTTTAAAACAAAAATCAATTTTTTTTTTCAAAATACATGACTTTAAAAAAATATCAACATTTGTATACTATGATACATGAACAATATTTGAAACAAAAATTGCATTGAGTCACAAATTTATCAAAAATTAAATGATTCATCTTGTGCTATAAATGAATTATGTGATAAAAAGAAAAAGAAAAAATTGAAATGTTTAACTCCCTTATTGTATAGAATATAAAATAAAAGAGTTATTTATGATACTAAAAAAATATTTGATACTATACATCTATTTACCATATTTGTGGATATTTTACCATTATTGTGGTATCAAGAAAATGGTAAAAATAATTATCATAACAGTAGTAAAAAAATTCACAAATATGGTAAATTACCTTAAAAATGATAATTATTTTTGTACCAAAAAAAAGTGATAAAAATAATTATCACAGTAGTGGTAAATTACCCACAAAAATAATAAATTTTTTAATTATAAAATGACCTATAAAAATTTCAAAAATATTAATAAAAATAATAAATTTTAGAGGTATAATATTAATTTTTTTTGTTCCTACTATAGTCAAGTCCTAAAATAATAAATTTTAGAAGTATAATATTATTTTTTTGAGTTTTTTTTTTAATTCGGATTGCTGAGTGCTGATTATTGCCCAGAAAAGGAAAAATCAGGCCGGAAAAATGATTGGGGGGGGGGGTCTGTAATTTCACACCTAGTCCCCTATATAATAAGTTCCCTCAACTGTTCCAAGAGTCCAATTTTGGGTTTTTAGGGTTTTTGCTCTCTCTCTCTCTCTATAGACGAAACCATGACTGCCCAGACGCAGGAAGAGCTCCTCGCTTCTCTTCTCGAACAACAAAAGATCAACGTAATCTATTTCTTTTCTTTTTTCCTATATTTATATATGTGTATGGACTTGAAAATGAAATCTCTGTGCATTTCCTTTCCTCTTTGTGGATAGTGAAATTGACTTGCTTTTACCTATATTTCTACTTATTTTTCTGTTTTTGCTGGATGAAATAACCTTGGTATTGTCGGCAATTTCGCAGATCTATATTGGATTATGCTAATAAGTCGTTTTTTACTCTATGTCTTAGATCTAGCAAATCATTGTGTATTCGTAGGTCATTTTTTGTATTAATCTTTGTTCGTGTTTTGTTTGGTTTCCAATAGATTGAAGGAAAAGAAAATGAAAAAAATAGTTGAATTTTAATGTTATCTGTGGTTTTAATTAATTACCGAAAATATAAGTTACAGCTTAACTTATTATTCTCACTTTTATTGATTGCCAAACAAAGTGTTAGTGCATACAAGTCAGCTTAACGATGAGTTTTTTGCAATTGAATGTTCTTATGATGTTTTGAGAAAGGAACATGTGCTTGTCACGGATGTTGTTAACAATGATATTATTCGTGCTATAAGCCTATCATTTCTTGGTTGTGCTGGCGTTTGTAATAATGCTCTCTTGGCAATATCATGTGTTGTATGGATTTGGGCAAGGTATGTGTTCAAGTTTTAACTATTTTTTGAGTTCAAAGTTTTTCACTGTTGCTAGGATTTTGTGTGCGCATATGTGGAAAGGTTATAGTTTTTCCTTGGGAAGTTTTTGGTAGTTGGTAATTGAATTATAAACTTAATCCATTACTAGGTGCAGAGAAGTGATCCAACCGTTCATTGGGGTTTTTTTCCGGAAAGTAATTGGGTGTTGATTAGCTTAGTTAAATGACTCAATAGGAAACTGGCTTCACATTAAATATAAACAAGATGGGACCTAGGAGCAATGACAAACCAATGAAAAAAAAAGTGGAGTTTTAACAAGAATTCAACACAAGCAATGAAGGGAACAAAAATTAGTTAGACACAGTGGAGTCGGTATCTATATATGTATGCCCTTGCCCATTTGGATGTCTGTGCTTATGTTGTGATTATCCAATTTCTTTTTGTAGCCTGACGAGCCAGTAGTGGAGGATGAAGAGGATGAGGATGACGACGATGACGATGATGACAAGGATGAAGATGATGCTGAAGGTAACTAGCATGTCAAACTATGTTTTATCTATGTGTTCTTTCAGTGTGTTGGTATTCCTCTAGTAATTCCATTCCATCTATTATGAATGCATTTGCATTTGAACTTGTATTAATACCAATTGTATAGTAAGTTATCCACATAAATCATTATGTAAGTAGACACCTGAGTGTGCCATATAAAAACAAAAAATTGTGCCACTTAAACCCATGGTAGTACAAATACTGAGTTGTCACTATCTTAAATTCTCTACACCCATGTGCATCATGGTATCCTTGTCCAAGAATCTTGTATTGTTAAAAAGAAGTGTTGGGAGTTCCTTCTCCATGATCTTAATTGGGGATGTTAGTTCATCAGCCAATGAATGTAGTAGCCATCTCATGTCATTTTTCTTCCCCTCCCCCCCCAGCCAATGAATGTAGCGCTGATATCATTCCAACATGTCGCAATATTGTCTAAATTTCTCTCCCTGTTCAACTTATTATTTTGTGTAGTATTTGGTGTGGTAGTGGCCGGTATTGTTCCGCGATGCTGCCACTGAGTCGTATAAGTGCCCTCCGAGTCCATGGCCAATATACCGATCTTAAAATATGGTCCAAAACACCTAGCCTCCGCATTATTTAAAAGTCTACACTTTTACCCCCTTAAGGTCTTGGATTAGAGTGCATCAAAGGACAGGGTTTACAATTCAGTATTAATGGTCAATAATATCTTTTTTTAAGTTTGTAGTTTTTTGCTCCCTTGCGAATTTGACTAGTAAAATGCATATTTAACCTGTAGAGAGAGAGAGATGTGTTTATTCTAAGAAGAGGGGATAACAATAGGAGAAAAGAATGCATGAGGCTAAGTGATTTGTGACGAGTCATTTTCTGGAAAAAATAAATTCTTGACATTTAACAGAAAATGGTAATGGAAATTTTATCGTTGGCACTGTAGTCCAAAACCATAAGGGGTGAGTGGTAGGTTTTTGAACTTTAGAGGAGTTAAAGTGTTTTTAACTCCAACTACAAGGGGGAACTGTTATATATTATATACTTATGTTAATTGATTCAGCTGTGTTGCAAATTGAAATTATGCATAGATACGTATCACAAAATCAATGAACGATAATCGTTGAGGAACATCCATCTTGTGTTATGCAGGGTGTACATGTAATGAACTCATAATCCAATCTTTCAGTGTGGTGTAAAGTAATAATAGTGTAGTGTTTTTCCTTGTTCAATATCTAATGTTCAGGGTCATCGATTGATAATTAATTATAATGAAACTCAATAGAGTTTGATTAAATATAATCGTAATTATACTCTATGTTTTTAATAAATTATCTATCCTGGATAACTATGATCATTTCAACAATGCTCTCATGTAGAAAAGGTTTTTTTTTTTATTGCATTATCAGCTGCTGTTTGTGTGGAAAACTGCAAATGGGTGTAAAATGATTTTAAATTGTGTGGTTGCTGATTTTTTTTTGCATTTTTTTTGTTGAAGAAAAACAATATCTACATTTTGATGGTCCACCGTACTTGGGTCATCTTGATTTATTGCTGTTAAAATCCTTGTTTGGTTGGAAATTCCCCTAACAAGAGTTGTTTTTTTTTTTAATACAATACTTTGGAATATTGTTGAAAGAAAGGTGCACATACCTAAACTGTTTTCATTTTTTTCTTGAGTTAGAATTGGATCTGGATTGTGCAAGTTTTATGATTTATATGCAGGACGGGACGCACTGGTGTCATTATAAATTGTGTCACATAAACAATTATAACAAATAAATAGCATGATCGGATCCTATTGGGTCTATTAAATCACGTGTTGGTCATATGGAGGATCAATTGTAATTATTGTTTAACAAACATATATGCTTATTTACCCATATACTGTATGCAATTTATCAAGAAGCAACAGCAGGCAGAATTGTAACAGAAATAATGTGCTAGGTTTCATAATTAGTTTTCTGTTGCAGGACTACAAGATGGAGATGCTAGTGGTAGGTCAAAGCAAAGCAGAAGCGAAAAGAAGAGTCGCAAAGCAATGTTGAAGCTTGGAATGAAACCTATCCCTGGTGTTAGTCGTGTTACCGTGAAGAAGAGCAAGAATGTTAGTGCTCTTACCTGGTATTGATTTATCTATTCCACATTTAAGTTTTTCTTTCTCAGCTAACATTTTAGTGGCTCCTGTTTGCTATCAGATTCTGTTTGTCATTTCAAAACCCGATGTTTTCAAGAGCCCAACATCAGACACATATGTTATATTTGGAGAGGCGAAGATTGAAGACTTGAGCTCACAACTGCAGTCTCAGGCAGCAGAGCAGTTCAAGGCTCCTGATCTCAGTCATGTGATCTCCAAGCCCGAATCTTCTGCCATGGCTCAAGATGATGAAGATGTGGATGAGACAGGGGTTGAACCTAAGGACATTGAGTTGGTGATGACCCAAGCTGGAGTTTCTCGGTCAAAGGCCGTTAAGGCGCTCAAAGCTGCAGATGGGGATATAGTTTCTGCCATCATGGAGCTAACCAATTAAGGGGAAAGGGTTTGGTTGTCGAATGTTCCTGTTATGTGATAGTTATGCAGTTTTTCTTTATGGTTTTCCAGAGCATGTGTGCGGATCTTTTATTTTTGGTCTGGTGGTTTTTTTTTAATATGTGTTGTAGTAGTAAACACTGAGAAACCCATGAAAGAAGCTTGCAATTTCTCTATTCACCTCTGCGTCGTCATTAGGGTCCCTTCTTTTCTTATCGTATGGCCATTCAAGTTTGTGATATTGCTGTTTGTGGTTCCATTTATGAGTGGCAATTTGAGTTGTGTTGTGTCATGCTATTTTGGGTTTACGTCGAATACTAGTTTGCCGGATTAACCTAATAATTACCTGACTTGTTTATGACTCGTGTCATGCTCAGGTCGATATGCAGAATTTGTTAACCGGAAATTCTTATAGAATAAAGTGATGCGACCCCATGCCAATGATAGATTATGTGTGGAAAATTTTTGCTCAGACTATATTGGTTAGATGGTTCTATAATGTCAACTTGAAGGTGTTCGAGTTTGTCATTGACTTGATCCGTTCATTTTTCATTCGTGCTAAGCTATTCGTGTCATTTTTAAACTAATTTTGGTTATGTTCTTGAGACTTTTGACAATTTTAGGTATGATCTATGAATTTAATACAAAATTGATATGAAATTAGTGGGTTTATATTTGTTCTTAACACGTTTAAGTTGTACATAGGTGTTCAAGTTGTAAATGGGTGAACTCGTTATGCGGGATCAACATGAGGTCGGCTAAACATGACATGAACTCAATGACCACGACTTACACGCGGTATAAACCCGACAGTACATATAATTATTAATGGGGTAGAATGAATTGAGATTATTTGGACACGATACAATTCATTGACAATTTTACAGTAATCCATTTTATCTTACTAATTGTCACCTGACACACAAAAAAAGTGTAGAATTCTGTTGAAAGTGAGCCAACTATTTTTATTTTTTTATTCATTATATGCTATAGTGACAGCCTGAGTCATTTGCATTTATGTGGACACTTTAGTATCAAAATTCACATCATAGGGCATTTGTTTGCCCTCCGAAACGCTGACCAATAATCTTTAAGAGGCTCCTAAACATATGGGAACTTGTAAATACCGCATGGGATTAAAATTCTCTATTATTTTTTCGCACAATTTTATTTAATAGTAAATTATCTACCATGTATTCACATCAGACCTCTCTGAAAATCGACTTGTAAAAGAAGAATCAATCAATAGTTCATATACATATTTTTATACTTAACCGATATAGAATCATAACATTCCCCCACACTAATCTAGTCTATAGGTCTCCTGTTTTGTGACTCAACTATAGAGAACGCAGACCTTAATCGTTTCAACACATACTCGACATAATGACTGACTCTTATACCAATTATTATGAACCTATAAGTGAAATTTGTTCTTGAAAATCGACTCATAAGGAAAAAATATACAAAAAATCACATATACACATCTAATCTCATATTTAAACGAATGTGGAATCATAATAAATCGTTAAATTTTTGTTACCAAACATGCTTTATTTTGTGTTACCATGGAGGTTACCAAGGCTCTTACCACACATCTTCGAGGCTTTTACCAAGGCTCTTATCACTCCTTGTCTCACGTTGTGTTGCACTTGCACATCAAAATGGAACTCTCCATGGAATAATAGGTACTCAAATTCAACCCAAACCTTTTAAATTTCGAGTGATACCCATTTTCAAAATTTTGAACTTAGTTTTATTCAAGTTACACCGCTGAGATCAAAATGCGAGTTAAAATTGGATTCAATTCCAAGTACTCTGAAGCCCAAGGTAAGTTTGTCTTGATTATTTACAATTTTTTGTCCAATTTTAGACAATTCTTTTAGGATAATTTACAATTTTTTGGAGGGTTTTTACGACCGATCTTAAAAATATAAGATCGATAAAAAAAAATTGTTAGAATCAATCTCAAACACTTCAAAAAATTAGAATTTGACCTCTAAAAAGTTATGAATTAAACTCAAATCCCTTGTAATATTTTTAGGATCGATCCCAAATTTATTAGAATTGATCTCAAATACTTAAAAAAAATTATAACCTGACTATTAAAAAGTTATAACTTTAACCTTAAAATTCATATTTTTCTATGAACCAGAATCCCAATATTTTAGGATTGTGAACTTAAATGTTAAATTGTAAGTAGACCCCAAAGATTTATATTTTAATCCACTAAAAATAGAGTATGTTATACTTTACTCCCTTAAACTATTATTTTTATTTTACTTTATACACTCAATTATAAAATTTCTCATATTGCACTCTAAAATATCAATTTTATTTCATATCACTGCAATAGATAACAATAAACTTGAAAATTCATTGAAGAAGATACGAAAACTCTAAAGAACTTTCCGCCAAGTGTCTAGTACCACTTTATTTTATCTCTTTAGAATCAAATGATTGTTGATAAAAAAAAGAAGGTAGGTCAAAGGAAGAAAATTTGGAGTATAGGAAGAACAAAGTCATAAGGGAAATACTATGTAACCCAAATTTTTATCCCAAATGAAAGGAGACCATTTGATAAGTGAGTTCCATCAATTTTTTTAAATGGGACCCACTGATCCAATAATCCCTTCTTGTAAGAAAAAAATTTGAGTTGTAGTTTTAGGTTACATAACATTGCTCAAGTCATAAATGTGTATTTTTCTTGATTTTTTATATGCGCATGTGCAGTAGGTACTTATTGGTAATACAAATCACTCGCATGCACATTTATCATAAAAAATTTGACAATCACTATCTATTAGAATGATATAAAATAAAATTGATACTTTAGAGTGTAATATACAAATTTTTATAGTCGAGAGTACAAAAAATAAACAAAGGTAATAATTCACGAAAGCATAAAATGTAATTTACCCTAAAATTGTAAGTTTCAATCTCAATGTAAAGTTTAGTAGGTGTACTGGATTGACCGTTTTACTCTTTTGATAGCCTGATCAAAAAAACGGGTTTTGACCCGACTTCGATTATCCGGATTTGAATTGACATTTTTATGTATAACCCGAATCCATAGCCTGTGGGAAATGTCTCTCTGAATTTCTCATTCTCTTCTCACCTCTCTTCGTCTCTCACCATCGCTACCGTCGCTGCCTAAAAACCTAAAGTTGATCAGTTCGTCCAGCCAGGTAATTTCTCCCACCTCGCACAGTCTTAACCCTTTTCTCTCTCGTCGTGATCCTTTGGATCGCTGATACTCAGTTGCCTAGGGTATACAAGAGAGAGAGAGAGAGAGAGAGAGAGTTATGATTTTGTCATCTCAGCGGCTAAAATCAATATGCTCACAATCTAATTCCTATTTTACTATTACCCGAGTCAGAAGAAGTAGGAATTGCATAGATTAGAAACTAGTTGAGTACTATAATAATCAATTAACTTGCAATCTGATTTACTGTCTGTGACTCTGTTCCTATTTGTGTATTATGAACAAAAAAGGGTGTAAGTTTATCAACTGAAATTGAAACATGTCCGTACAATTCGATTCCTTAGCTGTTCATAGTAGAAGTTTTATCAGATTCACATTTGATACTATAATACTCACAATCTTTTAGAGTTTGCGTTTCATCCCACACTAAATTCTATATCACAATTTGTTCACTTTTTTTTGGGATGAAAACCTGCTCTATATTTTTTTGTGGCAGCAATCAAGATTTTGCTCTGGTCTCTTCTCCGTCAGTGCTTGGTAATGCACAATGGATTAGCATTAAGAGTCGCAATGATAGAATTGCATTTACATAAATACAGGAAACCTACGGTGCAGTGCTGATCAAACAGTTTGTTCCAATTTAGTACTTAAATTTAAGTACATACCAAACAGTTTTAAGCTAAAAAAAAAAACTTAGCATTCAGTTTTCAGAACTTAATTTTCAGTTTTATTAAAACTATCTTATTCCGTGGTGGAGTAGATAAGGACTTCATGTAATTAGTCAGGGTTCCTATCTCAATATAACTTTTGAGGCGTTTCGTGTCATTATGAATTCCTTTTGGGGGGAATAGTTTAACTTTTTATGTCCACTAACGCTTGTTTGTTTGGCTATTTCTTAATAACAGGGTATATATAATAACTAAGAGCATTTCCAGCAACAAAAGTTATTTTAGCTCCTAAAAAAGTAACATTTTCTATTTGAGCTACTTACTTTTTCAATACACATTCCAACAGATTTTCTATTTTTTTAATTACTCATTTTAAATATTATTTCTCATTCTTTTTTGTATTATTTTTTTTGGAAACAGTGAAAGGGGAAAAGAGGGAGAATAGTGGAAAGGAGAGGAAGAGAGAGAAAATATTATAAAAAATGTTTACATATCGCTATAGTGATGATCTAAATATAGAGTATTACTGTACTAAAATGTTACTTTAGATGTTTTGAAGATAATCTGTTGGAATGAAATTTTTGGGGTAAATAGCTAAAATTTGAAGATTTTGTGTCTTTTAGATCATCTGTTGGAGATGCTCTAAAGAAGGCTAAGAGACAGAATCTGAGGAAGTGTGTGTAATACTGATATGAAGGATCCAAACCCTAAAAGTTGTTTGAGATGTCCGCACTGTGCAGGTCCCCTCACCAGAAATATGGTAATTCTCTTTACTGTTACCAGGCTAATATTAGCTAATAGTATATGTATCTTTGCAGTCAATCTTAGCTCTTGCATAACTTGCTGTTGTTCATTTGATGGTAGGAAACTAGTGATTGGACTATTCCACCACTCATTAGGGATGGCTTTTCTATGGTAAGTTGCTCTTTTCTTATCATTTTTCGTATGATTCAAACTTACATACATTGTTATTGCTTTTTTTTTTCTTCAAAGGAATTTGATTGATTTGTTCTTAATTTTTCTGATATTTGTCTTTTACTTTTGGGGTGTTCTTATGCTGTAAAGATTGGATCTGCTGTTGGTGGTACGACGAGTGCATTCTATGGATTCAACCATGGTATGTATACGCTAATTTTTCTTTTCTTTTTTACATTCTCTTTAAGCTTGTTTTCCTCCTTTTTTTTAAAAAAAAAATTGGATTGATTCTATAAGCGTTGATGTCTTTAGGTCATTACTCCTTGTTGATCATTAGAAGGATAAATAACAAGTTATTCTTGGCTAATCTGATCTAACCATTGCTCTCTTGTGTTACTTCTTTTGAGGTGATTTGCTTACAAATAAGTATAGGAACTAAAACATTTATATGTTATCCAAACTGAAAAATGGAAATTAGCTATATTGTTACGTTAGCTTATTTGGTTTTCGTAGCCTTTGCCTTAAAACCATAACTTAGATATGTTTGATTGAAAATATTGTTTTGGAGTCTCATTTTCTGGGTACAAAGGTGATTGCTTAATTCAAGTTCATGTTCTACACATCTTGGTAATAATTAAAATCAAACTACTCATCAAACTTTGTTTAAGATTAGGGCAGTCATTGGGATATTCTTTTCGAACATCATGCTAGCATTGATGCCACATAGATTGTCCAAAGTTGTAAACAAGTCGCCACCATGGTTCAAAGGATGGGTCAATTCATATCTGACTCCACACCTTCTGAGACGACACTATTACACGATATGTATAAATTCTGAGTCTCGCATGGCTCGGTCGAGTCGTCTGAGTTGTATCTGAGTCAATTGCGAATCGTCGAGATATCGTCACCAAATCGGCTGATATGGTTTCGTGATGCCACAATAGGATCTGAATCTCTTGTCATGTTCAACAGTTTTTTTTAGCTCGTATCGTCTGATACTGCGTCGTAACGCCGCGACCGATGTGTCTTAGAGCTCTTCGAATCAATGGTCGATACCACAACCTTAAACCATGGTCGTTATCCAATTTTTTATTTCCTTTATTGAATTTTATTTGATTAGAGCAAAGTCCCTTGAAAACCTCCGCCTTCTTTAAAATATCTTGAACAGCTCCTAAAGGTTGAGCATCCTTTTCAAGTTAGTCTCTTCAAGTGGAAGAAATTATAGTTTGTCTAATGAAATAGAGATGCATGATCCATGAATTTGAAGGATAAATCCCTTGTGAACTTTCTTAAAAAATTGGATTAATGGATGTTAGTAGCTGATATTATACCATCCATTGTGCGGAGCATTTTTTTTTGTTTGTTAAAGGTTGAGCCCTAATATTTGAGGGAGATTCCATTTTTGCAAGTCTCCTCAGCCTTCTCTATACTCTCACAAAAGATGGTGCTTTGTTAGTTTGAACAGGATTCAATCTTATCTAAATTTCAATCAATCTTCTTGTAAAGGGAGTTTGTATCCCTTGTCAAATGATGAGGACCACCCAATGTTGGTTTATATAGTGAAAGAGTCTCTCCAATAATTGGTAATTGATTTTGAGTTGAATGATCTAAAATGATGTCAGAGTTGGATCTTGGATGGTCAGTGGGTTAAATCTCTTTCTTATTTGAATGTTTCAATATCCATGTTTGCCTGTGTGTTAGTCCCACATGCAAGTTCAGGTCCCGCTTGATGAAGGTGTAAAGAGCTCTTGTATCTTGCATCAAATAATTAGGACCACCCAAAATTAATTTATATAGTGAAAGGACTTATGTACTTATTGTGAATTGGTTTTGGATCGAATGCTCTAATACTTCTTGGGGCCTTTGGAATTTCAAACCATTTATCAAACATAGATTCTTTGATACAAACGACAACACATCTTCATTTGGGGTAGTCCAATGAAAGCAGAATAGATTGATTAGTTTCTATGCAACTACCTTTCTAGGACCTGAAAATCCTCTGAACAACTGGAATCTACACGACTAGTAGAGATTAGAGCATTGTGCTATTCTTCCTCTCTATTCTACCGAAAGTCCCCAGTTTTCCTCATTTCAACATCCCTTTCCTCCAAATCGACA
Organism: Ilex asprella; assembly: GCA_023539305.1. Classification (NCBI taxonomy): domain Eukaryota; kingdom Viridiplantae; phylum Streptophyta; class Magnoliopsida; order Aquifoliales; family Aquifoliaceae; genus Ilex; species Ilex asprella. The sequence continues at coordinate 8,681,558 of CM042191.1, forward strand.
TTCTCATCCAACTTATCACATTCTAACTTTGCAAAGTGATGATAAATATTTTCTTACCGGACACTTAAACTCTAGAAATGGTGAGGAATTTTCCTGTACCATTCGAATTTATTTCTAGCCAAAATCGATATTAATTGTATCTAAAATGTCTAAAGGACACCTCTCTAGAATTACATTTACTCATTTTAGCCCAAGTTCTCTTCAATCAATAAAGCAACTCAAATCTACAGAAATTGAATAACCCAAATCTTCAATCAGTCACCTTAATAATATCTCCCCGTGCACCTTCGTCCACCTCCAGCAAGGAGATTTTCTGTTTGATCTTGATCTTGATCTTGCGAGCCTGATATCTATATGTCTTCATCTTATCTTTGTCTTGAATCCTTTATTTATTCTTTGCAACCATCACACGCACACACAACCACACACTAACACCCTGAGAAGGGGGGGGGGAGAGAGGAGACGATGCACAGTCAAGATTGGAGTCCTAGGATTTTTTGAGCTGAGAAAAATACAATAAGACTTTACCTTGAGGAGGGAGGTTAAGCCAGTAGAGATAGTAGTGCTTTGCTTTTCGTTCCATTACTCTCTATTCTCTCAGCTGGTAAAGAGCGTCTCTATGGTCCATTATGTTTTTGCTTCTCTTTCTCTCTACTTCATCAATACGTTTTCTATCTTCTCTTTGTAATCTAAAGACACTTTTTTTTTCTTTAAATACTCACTTTGTCTATGTAAAAGACTCTCTTGCTTGCCATGAATTTGTCCACACACAATGTGTGTCCTTACATAAAGAGCATCTCAAATGTAATCACAGATCCAATTTATTTGTCCAAAAAGACCACCCTTCCTCTCTCTATCTCCTTTCTTCTCTCTCTCACTCTACACATACACAGAGTCACACTAACAAAATCTAAAAAATCATCTATCTCTTTCCTTTTTTGTTTTTAATTTACTGGATTGCCACCTCTCTACCCATTTGAAGAACCCTCTCAACCGAAGTACATAAAAAGATGGACTAGCCATGGCGATTGTACCATTGAATCCTAGCCTCCACATTGTTGAGTCAATTGTCCTCTTACCACAGGCATACACATAAAGATCTTGCTTATTACCTTTTTTTAGGTTACTTATAGCTTTTAATTCTAAAGAAGTTATGTTGAAATGTTTGCTACAGCTTATCTAACTTGATGAAAGCTAAAAAAGCCACCTTTAGAGAGTTATTCAGGAGATGCTTTACAAAAACTGCTTGTAGGAAGCTATTTTTTTCGGAAGTTAAGCGTTAACAAACATGGTCAAAGTGTGCTCCCACATTTAGAGCATACAAAATCTAATCTCAGCTCATGTCTATTAAAAAACCAGACAATAGCCTGATTTTTTAACATAAATATGTGAATATATATGTGTGTGTGTGTGTGTCTGAATTAAATCGAAAAATGATCGGTATGTTTACTTTGCTGTTGCTAATTTGTCCAATTGCCACCACCCTATCCCATTACAGAACCCTCTCAACCAAATTAAATAAAGAGATGCACTCCTTGGGGGCGACGGCATCTCCAGACATAAGCCTCCATAGTATGTTGATCAGCCTCTGTTTTCTCCCTGACCAGATTTGCTTACTTTGTTGATGACTAAGCTTTGATGCTATAGTTGCGGAGACAATATGCACCTGATAAAGATAGGCAGATGGATACATTGTGAGTTTTTTGGAATCTAACGTTGGATTTTAAAGTGAGGATGTGGGGTTGTCCGGCAGCTTACTTCAAGGGCAAATAATAAGGGCTAAGAGAGTGTAATTTGATTTATGAAGTGCCTAACAATTAGAACAAGAATGTGACGCAGATATCCTAGCTGCCTAAAAATTGGGATTGGTCAAAGAGCTAGAAATGATGCCTTGGTGGGTCTTTAACCATAGACCGTAGATTTGTCTTTTCGATATTTTATTTTTTAGGTCCTCTGACGGGAACTTTTACAACTATAGAAATATGTGCAGCCTAATACTATTATCATCCTATTCATTATGATTTTTCTTGTTATTGTGGTTATTAATGCTATTGTTCTTGACTTCTTGTTGTTATTTTTATTCTTCATGTTTGTTTGAAGACTAGTTTCTTCACGAGTAGCATGTGTTTGTTTTGTAGGAGCATTTAACCTGATTGGATGTATAACATTTGACACATATAACATATTCATCCTTACAATTATATTTTTTGTCCTAACACTATCTCTGGTTCTTTTTCCAGTGATGCCAATTGTTCGAAGGAGGGTTAAAGGACCTATGTGGTTGCATTTCCTCATTGGTGTAAGTGTTCTTGTCCTTATTTTGTTTGTAAGACCTCGGTTATTTGATATGTGACTTTCTCAAAATCACTTGTAGTCCTACAGACTTAAACATGCTATAAAGTGGGAGGGCGAAAGTAGTTGGACTTTGTAAAGATCTTCTATTGCCATGGTTAGTGTTATTTAACGTGCAAGGTGCACTAAGGAGCCAAGGTCCCTTAGGGCATAGGAGGGAGGCACAAGATGATGCGTAGGCCTCATCGAAGTAAGGCGCAAGTTATAGATAGCATGCAAATGATTTTTCAGAATATGGTGTAACATCAAAAAACACATAATATAAGAAAATATTCAAAAATGCAAACATCATAAAATATCCAAGTTCTCAAATATTCAAAATAGAGGCTGATTCTTCTTAAGTTTGTGCCTTTGATACCTTTAGGAATTATCTGTCCCCTTTTGCCTACTTCACGGAGTCTCTTGTCGGGTTGAATTCAAATTCCCATGTACTATGAACTTGATTGATTAGGTATTTATATGTCTTAAATCGCCTGAGATAGGCAAGCTCTATGGGACTAGAAATAAAGTCGACTACAATTAGTTTCTTGGTGCCTTAGGTTCTGAGGACCTTCTAGGGAAATGGTTGTATAATATGGAAGTAAGGCTTGTATGCTTTGCGGATGCTAGAGGGTTGGATCTTGAGTCACACAATTCCTCATACACCACTCACACTCCATTGCTCTACGTGTAAATTCACGAATAGGGAGCGAATTCACTGTAAATTCATACATTCAATTAGTTGATTTCACGAACTCAACTAATTAAACTTGTTAGTGTCTATAAACTTCAATAAAAAAAGAATTTAACTTTACATAAGGCCCAAGCTAAGGCTATAAACTCCCGGCTCAGTCCCAATCAAACAAAATATTTCATTGCCTCCAGCTGTACTCACCACCATATGGTGCTTTACAGCTAATGGCTGCACCTAGGCTCATTGTAAATTCAACTGAGGAGCTAAACACCTTATATAGGCCTTTGTGGTCGTGGATTTCTCAACACTTGTTGATGTGGAACAAGGCATTGAAATGCCTTGAGACTTTTTGTTTGATTATTCACTTTATTATTTTTATGTGGGATTCAAAATCTAAATCAATAGTTAAAAAAAATTAATAATTTATCATATAGTTGTATATACAATTTAATTTTTAAACTGTATTTTTAATAATTTTTATATATGTAAACATGTATGTATGTATGTATGCATATAGTATAATGCTTTCAAGGCGCTGCGCTCCAGCTCTAAGAATTTTTTTAAAAAATTCACTTTTGTGCTACCTCGCCCTGCTCCCGTTCTATGTGATCTAGGTTGGATCTTGCTTGATTTGAAGTAGTTTGCTTCCAGGAAATTTAAGAAAAACGTCACTAGAAATTGTGTAGAGTAAGCTTTTAAGGTTTTAAGTGTTATCTTTAAGCTCAATACAATAAGACAATACGTTAGGATTGATTTGGGCTTGCTAGGGCAGGGTTTGGGGATGATATTGAGGGCTGATTTTGAGACTATTGATGACCTATTTTTACATTGGCCAAGGCATCCATTAGGATAAACTTCCCTCCTCTATATGTTGGTCAAATTTATGTCTCTAGTTGTGGAAAACATGAGCTTAGAGGTAGCCTTAGGTCGCAAAAATGCCCTTGTGTGAAAATAATACAACATCCTTGCTTAATGAAGCCCTGCGAAATGTTCTTATCTTTATAATTTGATAACTACCAGAGCAGAGCATTGTTATGTAGACTAGGGAATACAACACCTTTAAAAACTCCTGCATACAGCAGGGTTTTGGAGAAGTGAGTGGTAGGCAGCCTTCCCTCCAGTTTGAAGTGATTGATTTTCGGACTCGAACCTATGACATATTGCCTTGAAACCAGTCCACTTGTGTAGAACCTCATATGGCTCCCCATTGCTTCCTTCTTTTCGATTGTGCTTTCAGACAGGTTTGTGAAAGCCTCATTTGAGTTACCATGCCAGAAAATGTACATACCTATTTATTACAATTCTAATCCTCTCTCTCTCTCCATGATGTGATTCTCGTATCACGTGTATCGGTTTTTTCTCTTTCACTATGCATCATCTAACATACTAAGCTTAATTATAATTTAATGTGATTGTCATAATATGTCAATTTTGACACATTGGGGTGCTGTGACAAACTTGAATACCAAGTAGTGATAGTTGTCTTCACAAAAAAAGTGGTAGATTTTGATTAGGGCACTTATGTATTGTTGGAAATGAACGAATATGAGTTGGAAGATATTGTCATAAAAAAGGTGAACCAGAAACAAAAAATTTAGCATAGGCGAGTGGTGGTCATTTAGTCTATTCCAGAGTGCCATCATTAGTTGGAGTTTTCCCAATTTCATCTGACATTCAGTCCGAAGAACAAGTTTGCCTCCAAAAGAATTTAAGAATTGTTTGTTGGTTGAAATTGGCTTCCCTTCTTATCCCTCAGGTGTCTGTATGTTAATTGGTTATATAGTGCTAGGTCGAGATCTTGTGATATGTGCTTTGGTATGACTCATTCTTTGACATGCTATGCAGTTGAAGTTTGAAGAAGCTTTTAAAGTACATAGAGGTGTCCTTATTTGTGTTAACTTTGTTATTGTTAGTAGTGGTGGTGGTGGTGTCCCTTTCTGACATATTTTTATGGATGCAGGCCCCACCTGTGATAGTTTTCTCTTCAGCTTGTGCAGGGTTGACAGGTTAGACTTTTCTCAACAGAGTAGCTATATTTGCTGTATACTTTTACTTTGTTCTCTCTATCTACATTACTCCCTTTTTGCTCTCGTCGCCCAATCAATCATTCAATATTGTCGGGGAACCTAAGCCTAGTGAGTTCTGTGGAACTGTGATCCTAATGGATGCCTTTACACTAAAGCCGTTATACCTGTTTTTAGCTCATTCTATTAATATCTTTATTGAATAACAAAATTGCAATAGATATCCCAGCTTCCCCTCCCCTCACCTCACCTTCCCCATGCCATAAAAAGAGAACTCTTCCAGAGAAATTGTAGAAAGAGTGGGTTGTTATAGGAGTAGTTTTCGAATAGTTAAATTCATTTCCCTGCATAGAATCTCTGTACCAGATTTCCTTCCTTGTTTCTAGAATGCAGTTTAGAAGGATGTGACTACAAGTTAATGTTCAGGCCAAAATTATTCCTGAGAAATTTTGTGTGTTTTGAGCCATACAGATAATAAACACACATCTTTATTATAGAAGTTTTGCAAATTTTTTGTGACAAGAACACATTCTATAGCATGTTCCTCAATGTCAAATAAAGGTCTTCTCAATACACTTCCTAAGAAATGAAGTGAACGAGATACATGATTTTTTTGGACTCATAATTTGCACTGAAAGTGATGTTGATGATCATAATCTCCCGAGGCTGCCATGCCACACTTTGGTTATCACTTCACACTCTAGTTGTTTCTAAGTGTACTAGGTACCAATAAATCCTGCAGTATTTTGTGACAATGGCAATAAACTCTAATTAACATTATTTTTTGAACATTTCTCTCCAAAGGTAAGAATCATATTCCAGAGGATTTTTACATATTTTCTTTTTGTGCAAGCTGTGCAACCCTGGGATTTTTTTCTCTGGTGTAAAAGTTAAAGAGTTAATTTAACAAGAGTAATGCAACTAAATATAAGGCACCCATGATTATTTCTGACTATGATTGACTGAAACAACCTATAAATTGTATGGAATATTTTTATTCAATTTTCTTGTCTTGACTCTCTTAATCAATATTATTTATATTTATAATTGGTATTGATTGGTTATTTTTGTGAAACCAACTTTGTTCTATTGTTGATGGTTAATATTTCTTAATGGTTATAAATTATGGAAATATTCTCTAGCTGCATTAATTATTAAAATTGAAAAATGTTACATGTATGTATCTCATGCAATGCACTAAGTTATGAACCTTAATCTATTAGCAAGAGATCAAGCATTCTTCTAACCTAGATTAGATATAATTAGTCTTTGTGAAGGAGTCCATCAACCTCAGAAATATGGATTCGTGGTGCATACCGTGCATTTATGTAACTATTGTGCTTGGTAGCTTTGTGTTGTTTGGACAAACCACCAAATGCCAATTGGAAGTTGTAGGAGGGGTGGTGATATTAAGGTATATGAGGATGGGTGGGAAGTTCTGGTCAATTCCATCTCTTAAACTTTGTAGTTGGCCATTTGTTGCCCTTCCATTCTGTGTGGGATCAAGCGTTGGAATAAGCTGCAGTAGAAAGATGATTTGTCTAATGTGTCTTTTGTGATTTTTGCATGCTTTCTGGTATTATAATTCCTTTACAGCAAAAGCTGTGCCTTTTTCTTAAATATTTTAGCTAGTTACAAAACTTCAAGCACAACTGGATTAATGGTCCCAATTTTGTACTTTTCTGTTGAGGTCGTTAAATATATTTTAGTTCTATCCCTCGATAGAATTTTGGACTCATTACCATGATCCCTTTATTCACTGTTAAGGTCATATTTTCCTCTTTTCTAGTTCCTTGATACAAGAACTGTCACTTTGCATAATATGATTTATCTGCTAAGTGTCAAAAAATTATCAGATTAGATATATCATTTTCTTTGAAAGGTTTGAGATCAGGGACATGTTTGAAAGAACAAGGAAACATGTCATCTTTCCTCATATATCTTAGTTTGGAAGGGGAAGAATTAATTATATTATTTCCTGCCTGTGTGCCATCTGTAGGCTGTATTTTCAGCATGTTTTCCTTTTCAGAGTTTGTCTTCCTTTGTCCTGTAGTGCCAGGGGCAAGTTCTTGTTGAGAGATGTTTTGTCAATTACTTTTTGGTCCTAGTGTTCTTATGAATGATCTTTTGATGTGTTGGAGTGTGAATTCTGTTTCAGATGGATTACTAGTTTCTAGTTGCCTCTTGGGCATTGGTATAGTGGTTTTTAAAGCTCCTCTATCATTTTGAGATTTGTAATGGGAAATTACTGTTTCTCTGCTCGATGTTTCCCGAGTGTTGGCATTTATTCTATAGGTTTTTACCAGTTCACTATTGACAGTTGCTTTGGCTAGACTGAATCAAATTAAATCTGAACGATATGGGGAAGCAATGGTGTAGTGTATTCGGTCTTTGGTCTGATGGTACTCCTTACCTTGTGAATGCTTTGTCTTCTTGAGGTCAAGGATTCAAGTCCCTCTCCCCTCCCCCCTAAAAATAAAAAATAAAAAAATGGTGTAGTGTATTCAGGTTTTTAGTCCCAGGTTTCCATTCGTTGTGGGTAACAACAATTGACAGGTCATGGCACTCAAGTGCAGACTGAGGTACTTGCTGGCCATTTCTTCTGTTTAAATGTAGTTGGCACTCATTTGCATGTTGGGATATTGTTCTTTCTACTAACTTCGACTGTTATGCTTTTGTAATGGCTGATCATGTTGCTATGGTATTGGCTGGACTTGTAACATGCCTGTGCATTTACTTGGCATTGTGTAGGTGGCGCTGTTCCAGCAGTCGCTCAACTTGCATCATCATCTTATCATGCAGTGGTCTCATCTTCGTCATTGCCACCTCCATCCTCTCGGGATGACAAGGTAGGCAAATCCACAGCGTCCTCCACTCTATAATTGTGTGGGAGGGGAAGAGAGAGAGAGAGTGCTTTGTTGTGCCTACTAGAGTCCAGGCCATTAGCCTTAATTGCTGGCCGTAAATGGCTCCCAGAAGATATATTAGTAACACATGACCAAGTTGACGACTACCGCTTCAGTTAGGTGGGCTGCAACAGATATGACGTTTTGTACATGCAGAGTAAATTTCACTTGGGCTTGCTCAGAAACTACAATATATGATTGTTGTTCGATCGATAATTATTCTTTTCAAAAGCAGAAAGTTTAAGCTGTGTACGTATTATGATATGAATTTTTGTAAATTGGAACAACAATTATGCTGCGGCTATGGTGCTTTAGATACTGACCATATCTTGCTTGCACGACTCCTCGTCTGATGTTTTGACATTTATGTTTCGGATTATCCATAAGCAAGAACAATACAGGCAAATTGTCTCTTCGAGACTGCTAAAGCAGGTGAATTTTGCTATTTGTTTTCAATACCTTCAATCTTATGACATAATCAAGAGGAGAACCAGAGTAGCATGGTAGAACTGGTTCTGGATGGGCTTCTGCTTGTAATTTTCTTTTAGAAAAACTTAGGTGGATACATTTTGATGCCTTCTTTTTTACTTTACGATAGTTATTTTGCATTGTTACGGGTCTCATTAGTTCGAAAATAAGCAAACTTAACGAAATTGTAGATGCATCATCCTTGCTCTTCTTTTGTATATGCTTCATAATGCTTGGTTGCATAAGTGCATCGCTTATGTGTTGGGATGATAATCAAGCCAGAGTTTTACAAGCTAGAGTCAAACTTGTTTTTTTAAACGAGTTTAATAAATTGTTTAAGTTTGGCTTGTTTAGAAAATGAGTTGAGCACGAGTAGCTCGATAACTTTAAATATAAAAAAGTCGAGTTTTGTGAGTTTGAGTTGAGTTTTTTAGACTTGTTTTTTAAATAAACTTAAAAAATTATCCAACTTCGATTTGTTTAGTACTCAAGTTGAGCTTGAGTCGAATCATATTTGAGTCTAGCTGAATTAAACTTAAGTTGAATCAGAGTAGTTTATCTCAATTATCAGACTTATTTATATGCTCTTCACAACATGCGTGCAAGTGTGCAAAAAAAGAAAAGAAAAGACGTATTTAGCCTTATTTGGTCACTCTGCCAATCATGCCATTGTTTATGTGACATTTTCCATTATGTTCCTCGCAGGAAAAGATTTTCTTTAAACAAGTATTTGAGCAGAAAAAAAAAAAAGCAAAAAGAAAAAGGAATGAGGATTTGGAATCATATCATTCAGACGATACTCGTGCAAAACATTGTTGTAATCTATAACTAATATCATACAATGTTTTATGTTCCATATACAACTGTTGTTACTTTTTTATGTAAGTGATGGTTAAGAATTATTCGAACAACTTGTAGAATATAACGAGAGTATAAAAGAAGAGGGACTGAAGAAAGTATACGTACCAAATACTCCTCAACAGCCAATGGATAAATTAGCAAAATCTAGTGTTTCTAGATACATATGATTTATGGGTGACCGTCTACGGATTCTGCTCCTCTACTTTTCCCTAAGAACAGCAGACCCTGCTGTTCGCTCAAAACGACACTGTCTTGCAAATTTTTTTTTTGCTTGTTAAACGACATCGTTCTATTTTTCTTCAACAGTCCCAAAAGTCAACTTTTGGCACTATTCTTGGCGCACTCCTACACCAAAAACGGATCCTCTGGTTTTGCGATTCTTCGTGCACAATTGGAATACCAAGAAACGAATCAAGATTTGTTTATTCAGTTTTGCGATTCGTCTCCTTCGTGCATTTCGGGTATTCTTATGTCCATTTCAAATATTTTTAAGTTGATATATATTATATATGAATGAATATACAAACAAATCCACAATTTTACATTTTTATTAGCTGGATTTTTCTTGACCTAAATTTAAATTTTAAAATTTTGAATCTTCGGTTGTTTTGTTGATTTCTTTGATGATTATTAAATTTTATGATATGATTTAATTGTGATGTTTTGGTTTGTTGTTAATTTATATTGATCGTGTGTTTGAACCTCATCGCCACCTTCTCCATATAACATATTGTAAAAAAAAAAATACATTGAAGCTTGTTTTAGTGTTAATACAATAATTAGTCCATTTTTTTTTTTGCAGGTACTGACATTTATGATGGAGTCCGTTGCAGTTAATGAAATTGTGAACACTAGTATTAGTATGCAGTTTGACGGATGAAGATGTTTATGAGTTTTATAACAAAAATGGAGGTTCGGTCGGATTTAGTGTGAGAAAAGACTATCACAATAAAAGTAAGAAAGACCAAATCATGATTTATAGAAAGTATGTTTGTTGCAAAGAAGGACAAAGAGATGTGGATAAAAGGAATTGAAAAGTAATAAAGTCGCGAGCCGAGACACGAACCAAATGTCCGGCTCACATGTGCATATCCCTCAATAGGCAAATTGGAAAATTTATCGTGGTCAAATGAGAGGATGATCACAATCATTCATTGCACCTTAAGGAATGTGTGCATATGATGTCATCCCAAATGAAGGTTTCTACTGTGCAAGACATTCATGTTGACATGACAACGAATTGTAGGATATTACTTAAAGATTTATATGAACTTATGAGTACCCAAGCAAGTGGAAGAGAAAATTTGGGGTTAACTCAGCAAGATCAAAAAAATTACATCCGTGATAGGAGGCAACTAGAGTTGAGATATGGTGAAACTGGTAATTTGTTGAATTATTTTCGGTTAGAAGCGGTTAAAAATCCATCATTTTACTATGGCATCCAGTTGGATGTTGATGAGCATATTACAAATAAGTTTTGGGCTGACCCAAAAATGATTATTGACTATGGTCATTTTGGAGACGTTGTCTCATTTGACACAATATTCCGTACGAACAAGGATTATCGGTCTTTTGCATGCTTTGTTGACTTTAATCATTTTAGAAAAATTGTAATTCTTTTGTGTTGCATTATTGTATGATGAAACGGCAACGTCGTTTCAATGATTGTTTGAGACATTGTTGCAAGCAATGTCTGAGAAGAAGCCTATCACCATTTTTACTAACCAAAATCAAGCAATGGCTAAGACAATAATCTAAGTGATGTCAGAGACTTATCACATGCTATGTACTTGGCACCTTTTCCAAAATGCTTTAAAACATCTAGGGAATATATACAAGGATAGTTCTAACTTTGTCACCAAATTACAAAAATGCATCTACGAATATACGGAAGAACGTGAATTGTTTGAGACTTGGAACATTTTGCTTGATGAGTATAATTTGTAGGATAATACCTGGATGAAGACAACTTGGACTTTGAGGGAGAAATGGGCTAAGGTGTATATGAAGAGAACTTTTACAACATGTATGAGGAACACCTAGTTTAGTGAGAGTTTGAATGCAAAATTACGAAAGTACTTAAAGCCAAATCATGATATTGTTTAATTCTTTACTCACTTTGATAGAGTTATAAATGATAAGAGATATGTGAAGTCGGAAGAAGAGTACCATGCTAGGCAAAAGTTGCCAAGAACGAATTTAAAAAAAGCTCCCATGTTGGTGCCAATTGGACAATGCTACACTCTTCCTGTGTTTGATTTATTTCATGACGAGTATGATACATTCCAGTGTGCTATTGTGAAGCCATGCAATACTATGGACCAACAACATCAATTTGTTGTTAAATTGTTTGGAAAAGAGATGGAGTATTTGGTATGGATAAATGCTACTAAACAACTTGTTAGCTGTAATTGTTGGAAGTTTGAAATGGTTGGAATATTATGTAGTCATGCACTTAAAGTTTTGGACACAATGAATATTAAGCAAATTCTTGAAGACTACATAATAAAGAGATGGAGATGAGATGCAAGGAATATTCATACACCAGATTGTAGTGTATCAAATGTGGAGGATCCTAAGTTGGTGGCAGTATCTCGTTTTAAGCAACTATGTCCTAGAATGGTACAATTAGCAGCTCGTAGCTCTGATCTTAGATCTCCACATCAGTTGGTGACTCGAGTCATTCATAATTTGTTTGCACATGTGGAGAAAATGTTTGCATCACATATTGATGAAGGTAGTACTTCATTCGAAAGCACATTTGTGGATAACGAAGGAATGGAGAATGTGGATCCTAACATTTTACGAGTGAAATGTATAAAAAATAAGAATGGTGGTTACAAAGGTTGGGGTCGACTCAAGTCGTAGCATAAGAAGCCATTTAAGAGGAAGAAAGTAGTTACACACCATTCTAATATGTCCAAGGTATGACACTTCAAACATTGAATGATTTTTTTATATTTACTTAACATACGACAATATTGATTTTAGGATTATTTGTCATTTAGGTGCCTTCATCTTCACAAACATTATCTACACAACTAGTATGTTCACAAGTATCCAATACTCAGGTATGTTAGTTTATTCATACATTGATTTTTAATGTTATATTCTTATTGATCCATTCTAATTTATGTAGGATATGTTATTTGATGCAACACAAATGCATTTATTCGGTGCGGAATCCTTCTTCATGAACGAGAACTTCTATGATTTTTCAAGGATATTTGAAGAACAAGAGGGCAAAAGTTGTGTTTATGCTGCCCTCCATGATTGCAGGTGGCTGAGTTGTTAGTGCTGTTTTTCGCTATTGCTTGATGCTGATGGTTTTGCAATGAAGTTGATGTTGTTGCTACAATCCAGTTATGACATTTTTTTTATTCTTTTGAAATGTGAAATTAAAATGTATTCTTTTGCTATGGGGATGTTGGATCTTTTATTGTCTTGTTTTAGAAAATCAATCATCCCTTTGGAAACATCTGTGTACATGAACTCGTTGTCTTGTTGAATTTAAATTGTTTAATTATATTGAATCCAAACATCCAACATGCATTGCCACTATCATCCAACAAATGCTTATAATACCATCATCCAACATACAAAGATTACACATATCATCCCTTCAATGTCACCATCATCCAACAACCGTTACACTAACACTCCAATAAATGCTAAGTTACACCACCATCATCCAACATAATGCTAAGTTATCCAATGCACACAAAGATTAAACATCTCATTTTAATGCAATACCACCATCATTCAACAATCCAAAGTTATCCCACCAACACATAAGTAGCATTACATAAATGAAACAAACCATTACATAATTAAGAAAAGATCCTTTCCATAAATGAAAGTAAACTTTTACATCATTTTATTATTACAACCATAAACAACTTCACTAAATTAAAGCTAGAAAGTAACATGAATATGTATCGTATCAACTCAAGCCGTTGCACTCGACTGTAAAGTCCATCACTTCGTAACTCAATTGTAACATATTCAACTCTTTTTATTTCATTAAGATCACTTAGAATTTTGGGCACAATTGTAGCAGATGATCCAACCATGCAAAAAATATTCATCCCACCCTTTTGGCACAATTGTAGCATAGCTTTCTTGTATTATCTTTAGTAGAGCTCCAGTAGTCGAAGATGCAATGTTGTAACCTACATCAAGCATAAGTAACTTGCATTATTAATACACATAACTATATTAGTCCATCATCTTCTTTTCGCCAACTTAATCATAATGGCTATGTACCCATTTGAACTGTGAGCTTGAAGTTTCATTTAGGCTTTGTCTTTGTATGTCTGTACTTTGAGAACAGACTCATAATCATCTGCATAGTAGATTGTTTTCATATAGGAGTAGCAGATATGAGGAGCTCCAAAATACTGAGCCACCATTTGGCCAATTGGGCAACCGTAGTAATAGTAAAATGATGAAGAAGAACACAGCAAATGCAGTGAATTCTTTGTAGAAAATCCACAAGAATTATGGACTTAATTACCTCACTATAACTAGTTTAGAGTAAACGTACTTTTTTGGTCAAGTAAAATTGTGGCTCAGTATTTTGGAAAATGACTATAAAGACTTTTCCAATCAGTAATAGCTTAGTATTCCCCTTTGGGGGCAGGAATCAATCTCGCCTGATCTGGTTGCAAGTTGATGTTTCGAATATCATGCATATGCTCTGGGATCTGTCTGTACTCATTAGAAAAAGATAGTCCAATGTCATTGTCTATTCTCGATGTTAGAATTACTTTTTCTATAAAATTGAGGCCCAACACTGCATTTACTTTTTTTTTCCTAAATTGTTCGAGCCCTAAATTGTCCAGATTTGAGCAACTTCGTACGTTGGCGTCGGCATCAGTGAAGGCATAGGTGATGGACTGTTAGATTTTTTTTGGGTCTTTGACTTTAGCATCATTTTGGGTCTTTGACGTTTTTGGGGAATGAACGTCTGTGGAATGATCGTAGTCGATGGAATGAAGACGTTTTTTGGGGATTGTTTTGGGTCTTCGACAGTTTTCAGGTTTTTTTTTGGGGTCTGATTGGTTTTTTTAAAAAGGCACCAAACGGTGCTGTTTTAATAGAACAACAGGGGCTGCTATTCCTCACGAACAACAGAGGATCCGAATTCGATCGTCTACATCCAGAGCTTGCATTGCAGCATGAGTTTATAGAGTAAGTGATGGAAAGAGCTTTTCAATCACTGAAAGAAAAAACAGATGCCAATATTCTTTGGGCTACAAGGTTCAAGAATTATGTACACAATTGCTTATATTGTTTCTGCATTTGGGTTCTCAATATGTTTATACAAGGCGTACTTGGCAAAACCCAGCGAAAAAAAAAGGTGTACTTGGCGATCATACTCTCAAAACAAATTTTTTGGAGCTTAGTCATTCGAAACCTATTCAATCTCATGTGTCTTTAAATAAATTTACAGGTTCATGTAAAACAAGGGCTAGATGTTTAATTTTAATTCTTCGATTTATTGATTTGGGAACAATTTCGTAACAAAAGAAATCTTTTAAGACAATTTGAGAAATAGTCATCAAACAACATTTTTATTTCCATAAAATATAGTCGTTTAGTTGGACCAACCCAGCTGACCTAAAAAAAGAATAGTTAAGTAGGCTAGAGTCCCTCATTTGGTGTGTAAACTAACTTTAGTCCCACCAAATTTTTAGTATAAAAAAAAATCCTTCGTGTTTTGAAAAAACTTACATGCAGTCTCTATGTTGGCGCGAATAGTAAGGGGCAGGGAAGTTACTGTATTTTCATTACCCATTTTTTCCTCATCATATGATTTTCAACCTAACAATATATGTTCCTTCTCGACAAAATTGGAATCAAACTTCTTCATATTTTTCTTCGAAATTGTTGAATCTGCGTGCTTCTTGAGATACTCTATGATCTGAAATTAGAGTTTTGTTGTCCACGTTGGGCAGTGGAATCACATTCGAAGTGCAGTTGTCTTCGACCATGTTCGTTGTACATGTAATGTTGTGAATGACTTCGCTACCGAGGAAGAGGCAAAATTACAAAACGAGTACAAATGGGTGTTTAAAGAAGTAAAGGAAGATCGATTTTGCTTATATTGAGCTCAGTTTAGGGTTTGAATGCAATGGAGTAAGTTTTATGGGTTTTTGACTTATTGTTATGGTTTTCTAAGCCTTGAATTTGAAGGTTTGATAATAGTTGGTTAGCTTTTAGGGTTTTTTTTTTCTTGTATTTGATGATCTGTGTTTTAGTATACATATATGATAATGTGTGTTTTAGCATGCCCGTCTGACAATCTGTATTTTAGTGTACTTGTTGAATGATATGTGTTTTAGTGTATCTGTCTAACGATATTTGTTTTAATGTACCTATCTAAATATCTTTGTTTATTGAGAAGAAAGTACATTATATTTTTTTAATGTATTGGTCTAATAATCTGTTTATATTTTTAGTTTGTCTGTCTAACAATCTGTATTTATAGAAAAGAATGTACATTATGATGATGTAATTTTTTAGAATATGTGTTTTAATTAAATGATGGCATTATCATTATTTTTTGTAATTTTTAAAGGGCGTTAGTTATGTATATTGTTTTGACTTTTCAACAGAGACCTAGTCCAAAAGAAAATTAGCAAGTGAATTTTTTTTAGAATTCTATTGGGCCTAGGGACCAGCCTCCAAAAAATTTTAGAATCCAACTAAAACAGATTTTTTTGTTAGTTTTTTTTTTTAAAATAAAGTTAAATAGGATGACTCTTTTCAAGAGCACAAATTCTAGTTAGGTACTCTCTTCTGAGCATTAACTTTTTTATTTACTTTCCCTTGTCCTCTTCTTTTGTTAGGGACAATATCTTTTACACTCACAAGTCTATCACGTTTCAGGCATGCCTTAAACTCATTTGCATCAGTACTACCATATTGTCCTACAATAACATCAATTTTTGTTAGTGCATTTGCAACAAGCACATGTGACTTTGTTACTGTATTTGTGTCGGTGAATGCATCAAGTAAATTATTTGCAATACCTTGCAAATGAATGATCCTTTAAATTTTTAGTTCACATTGATTTGTTCGGTGATCAAAATAAGATAACGCTGGAACATTCTAAATAAGTTCACACTATTATTCGGATTTTTTATTGTCTCCCCTTAATGGTGGAAAAATTGATTCATCAAAATGACAATATGAAAAAATGTTTTAAATATATTGTCAGCTAAAGATTTAAGGTATCTAATTATTAAAAAAAAGTCAAATCCATACATACCAAGTCGACATTGTGGGCTCATTTTGGTCCATTGTGGTGGTGTAATTTAAACATATTCATCACAATCAAAAACCCGTAAATGAGAAAGATATGGTTGTTGACCATGAACAAGTTGTGCTGATAAATATGTATGATATGCAGTTGATCGAACACGAATTAAAGATGCGGCATACAATATAGCATGTCATCAGGTAGAAGCGGGTAATTTTTTCTTCATGAGTATGAGCCGAGCTATCAATATGTTTAATAAAAGACTCAGTTAGACCATTCTGTGTATGAATATGTGTATCTGGATACTCAATATACATTCCTACTAACATACAATAGTTATTGAATGTCTGAGATGTAAACTCACCAATATTATCTAAATGAATTGTATTTATTAGATAATCTAGGAATTGTGCTCAGAACTAGATTATTTGAACGAGAAGTCTTGCAAATATGACTTTTCGTGTACAACATAGACACACATGTGTCCATCTTGTTGATGCATCTACTAAAATCATGAAATAACAAAATGGCCCACTCGAAAGGTGTATTGGTCCACATATATCTCCCTAAATTCGTTGTAAAAAATTAGTAGATTCAGAAATCAATTATGAAGAGGATGGTTTGACAATCAATTTATCTTGTGAACAAACTAAACATGAATGATCACTTAGTAAAAGAATAATATGGTTCTTTAGAGAATGTCCATGTGAATTCTCAATGATCCTACATATCATTATTGATCTTAGATTACCAAGACAATTATGTCAAAGCATAAAATTCTTTAGATCAGCGTATTTTTTGTACATCACAACATTTAATTCTACAAAATTTATTTGGTATGTACAACCCATAAGAGAGAGTACAAAGTTTTTCTATTACATACTTTGGGCATGATACAATAAAAATGATGTATAAATACTCCATGTTATCCTCATTCGTTGTTTTAAAGTGATATCCATTACACTATACATATTTAAAACTTAGTAGATTTTGCTAGGTCTACTAGAATATAATGCATTTTCAATAAAGAGTTTTGTTCCTTTGGGTAATATCACATTTGCCCGACCAGAGCCTTCAATCAAGTCTACAATACTTGATATTGTATTAACCATAGTTTTAGATAATGTTAGTTCAAATAAATATTTTTTTTGTCACGAAGAATTATGTGAGTTGTAGTACTACCCACTAGATATATCTATATAATAAAGTAGAACAAAAATTGAATCCAAAAGACAAAGAGAGATCCAGGTCGTTTTTAGATAAAACATAAACACATCCAATGCACAATGTAATCCCAACATAAAAGACAGTTCAGATCATCTCAAAAATTTATATCTAACGGTCTACAGTGAGGATTAAAATTTTCTTTCCCGCCCAACACAAGCTTTTGTCTCATGCCTCTCCCTCTCACTTTTGCCTCTATCTATCTCAGGCCTTTCTCTCTTCCAATTTATCACGCCTCTATCAGATGGAATCCATTTCAAATTTTCTCTCAATCTCAAATCTCACTCATAATAGTGGCATTAGGACGACTATGGTAAACATAGAGACAAACAAAAGGCATAGAGAGAGAAGGAGAGGAGAAAGGCAGACAAAAATATCTTGCGAGCAAGTCAAAAAAGTGGAAATTTTGCGAGCACACAAACCTTCACCCTCTCTCTCTGTCCTTCAACAGTGTGGCAACCACAGTTGCCACCACAGTCACCACCGAACAACACCCCACACCCCCACAACACTATCGAAAGCCTCCCTCAGCCCCCAATGACCACCAAAAAAAGAGGGTGTGGCCTGCTATGGACGACAAAAACACCCCCACACCCTCTTTTTTGTCCTGCTATGGTGCTCATGCTTTGCTGAAGAAAAGACATTAGAGATTCGACAAGTACCCATGTCACAATTCCTCTCGGTATGCACTGATTCAATTTTTTTAATTTATTTTCTGTATCGAAGCTTTGCTCTCTATCTCTCTCTCTTTCCGTATGCGTCTTTCTCCGCTGCTCATCTCTCCTTCTGTTGCTCATACTGCACGGACTCTCTGTTGGAACTCTCTGCAGCTCCGACTAATTCCAAGTACATGCTTAAACTCTCTGTTTCTCTCCTTCTCTCTCTTGCTTTGTGCTTGTATATGTTGTCATTCTCCCCTCTCTGCTTCTCTATCCCAAAACACTCACATTGCACAATGCTCATAAAGTGTTCGATCAAATGCCACAGAGGTGTTCCATACACAAAGCACTCACAGTGTATTGTGCACACACTCAGTGTGCACAGAGCACACACTATTTATCACAGAACACACACATATGAGAACTTAATCAAAGCTTTAAAAAAAAGGAAGAAAGGGAGAAAATTGGTAGAACGTATGACTCAAAATAAACTTGAACCATGCTCACTGTATCAAAACAGAGAAATAAAAGTAGAGTTGGTAAATCATTCAAGCCTTTTATACAAAATATGGATTCTCATACTCACAGTCACCACCGCAGTCCATCGAATATTGTATTGAATTTTTTGCTTGGTATCTATTTGTATTGACCTCAAAGTAAGAGTATTTTTTTTTCTTTTGTTTAATGGCTTGATTCATGGGTTGTTTCTGCCCTAGAGTTTGTGTTCATTTTTTGCTTAATCACCCGAAATGGGTTGAATTCTTGGCTGATTAATTATTTTGAGTATTATATTTGTGTTTTTGTTGCTTAAAAAATATGTGAATTTGGATTGTTTTTTCAGAACTCACTCGTACTTCTAATATTTCTTTCGGTGTGTTGTGTAGGAATCGTTGCTTCAGGACTCGAACGTTAATGAATCTAATAACATCGGATCAACCTTCGTCAACAGCAGCATCTCAAGCTTCAACACCAACAATGATTATAGTGTCATCGTCATCTTTTTCTACACAACAATGTCATGTGGTGGCAAAGCCGCAACCATCATATTGGATTTCGAAGAGCTGGACTCTTTTTGGTATGTTTTAATTGCAATGCAAAAAATCCAACGTGGCTATCTAACGGTTACTTACGACATCTTCCACTGTCATTTATTTTGTTCAGCCCATTCTTGGAGTCCACCTCAGTTGTGCTATTTCATTGTTGGATTTTAGAGTTTTTAATATTTAATTTCAGTCATTTAATTTGATTTCTTGGTTAATTTTGCCACTTTTGCTAACTTTTTTTAATAAGTTTCATTAGTTGAGTTGATTTTCTCCACTACATCAACCAAATTGGTTTGGTTTGGTTTGGTTTGGGTTTTTTGGTTGCTATTGGTGTTAATTTCTTTCGTCACATTTGTTTAGTTGCTTTATAAATGCTAATGCATTAATTCTCCTAATTTGAACAACTGATACATTTGAAGAATGGAGGCCAAGGAAAAATATACATATGCTAATGCACTTAATTTTTGTTAATGCCCTTTGTCTACCACCACTATCGACGGCTGCACTTTTCTATTTCGTCCCTCCATGCTACTTTCTTGCGCTCACCATAGTATGAGTTTCTTTTCTTTGAATAACTCTTCGTTGTACAAGTATCAGCTTGAAAAATCAGAATACATCCTGTGATGCTATACTAGATTCAATTCTTTTATGAATATTCTGAAATATTCGTAGTATGTTGTGTTGGTCAAATTGCTCTTAGTAGTTGTTATTATGTTCTTTTTAGTCAAATATTTGTAGTTATTATGTTCTTGGTAGATTAAGTAAGTGCTTGAAGACACTCTATCATGATAATAGTATTCAACACCATTGCTAGGTTTTTATGTTTATTACTATTATAATGTTGTGGTAGTTGGTAAATGGTTATGTCAATTGACCCCAAAAAAATTGAGGACTACAGTGTGATAGTGAGTCCGATAATTAGTTTGATATTGTTGATTTTGTATCTGAAAGGTCCAAGTTGATTGGAGATTTTGTTGACCAACGATAATTCTCATTTTTTCTACTTGGTAATTTTTTTTTTTGTGTTGGTTAGTGTCTTTAGGCACAATGTTTGATTATGAGTTGTATTTACAGATTGGTATTGTCAGTTGGAACATGTTTTCAAATGGCACTTTGTCAAATGTTTTTTAAAGATAACAACTGGTTTATATCAACTACTAAATTTTTGTTTGTTACACCAACTATTTTGACAACTATTTTGATCTAAGATTCACATGTGGAGTTAGGGGTGGAGCCAGGATTACTCTGCAGTGGGGGCAATTTATAACTCACTAATTGGCCAAGTTAGACTCAAGTTCAATACTTTATCTTTGAATTTGTATCGGATAACTACAAAAAAAAAAAAAAAATAGTCCTCCCATTAGTCATTGCACCCGTGTAGTCATGATTACTGAAATACTTGTTCATTTTCTCAAGGTTTTGGTATGTGGCATTTTAACAAACATTAAACAGGTAACAATGGTATGGAAAGAAAACAAGCAAGTATTTCTCATAGACCACAAATCTCTCTCTCAGAAAATTAAAAGATTCAACAAATGATCAAATCTCTACAAATCTAAGAAATTTTAATGGTTATTAGATTACCTACCGATAACTCTCATAATTTTTTTTAATGATTATTATATTACCTTTCAATAACTCTCATATAACCTTCTACGACTTCTATTACGGGCAGATTTTACACAATAATTAGCAAGTGGATAATCATGCTTAGAAAGAGACACAAACACAAGGTGGAGAAAAATGAATTATATAGCAGAGAATGGTTGGTTTGATTTTGTGATCAAAGAGGAAGAGAGTAAAGAGACAAAAACAAGAGAATGAGTGGAAGTCTGAACGAGCGGAAGTCTGAAGCCAACTTAGTGTAAATTATAAAACTAACCCCAAATGTTCTATAAAACTTTCAATGGGGGCAAGTTTTAAATACTTCTAAAATTTTTTAAAATTATAACTAGGGCCCAACAATTTTTAAAATTGCAGTGGGGGCAGTTGCCCCCACTGTAAATCCGCCCCTGTGTGGAGTCATAACTACATGTAATATGTTGTGGATAGTAATGGTGCTGAATAGGTGGTTGAATGTTGCAATAGTGGACCATGGTGTAATGAAAGTTACTAATAGATTTTTAAGGTACGATGATAAAACATATAATTGTGTATACATGTTTAAATATTTTTTTAGTTTTTTTTAGAGAGAATTTTGTTCATGCTTTTATATATATTCATTGGCTCTAGATATTTATTCTTATTATTATGTGCACCAATTTTTTCTCTTGCTAATGTTCATTTTTTTAGTTTTTAATTTTTTTTTTGTCTCACAGTGTCTTCAGGCATGGACAAAAAGGGAAAAAAATCAAATTGGTTTTCCAATCATTAAGCTTATGTTCCTGGCACTTTCAACTTATCATTGAACCTTCTTTGGTTTATTGGTTTGTGGATTGAGGTTTGGTGAGCTTTGTCAATTGATTAGAGAGACCTTTTTTCATGGAAGAAAGACATCCTGCCATTGAACTCATGGATATGCGTCAATAGAAAATAGTGGAGTTTAGAACTTTTAGGTCGAGTATCTTATGATGGGACTGAAATTAATGACTTTGATGGTTTTTGACTTCCCTTTGAAATATAACGTATATGAATGTAATATATTCTTAGATCAAGATCATTACTATTGAGATGCAAGAGATCACTTGATGTTTTTATTTTTTAATTTCTTGCGTTTAATGCATACAACCACCACTCCCCCTCCCCCCCCCCCATGTTTTGTTCTACCACCATTTCTTTGATGCGTTCATTCTTTGCTTTAATTTTGCAGGTTGTCTCTAATTCGCACACTCATGCCATTATTAAATTTATTGGTAGTTCTATTTGAGCAAATGTCACAAAAGAGTTGGTTGATGTGGGTTTCATTTTTTTGTTTGAT
>CM042191.1:8719376-8739846 GCA_023539305.1 Ilex asprella
TTATATTTAATACCTATTGTAATTACATTTAATACCCATTGTAATTATATTTAATACTATATTATAATTACATTTAATACCCATTGCAATTATATTTAATATCTTATGTAATTGTATTTAATACCCACTGTAATTACATTTAATACCCATTGTAATTATATTTAATACCTTATTATAATTACATTTAATGCCCATTGTAATTATATTTAATATCTTATGTAATTATATTTAATACCTACTGTAATTACATTTAATACTCATTGTAATTATATTTAATACCTTATTGTAATTACATTTAATACTCATTATAATTATATTTAAAACCCTACGTAATTACATTTAATACGCCACTGTAATTATATTTAATACCTTATTGTAATTACATTTAATACCCATTGCAATTATATTTAATATCTTATGTAATTATATTTAATACCTAATGTAATTACATTTAATACCTTATTGTAATTACATTTAATACCTTATTGCAATTACATTTAATTCCCCATTGTTGTGCAGGTCTTCTGCCTTTTATATATATATATTTTATTATTATAAGTATGTATAATTATATTTAATACCCCATTGTATAATTATATAAGAATGTATAATTATATTTAATTATAAGTCGTTACTCAGAGCCTACACCGATGTATGAACCTGCTCGACACTCCGCAGGGGGGTGGATATAGCCATGTAAGTATGTACTCATTAGCATTTCATGTATATTATGAAACTTTAATATTATATAAAAGTGTGTTTATTTGATAAAAATTAAGTGTTTGAAATTAATTTAAGTGATTTTCGCCTCATGTCAAGCCTTTGATTCTCTCCAATTTAAATTTATTCTTGTATAAATGAATGTTAACCCAATAAATATGTTGAATTAATCAATTATTTAACTTATCTTTATAGATTAATGGATTATATTTGTGTTTCCACGCGTTTCCATATTTTTTCTGCGTTTCCGTTGCGTTTCCGAAACGTTTCCGTTTTTTAGCTGATCGAAACGGTATTTCGAAACGAAATTTCGATCCTTGCTCTCACACTCTACAACCTTTATTTTCTGTTTATCGTATTTATTTTTCTCTTGAAATTTGAGAGAACCTCACCGTCTCACTAACTCTGGATAGCTGAGCCAGTATATGAAATTTGACTCCTATATCCTCCAAAATTCCAGACCTTCCCCCCCCCCCCCAAAAAAAAAAAGAAATGAAAAAAAATATTTATAAACCCACATACACAGACCTAAGGGAAAAAAAGAACGATAAAGAAAGAAAAGGAAAGGAATGGCCCTTCCTCTTCTTTGTCTTGTTTCTTAGCTGGAACTAATTTATCTGAACTTAGTAGTTTTTTATCGTTGTCATTGGTTGGCTAGATGATTTCCTGATTTCTGGTACTTTTTATTCTAGTGGCATTGATCTTCCTTTAATCTTTTCTTTCTGCGATTGTAGGAAATATCTAATTAAATGCTGTTGTAACTTCATATCTCTTATCTCCTAAAAAATAATGTGATGTGGTTCATAGTTTTATTGGTGTACGTCAGCATCATTTTTTTATTTTTTATTTGTAATAAAATTGTGTTGTAGTGTTTGACACTTCAATTGTATTTTTTTTTTCTTTGAGATTTATGGACCTTAAGTTCTCAATCTTAATTAGCTTGTTTTACAAATTGGTCCATAGTTGTTGGAACCAAGATCTTCACTGCCTTTTTCTCAAGCATTCTGCAGACACACTCTGCTTTGGTAAAAAAGAACTATCTCTGATCATCTCTCTGTTCTTGCTTCTTCGTTGTTTATTATATGAAAGGTTCAAGCATTGGCAGTGTGCTGTGTGAATTACGGATGTTACAAGCTTAATCCATATCCATTGGAAGACCTATCTAGACTCTTGATGATGGAGGTAACTGTTTCATCCATTAAAATAAATTGATAAATTATCAACATGCATTGGATCTCCAAACTTGTATGTGATCTTGAGTTGTTTTACTAGGAATCAGATGTGGAATCCTTCTGCAGTGGTTGCGGTCTGCAAACATACACAGATGAAACAGGAAAGAAGTTCTTGCCCACCAAGCAAACAAGTTTTTCCCACCCCAAAAAAGTGTTTCAGAATTACTCTCTTTTGCAGTCGGAGCGACTAGAGAGGTAGCTCCTTTTTTCTGTTACTCTGTCTTTCCCCCTTCCTCTTGTGAAAAGTTTAAGTTGAATATGAGAAAACAATCAAGAGAAATAACTGGGCTTTAGCTGAAAAACATAACTTGAAGGGTGTTGCTGAGTACGGGCAATGCTAGGGACTTGCTCAAAACCTTGCATGTACAGTAAATATTTAATGATTCCAGTTCAGTAGTTTATTGTAATCCCTCCTTAACTCGATAAAGTCTTGTCCCAAGACTCCCAATCTTTTTGGGGTCAGACAACTAAATACATCATATTTCTCCATTGTGTTCCTTCAAGGGTAACGTTTTCTATTAAATCACATTTGATTCAAAGTTAATTTCGGTCTACCTCCCGCCTTGCCTTGACTTTTCACAGTCCTAGGAAATGCAATAATTGTATTCACATTACTTATTATAACGTGTATGAGTTATTTTAAGGCAAATATGTAAAAAGGGTATAAATAATGGTCCAAAACCCAGTATCCATTACCTGCATTGTGACAAAAACTTATAGTACGCATGTTTGATACTTTGGCTACAATTCAATAAGTGGGTGGATTTATGGACGGGCTGCTGCAGTAATGAGAGCCAATGGCAGCATATTTTTGTGTAACAGAGGTTTTTGATGTTGTGTACCAGGAATATATGTTTGCACCTGGACCTTGTTATTCTGATTATGACACTGGAAGATTTTCTGCAAAGGGTCAGCTGAATGTGTTTGCTCTGTAATTTTTTAGCTAACTAACCAAGCTTCGGCTTTGCAGGGCATCAGCTGAATGCTCAAAGCTCCTTTGATTGCAAATTGGATAATGCGACGCAAGCAGTCACTTGCTTGGCTGAGAAAAGATTGCATCAGGGGCAAAAACCTCGTGGGCTTAATCAGATGCTGGCCAAAACAAAGGCTCTGCCATGGCTCTTGGTGGGGCAAAGGATACGAAGATGCCAAGTTTGTTTCACTTTCCCAATTTTCAGAGCTGATTTGAAACCCGTGTCAAGTACATATGGTCACGTGCTTCACCAACTCAGCAACTGATCCACATCCTCAGTTAGATATCTTTGGATCAGAGAGACCTGTCTGCGGTGTCTTCTTTAGTCCTGTAAATAATTGTCGCAGAAAGCTAGGCGATGAAGTCTCTACTGTATACTTTGTTGATGCAATGTATGGGTTGTTTAAACAAAAATGTTCTACCCGACTGAGGGGGGAGAGAGATCAAGCTTGATTCGATCCCAACCAACGTTCTTATTCTCCAGCTGACATGAATGGTCTTACACCATCTTGTTTCAACCTTACTCTCGACCTCTTTGGTAAACAAACCAACTAAAATGTTTTTCATGTTGGATGGTAGTATAGCTTTAAATTTGTTAATTGTTGAATGCTTACACCAATCTCCGTGCGAAAAGAAATTGATAATCCCTTGTATAAAATTGTGTATGGTTGACTTGTTTTATTATTGTTTTGTATTTTATATTTTCACGATCAATGGTCACAAAGAAAATAAAGACCTATGACTAAAATTATTTTCTTGGTACCATAGTGTTATTGGCATTGCGCTAATGTTGCTTGAAGCACAGTGACTTGCAAACTAAATTTTGAAGATAATGGAGCCCGACCATGTCCAAATTTAGAACAGAGTTGAGTCCAAATCCACCGTGCATAGTTGCACTGGAAACAAAAATGTTCAGAACTTTCATCTTCAAGCATGCACAGGCCACAATGAGTCACGATGTATGGATAAAATCAGGCCATCCAGGCGATTAGAGTGTGCTTGAAGAAGTTGAATTTGTTCCGAATGATGCCTACATAATCAACCTTAGTATGGGTCTACCTAATAAGGATTAACCTCTACGTTTTTAACTTCAATTTCCAATTGCCCCCTTGACCCTTGGGGCAATATTTTTCTGATTAATTTGGGGATTGGGGGGGAGGGGGGGGGGAGGTTTCGAGCCCATCCAATGGTTTTTTTCGGATAAAAAATAAAAGATCATTGATAAAAAGGCAGTATAAAAAATGAAAAAAAAAGTTTGACTAGTCGTCCAACCCAAACCACCTTGCCTCCTAGCCACAAAAGTAGAAAAGAAAAATCCGAACACATCCAATCTCTTGAGCAACAAAGTTATCCTACTGACCTCAATTCTTGATGACCAAAAAAGTCCAAAAAGATAAAATATATTCAATCCCCTGAGCCTTGCACCACATTATATCTATCTTCAAATACTGAGTCACCAACACATTGGACTCCATGAGACAATACAACTATCCAGAGAGAGAGAGAGAGAGGGGCAAAATTTCATTCTAGCTCTACCATGACTGGCAA
The DNA here is from genome assembly GCA_023539305.1 of Ilex asprella. Lineage (NCBI taxonomy): Eukaryota > Viridiplantae > Streptophyta > Magnoliopsida > Aquifoliales > Aquifoliaceae > Ilex > Ilex asprella. Next base: position 8,723,850 of record CM042191.1, read on the forward strand.
AAGACTTAAACAACTCAACCACCTTACAAAATGCATTCAGTTAAATCTACTTGGCCATTAGTATATGATGTACAAATGATGAATAAATCGTCCAATACAATTAGCCAAATCTCAAAAAAAAAACCTGGAAAAAAACTGATATCAACATATGAGCTGCACAAAGCGGAGTGGAAAATGAACTTTATGCCCAAATCAATGTCACGACAAAAAATAGCAGGAGAGCCAACCCAAAACAAAAGCCAACAACCGCCATGAAAGCCTGAAGAAACAGAGATCAACAATGTACTAAAGTTGAAAATAGGCGAAATTTTTTGGGAATTTAAGCGTTCATATACCTTCCCTTGTGACTCAAACTTAAACTCAACAGTGAACCACGATAACCCCTTGTCTACAAAAGGTGCAAGTGCTAGAGCCCTGCACGAGAAGCACCACTACAAAGTCACAACAGTTCATAAACTTGTGTTAGCTGCTAATTACAATAATAGAAGGAACTATTTTCTGCTGGAGTATTAGGAGATTTTCTCCATAGAAACTCAGTTGGAATCCAGACAAGAATAAATCCATAATTTAATAATGTCTCAAGTAGCCAAAACATAGGAAGTCATATGAAGTATGAACACATTTTCCGTACTAGTGCAGCCAGCAAGCTGCATGCATGGTCTCTAGCAATATATAAATCACTTTTATTTTGTTACAAGGGTTGGCATTGGGCAATGCCAGGTCACTAATCAACGTCACCAGCCCACTGGTAGGCCATCTGTCGGACTGTCAATTGATCAACGGGATGGGCAGACCTGGCCCAGGTAGATTAGGACAGGCCCACAGCCTGCCTTCTGTGCTAGCCCATGCGGACTTAGGAAGACCAGACTTATTGGGCCTTAAAGGCGCCATAAGTGGAGTTATATATATATACTAGGGCGCCTAAAAAATCGATCCCATTATATTAAATAATAATTTTTATTTCTTTCATTTCTTGATTACATCATTTAAAATTTATTTTTACCCATTATTTTTTTTTAAATATCGACAAAATTTTCTAAAAATACGTAATCTAACAAATTTTTCTCAACATGTATATATCATGTATAGATAATGTCTGAAATAAAAATTCCATTAAACTACAAATTAATCAAATATTAAATGATTGAACATGTTATAGAACTGAGTGATGTAATGTTTTTAGGGAGAAAAATATGTAAGGCATAAAAATTCAAATTGCTAAGCGTTTTTATCAATTTTAAAGTCAAAATTGAGGTACTAAATTTGTAATTAGGATTGAAAATATTATTTTTTTTTCACTGAAATAAACAACTAAATCTAACTAAGGTATCCAATATAATCGAACTAGGTAATAATTTTTTGTTGAAAGCTCTACATAGAAATCTTCCCACCAAAAACCAATCCCAATCTTTCACTCTTTTTTTTCATGTAAGAAGGTTTCAATATGTAAACACCATTAATTAATTTTTTGTCCAAATAAGCTCTAAGATTAAGGGAATGTTTTGCAAAGAGAAGTAGATATTAGAGAGTTTGATAGTTTTTTTGTGGAAAAAAATGAAGACTTTGTCAACCCATTTACAGATATCATGTACGACAATTTTGTAAATAATTGACATGTTAAAAAGCAAAAAATAATTTTTTTTATGTTGGATTCCAACTGTCAAATTCAAAGTCATTGCATCCCGAATGTCTTTTTTTAAATTCGCGAACTATCAATGGATCCAATAGTTGGGTCGATGGGTCATGTCGCGTAAGGAAGCATGATAGAGAAGCATAAAATATTGAGTGACACCCAAAATATCTCACAACACCCCGTTACAACATACAAAAAGAAATATTAATGGCTGCAAAATATTTTCTGGGGTTGAACTAAAAACCAAAGTGGTGTGTGGTTATGATTTTATTTATAACAAAATAGAACATAAAAATAAAGTTTGATTCACAAATTTATTTTTTTCTCATCTAAAAGTGTCCATTAGTTGGAAGGTCTAGTTGGTCAACATTACTAGAAGATGCCACACCAATATAAATTCTTCTCTAGAAATAAGGAACTTTTTTTTTGAACAAAAGAAATAAGGAACTTCAAACCTAAGAAATAGGGATACTTCCTCATGGGTGTCATGATAGTGTCAAACAAGACTACAAGTGTCATGAATAGTAAACTCAATCTCAGTCGGACACAATTAAGACAAGACCAAGATTTTTTTTTTTAAATAATGACTATTAACTATTAAGAGGGTGTGATTTCTATATTTTTATTTGTTTTTTATTATGCAACTTATATACTATGAATGTTAATTGAAGTAATGATATTTGATGAAAATAATGGATGTTTAATTATAATCAAAAAATAATATTTGTTTGGTCTTATTATTAATATTGTTATAAAATATATTTTGTTTTTAATATATTATAATTCTATAATTATCTAAAAAATATATTATATTATTTTTATTAGTCATATCTTTTATGTATCTTCGTGTCTGTATTGTATCAAATACGACACTTGTGCCCATATCCATGCTTCCTAGCTTGAGACCTTGTTACAACAATGAGACTATTCATCAAAATCTAGACCATAACTTATTTTGAATTTTTTTCAGCTCTTTGGTGGTTTTTTTAGTATTGGCAAATGTTTCTTTTCTCAAAAAAAAAAAAAATTAGTGGTAATCAAAATTTCAACCAAAAAAAACAGAAGCTACAAGGGTCAGTTTCGTTTTCTATTAAATCAGAGAGAGAGAGAGAGAGAGTAACTATTTTTAACCATTTCTTAGTAATTTTAGGTTGGCGATAATTAACAAGACAAGGATAAAGGCATGTGTAATGGTGCATATTGATTTGCAAATCTAACTGTAACTACGTAAAAGGAAAGAAAAGATAGATTTTTGTAGGTACATAACTATTTACGTTAGCCCAAAAGGACAGGTAGCTCCTAATAAAACGAAGTCCAAACGCAATTGATTTGTCTGAATACTACCCTCCGCAGGACTTACCTATCTTTGCTGTAATTTTTCCATGTTTCGGTGGAAAGTACAAATATAGAGTGGTTTTAACTTCTAATTAGATAGCAAGGGACCAGTGTCTTCGTGTTTTTGATTAAAAGAAAATTTCCAATTTTTTAAAAATCGGCAACATGTTTATTAATAACAAAAAATTACCAAACATCTTTTTTCTTTACACTTTCTTGGCTTTTTAATCATTAAAACAAAAACAAATACGACACCAAACATGCCCTAAGTTACAAAAATATAACAAAAGACACCTCCCAGTAAAAATGTGTGGGGCAGTAGCAAAGACATAAATAGAGAAGACTTAAAAAATCATAATAAGCTACTAAAGTAAGAATGCAAAACTATAGTATAGCAGCTCACCCTCCGGCTCTGAGAAGCTTAGTAACTTGGCTTCCAGCCCACACCATGGCCATTACTTTGAGAAACCTGCAAAACAACAGAGTTCATTCAATAAAAACTCCCAGCCACATTACAGAATGAGTCGTCACCTTTTAACTGCTGCAAAATAACCCATTCTTCCAGGTGCTGGAGCAACATAAAACCTATAAAGCAAATGAAATGAATCTACGTAAGTTGGCTAAATAATCTGATAACATGCACAGGTGAACTTGTAGAATAAAAACAAAAAAAACGAGGCAATTTACAAATACTTAAGTAGTTGACCCTGAACAATATCAATCCTGAATGGTGTGGTTGTTGTGTACTTGCTGAACTTAGATATCCACTGAATTTGGTTTCAGTTAAGTGAACATGATTTTGAATGTCAATGACTCAATTGTCACACAATGTGCAACAGTTTACTGGAGCAGCATTTTAGTACTTTTAAATAAAGGGCGCGGCTATCATGCCCACGTATCACCAGCAACCCCAGCAGAAAATTGATTTATGATATGGCACAGAAAAATAACTACTTGCAAGGAACTTCACAAACAACAATCTTCTACATATTTTCATCCAGATAAAATTTGAAGATGTATAGCAAGGGAAGATTCTTCCAATAAAATTGGGGGGGGGGGGCATTTTGAAAAACTCATTAATTGTACAATAAAAAGAGAAACATAAACACTTCAGAAGCACTTCTCAACTTTATTCATCTACTTTAATACTTTTAGGAATCCTCCCCAGTCTTACACCACACATCATTAACTCCAAACACCAAAATGGTAACTGTGAGGTATCTTTTGTTCATCAGTTAAACTACTCTATTACAATTCCAAATCTACAAAACTCATTTAAGAATCCCGATGGAACTCAACAGTTAAACTACTATATTACAATTCCAAATCTATGGAACTCATTAGTTCCTTTGAAGTTCAAACAATCTTATTCCATGGATTATTCTCAATTAAGAATTCCGATTTCATGATTATTAATATGTTTATATGTGTTAGAAGCTCTTTAGCCTTTTATTTGTATCTTTATTATGAATGATACTTTTTCATGATCGTGAAAAAACCCTAGCTCTCTTCTCTTTTTCTCAACTGTTTTTCTTTTCTTCCTTTTTTTTTCCTTTTTCTCTTCTCTATTTTTTTCTCTTTCTCTTTACATTAATTCAACATGGTATCAAAGCAGGTTTTGTGAATCTCAGATTCAACTACACGCGGAATACAACCAACTTTATTTTTGGTAAGCAAGAAGGAGCATTTCCTACTTTCCCAAATTTTTTGGTCCAATTTTTTTTGTCTATCCACCAAAAAAAAATTAAGATCAATAACGTAGTCGACTTGATGAGTAGAGTTTATCTATGATTTTTCAAGCTTTTTTTTACATTATTTGGTGCTTCATTCGATTTTTTCTTGGATTTTTTGGGAAAATAAGGCTAATTTTTTCAAATATGCAATTTTCAACCTTTTTTCGAGGGATTTGTTGTTTGTAATAAGCACGATGGGTGCCAATTTTGAATGCCAAGGGTTGCCAAGTGATCTGAATTTTTTTTGGAGTTTTATGGCTTCAAGCGATAGACATTTTTCTATTCAATGATAGTTACATTATGTGCTCTGACGATGATTTCACCCTTTTTTTATGATTTTCATGTTTGATTAAACCTAAGTTTGAGATATTAGTTGCATTTCTTGTTTTTTTTTAGCTTTTTCAACTATTTGATGTGTATCTGATCTTTAAGAAGACGTAGAAATCAAATTAAACATGATGGAACGTAGCATGTCTCTCAAAAACAATCAAAAAAAGTTGTAAGTTAGATTGGGATTCAAGATGAAAATTCCAACCTATAGACAGTGAAACTTGATGGCCACAATTACCTTATCTGGTTGCAGTCGGCTATGTTGTTTGTTAGGAGTAAGGCAAAGATGGTTTATTTGATTGAAAAAACTGAGAAACTGAAGACCGGTGATCTACTTTATGATAAGTAGGAGGATGAGAATTCAATGATTATGTCTAAGCTACTACACTTCATGCAACCAAAGATTAACAATGACTATATTTTTCTACGTATTGCCAAGGAGATTTGGGAGGCATGGGTAACATGGCACAGGCATAGAAGTTGAAATGTCAAATTGACAATACTAAGGAGAAGGATTCCTCTTTGGCAGCTTATTTGATGGGGTTATGGAAAGAATTGAATCACTATTAGAGACTTGACATGTAGTGTGCTAAAGATCCCTAAAAAATACAGAAGTTGACTGAACAAGAGAGGTTTATTGAATTTCTTGCTGGCTTAAATCTTGAGTTTGATTAAATTAGGATTCAAATCCTCTCTTCCTTTTCTATAGGAGGTATATGCTTATGTTAAGTGAAAAATGAGCAAGCAAGGTACCATGCTTCATCCTATGCCCCAGGACAGTTCATCCCATGCCACTTTTGCTTCTCGAAACAATCGGTTGGCAAGTAAGAAAGTTGAGAGAGGACGTGCAAATGATGTTGTATCTGATGATAAAGATAAGTTGTATTGTGATTGTTGCCACAAGTCAGGATATAATAGAGTGACTTGATGGAGATTATATGGTCGTCCTCTGTTTGGAGGTAGAGAAGGACGACTAGGCAATAGAGAAGGGTCTCGAGCCCATCTTAGTGCTGCAATGGAGACTTCTTCACCTAGTCTTGATCTTGCTCCATCCTCTACAACAGATATAATGGTTCTTACTAAGGAGGAAGTGGAGAATATACGTCACCTTATATTGAAGCTGGACACCTACCACTGCATCCACTTCTTTTGCCCATTTAGGTAATTTTCTTATAGCATTGAGTGTATCATGTAATATTCTTTCTCACCCCTAAACCATTGATTCAGGCGCGTCTGACCATATAATTGGACTATCCACTATGTTCTCAGCATGTACTGCTTGTTGAGGAAAACATGTTAAAATATCTTATGGCTCCTTATTATCTGTAGTAGGTAAAAGTTCTATTCCAATCACTTTCGCTCTATCTATCTCATATGTTTTCCACGTTCCTAATCTTTTGAACGATCTTCTTTCTATCAGTGGCATTACCATGAAATTAAACTGTACTATTACATTTTTCCCTTCACATTGTGTATTTCAGGACCTTCTTACGAGGAAGACGATTGGCAACAGTGAGGAGAGAGATAATCTTTACTTTTTGAATTCTCAGGAGTCAGACAATGTTACCATTATACAAGCTCATGAGTTAGAAAGAAGTGATACTTCTAAGGAGCAGATTTGGCTACTCCATTGGATATTAGGACATACTTCATTTCTTTTGTTGCAAAAAATATTTTTTTCTTTGTTTTCTAGGCTGAAGGTCTTTCAATTTCGTTGTGAAGTATATGAACTTGCAAAACACCATCATGTGCCATTTCGTATTAGTTCCAATAAAAATATATCGTCTTTTGTCCATTCTTCATACTAATGTTTGGGAACCTTCCTAGGTTGTTAGCTTGTCGGATTATAGATATTTTGTGACATTTACTGATGATTTTTCTTATATCAATTTGGTTTACTTGTTGAAAGAAAAAATAAAAGTATTCTCTTGTTTTCAGATATTCCACAAGATGGTACATACCCAATTCTATACTCAAGTCCGAACTATTCATTCCGATAATAGATGTGAGTATGTTTATTGGGGACTTAGGTCCCATTTTGCTAAGCATTGTATTATCTACCAAACAATTTGGTATTGATACAACTCAACAGAATGGAATTGTTGAGACAAAGTATCGACATCTATTAGAAGTTGCAAGGGTCTTAATGTTTTCTATGAATGTTCCAAAGTTATATTGGGGAGATGTCATACTTACCTCATCATATCTTATCAATCGAATGTCTTCTCGAGTTCTAAACTTAGAGCCACCGGTTGAGGTATTATCTTTTTTTTCTTCTTCTTCCTCTAACCTTTTTTTAGTTCTTCCTTGGGTGTTTGGTCGTGTTTGCTTTATTCACGTTCCTCCTCGGCTTTGAAGTAAGTTAGAACATAAAATAACCAAATGCATCTTTCTTTGTTATTCTCCTACACAAAAACGGTTACAAATGTGTTTATCCTCCTTCAGGCAAAAAAAATTGTTAATATGGATATCACATTTTTTTTGAAGCGGTAGTCTATTTCTCTCCACAGACTTCTCTCCAAGAAGAAAACAAACTTAGTATACCATAAAGAGGAACGGAAGAAGCAGATTTAGTTGGGCAATGCATGTCAGAGAGAAGATTAGAGAGAAATAAATTTCAATGTTGTGGCTTCATTAAATAGACAGAAGGACAACCTTTATTTATAAATTTTGGTCAAAACTCATTGAGACAATTAAAACAAGACCAACAAAGTAAAACAAGAAAAAACAGTGAAGGATCAAACAAAAAGAATCAATACATCCATAGACATTCTGCCCATGAATGATAAATCCTAATGAGTTCATCTTTCAAATATTTCGTTTTATTTTCTGTCATTGTTAGAAAAGTGACCAAAATTCCAAACAATTATAACAACTTATCATCAAAATTACCAAGCAAAAGAATTATGTAGGTATAGAGTTATCTTAAGGCGCACACGTAAATACTAAAGTAAATTTTTGTTCAATGACTGATTATCACGTAAGTTGTCTTCCATTAGTAATACTGGTTGTAAGAATAAATGATGAGACTGATAATTGCTGTCAAAGGTTGCCAAAGAAAATATTAGCATGCTCAGGAAACATCATCAGCATTAATGCCTTGATTGCTAAGCATGAGGATGTTATGTGGCCAAAGAAAAGAACAAGTCTCGTATGCAAGGAATATATGTGCACAGTTATCCACTCTATATAGCATACCACATGCCTTACCATTGAAGATATCATTTGGGTTTGCACTCATTATCAATATACAGAGAATTCAAATTTTATAAACGGCTGCCGTACTTTGGGACTGAAGCCGTTTCTTGTAAGTTGGGTTTACAATTATTTAACCCCTTCTGTTATTTTTGCATCACAATGCTCACCTTTCCTTATATTATTCCCCTTTTGCCCGATTCTGTTACTGTTAGCCTGTTAGCTGGACTTCTAATGTCACTGGGCATTACACCTTTAATAATAGCATCATGAGTTGCGTCATTTCAGTTTCTCTACCTTCAACCTCTCGTGTTAATGCAAAAGGTTTATTTGCTTCAGTAGCTAGTTCAGTCGAGGTCTGAGAGTACCAATACTAAATCGGAAGCATGCAACAGGACAAGTCACATCGACTTATCATTTCACAACAATACCAAAAACTCTTCATTTTGCTTATATATTTCCATCAAGTCATTTGAAAGGAAAAATGATTTCATCAGGGCACATTTTTATTTGGCTAGATATTTGTAGATAAAATGGTGTTCAAGTATTATACTTGAACAGGGTGAAGTTGTAGCCAAGAAGAAGTCCCATCATATCTATACTACTCTAAAAAGTCACTATAGTTGAAAAACTTTTAGTTACCCTTTTTATCCTTGAATAATGTAATTAATCCATTTTAATCCCCAAATGTGAACGAATAAAGATAAACCTCATACACCTGAAAGTGTCATTGATTACATGTAAGCTCAAGACGTTGTTATTAATCACATTCTCACCACTTTCTCCATTATTTGCAAGTACAAAAGTTAGAGAGGCAAATGAGCATAACTCTTAATTAACCCTATAATAATTTTAAATAATTCTAATTTTAGTGTGTATTTATAATAATTAATGTAACTTATTTTTGTTTAACTTATGTAGTGTCTCTACCACAGATTGTGAATAAAAAAATTTGAAAAAACTGTGAAAGGAAATGTGACTTTACTAATATTGGAAGTTAAATCACTATGACAATCAAGTTTAGTGGATAATCCATACTGATCAATCTCTTTATTGACTCCAATGTCAAAAACCTCAATTCTCTCTTTTAAATCCTCACTAACATCCTCACTTAGGCAAACACTCATCTTCAAAGGTGTTCTATGACTCACATCTGAAAGTGTCATTGATTACATGTAAGGTCAAGAGTTTGTTATTAATCACATTCTTACCACTTTTTCCACTACGTCAAGTACAAAAGTTAGAGAGGCAAAGGAGCATAACTCCAAATTAACCCAATAGTTATTGTAAATAATTCTGATTTTAGTGTGTCTCTATAATAATTAATGTAATTTATTTTCCCTTAACTTATGTAGTGTGTCTCTTCCACAAATTGTGGAAGAAAAAAAAACTGAAAAAATGGTGAAAGGGAAATGTGACTTTACCAATACTGGGAGTTGAATCACCGTGACTATCAAGTTTAGTGGATGATCCATACTAATCAACCTCTTTCTTGACTCCACTGTCAAAGACCTCAATACTCTTTTTTAGCCCCTCACCAACATCCTCACTTACAAGGAAACACTTATTTTCAAAGGTGTTCTGTAACTCATTTTGTATGAATGTATATGGATACGATATCTAACATGAAATTGTTAATTCTTGATGTTTTTGTCGTTTTAAGGGTTATTTTTGGTTGATTACATGAGAGAGAGGTCATCAAGACTCAAATATCACAATGGGTCTGAGATCATGTTGATGGCTTCTTAGGGATTTACGCATGGGTATTCTTTATGGAAGGGTGATTCTAAATTCAGCCTTCTTTGTAGTACTTGTATCAATATTGTTGGTATGATGTAAGACATGAAATCTAAAGTTTTTTATCATAACATAGTGTCAATTTGGGACAAAATGAATATTCTAACTATATCTAACAAAGATTAAGTTCAAAATAAGTTTGCAAATTTGAAGTAGTCTTGGTTGAAGACAACAAAGTTTTGTGATAACGGTAGTTTTTGAAAGGAAAATGTAGTTTTACCTAAGTCTTGAATGGTTTTGGAAGTATAAGATTGGAAAATGGTGAAATAGCGTTTGTCATTCGGTTTTGAATTCTAATGAGTTGAAAATTTGTTTTGAAGCAATTTGTATCCTTTGTTATATGCTTAGTCAAAAGATTGAAGGTGATTGAAGGTATGAATGTCTACCTATGATTGAAGTTGTAGTCATTAGATTAATAGTAGATTTTATTCATTGTGCTGAGAACCCTTATCAATCTAATGAGCACAATGAATTAGCTAATTAAATTAGATCTCAATAATATTGTCCATTAAGCATCGTTATAACAAATTTCTTAGTAATTAATGATTTTGTGATTAGGGGTGTTAATCGAGTCCTTGTTGAGCCTAATTTACACATAAACAAGCTTGTTCGTTTAACTATTTACTCATAAACGAGCCTAAAATAGTGTTCAAGCTCGGCTTGATTAACAGCCCTATTTGTGATAGAATGCATTGACGTTGGGAACATTGGACATATATGATTTGACACTTAAAATAGTCCACGCGCAAAGCAAGTGTGCACCAACTAGTGTGAGGAATGGCAAAATATCAACAATCGACAAAATTGGAACATTGAGATGATTTTGCCAAAACAACAGCTAACTCATTTGGCAATAGTAATATAATATTCCACTCACCACACCAAGAGAAAGGTAGTAAGATAGTATGCAGTATTTAGCAATCCGTAAGACAATATTCCTGAAATTCCATATCTCCTCAACCTCTTCAAAATCCTGAGAAGTTCAATAAAGATCTCAAAAAAAAAACAGAAGCTTCCACATTGTTTATAACTCACATGTTCTTCTATAAACCGAAAAATGGTACAAGAACATTAAATTATGAAGAGAATATATCCAGCGCCAATTGCTTTGTAATAAATATGGCAGAAAGCATACAAAACATCAAAACACGAGCCTGATAGAGAGTGAATCTCACTAAATCTTCTCTATCACAACAATACACTGTGTCATAGCACAAATTTCATCTAAATTACCCAAGGCCTACAATATTTACAAGCAAAAGAAACTTGTGACTGTATAACCAGTATTGCATGGTCAAAGGGTGTATCTTAGGTTTTCTTAGAAGAATCAACTGATGAGTTTTTCATCATCAAATACATGTGGTTGTGGATTAGTCAACACTGGTTAGGTTTTGGAGTCTATTGGAATATTCTAGGTCCTACCAATGGAAAAGCTAAAGCTTTTGGACTTACAGTAAAGTTGCTGTAGAATCAAACTCTACTGATCAACTTTCTGGACTATTCATAAAGCATAAGTACACAGCTTTCCCAAAGGAAATTAGAATGTATATTCAGGTTAAGAGGTATTGAACTATCCTTTTTTACTTGTGTCTAGGAATCAAGGAATCAGAAAGCATAATGATTCCAGATCATTATGAACCAAATATTCATCCAACACCCCTTTTTATACTCTTGATTGAATGTACTTAATTTAAGGAAAAATGTTGAACACAATTTCTTCACATAATTCTCTCTTGGGTTCATAACTCCTAGCTCCATGCATTCAATTTCTTTAGTATATCTCATCCACTCATCGAGTACCAAAGACGTCAGGCCATCTAGCCCAGTGGCATCTGGAATGTGAATAAACGGCTCGCATACATAAGGCTGAATAACCTAGCTTTCTAAAACCTCAATCTTTTCTGATAAGTAAACATCTTCGTTAGCTTGCAGGATTTACCAGGATAATATCCCACCTTCTGCAGCAATAATTTACTCTTTCAACTATGCCTTAATGTTCTAATTTCAACACATTAAAGTTACTTATTCACCTTCCATGCCTGCTAATTCTTCCATTACAATATACTTCTATAATTATCTGATCCTGAGGCTCCACCAACACTCTTCTACAAGTTCTCCTTGTACCATTCCCATATACAAGCCCACCTGAGTTTGGGAAATGTAAAATATGAGAAATAATTTTCATCAACCCAAGAGATTGGCCAGATATAATATAACTACAGGATCAAGGATGATATTTCCAGTACAGCTTGCATTTTATCTGTCTAGTAGTTAAATGACCAGATCAAAATGTAGTCAGTAGCCACCATATGCAGATATCATAATTGAGAGTAGAAATAAGAGAATCTTTAATTAGAAAAACAACACCATCATCACATTATTATCAAAAATCAGCAGCCTTTAGTATTGACCAAAAAAACATTGTAAGGCAAGTAGTAAGTACTTGTTGGACTTGAGTGATTCTCCTTGGTGATTTTCTGTTTTCCCAGTTGAACCTAAAACAATATAAAAAGGTATAATTTTCAGAACCTTTAATTGATACATTTTTTTATCCTAAACTGATGTAATATAAAAGGTAAAATAACGCATCACAAGAAAATTTGCATTCATAGTTACATTTATACACGGCAATACCTTCATGACCTACAGAGCTATTGGCAAAATTTGACAACCCAAAAGCCTACCCTTGCAGCAAAGAAAAACATAAGCAACACGTCAAATTGAAAGTACAAAGAGACACCAAAATAAATTGATTGCAGCGTCTTCATGTTCCATTAACTTTGATAAAAACTAAAACAGGCAGAGAAATCAAAATATATTAAATCTCAGGGAATTTGGTCAAAGATAGACAACTGGAATTCAATATAAACAAACTGTCAAGCACAGTCAATTCCAAATTTGTGAACTAACACAGCTATATATTGCATTTGCAAATACTTTTAGTGATAGGTAGGTGCTTCTATTTGTCATATTCGCAGAGTGAAAAAACAACATAAGTGATTGTCCATGGAGGGATTTACCAATCAACAACAGTTTAGAAACAAGTTAAAAAGTTCAACAGTGTCGTAGTATGGTAAATAAGTTCAAAAGTGCTGTAATTTTGTTAATAAGTTCAAAAGTGCAGTAATTTGGTAATTTTATTTCAAAATTGCCGCAAACTGGTAATCCGTTGTCCATGTGTCAACCTTTATGAATTATCTATAGAACTCACAATTGATGATAACAACAGTTAATAAGCGTCGTTGTCAAATCGAGATTTGCATTGTGAATTAAAATTTTTATTCTCCAATCAATAATCAAATAAAATCAAACCAGGAATCATGAGATTCAGTAGCAAATTCACTTTACATTACATATAAATATGCAAACAATAAAGTAAAAGAATTAGAATAAAACAAAGATTTATGAAAACATACTTAATATACAATAATACATAGTCTTCTTAGGTCTACACTTTCAAAAAATTTCAGTAAAATTGTATTTTCATTTTTTTTTTTAAAGTGATAATCACGGGGGAAGACTGGGTTTATGCCTTTCCTGTACCCATTTTCTAATTTGTCATCATAGCAAACAAATTGCTGTCAAAGTATTAACTCACATCATTGTCGCCATTCACTGAGCACACTCGAAGATGATCCAAATCGAATTGCTTCGGTTTCTTCCTCAAGTACAAGCCAGTGGAAACCTTAGGAATGCTGTTGGTGTAGAATTCACTCATACCCTTGACAGTGAACCGAATTTAAAATCAAACATTGAGCAAGAAATGGATTTTTACGGAAAATTAGGGGGAAAAACAAAAAATGGAACGTTAAGATTCAAACCTGGTGATGGTTATGTGACAGTACAGTTGCATGGCGACCCAATGAAATTCTCAGCGTGCAGGACATAGAGAGAGGAGAAGAAAAGAGAACAGAAGAGTTGAGAGGATGGTAGGCGAAAGAGAATGAAGTTCTGTTGGGCAATTGTGACATATAATAATAAGAATAGGATAATTTCACTTTATACCTTAAAAAATTTTACGATTCTCTTGACGCTCTTAGAATCACCGAGCGTAGATCAGCGAGGGCTGTTCTAACTTAACCAAAGTCTCAAGTTCGTGTCTTAAAAATATAACTGTGTTTGATTTGATTCGTGTCTTGAAAATATAACTGTGTTTGATTTGATAGGGAGAGCTTTGTCGCCTTTGTGGTCTTACCTAGCTCAAATCTGAATTAATCAGAGGTCAAAGTGACTTTCGGATATCGGATGATCTGACCAAAAAATTAAAGATTCAATTTTTTATATTATACCTACAATGTATCAAAAGTATTACACTACGATACTTTTGCAAGTTTTATTTAGTTTTTTTGTCCATCTCAATGGTTGATTTTTGACGAAAAAAATAATAAAAACTAACAGAGACTACATTATAATAATTTTAATATACGTATAAAGTAAGAATTTTAATTATAATAATTTTGATATATTAAAAGTGTAACGTGAGTAATTTCATTTATTAAGGTATAAAGTAAGAATTTTAAAATATTGCAATTACAAAATGCAAAAAACTCATAAAAATAATGCTATCCATTATTTAAGTATTAGATTATTTTTGTGTAAAAATTATTTAGTAGTTTTTGAGATATGAAAGTGTTGGTTAAAATTTTCTATTAAAATTTTGTTCATACCTTTTTTTAATATATATAATATTATTAATTCATTCAAAGTCTAATAAAATGTAATACCAATAAAGATTTATTTAATTTTATATTCATCTCAAACATTAAAAATGAAAAATTAATGTCTAATAATGCCTAAACTCAATATTAAACACTCAAGTATTGTTTTATATTATCATTAACTACATAAAAAAAATATAAACTCAATTGAAGTCAAAATAAATATAAAAAACAACAATAAACAATAATTGAAATTAAATTTTATAATCTATGATCAGTTCCAAACATAAATTTTAGTATTATGAAATATATTAGTCTCATTTTAGTTTAGGAGCACTCTTAAGTTTAATTGAGCATGCCTAAAACTCTCCATTTCCAATCAATTTTCTAAGGGCAATGTAGGGTTGTTAGTCGAACGAGCCGCTCAGTTTTAGCCAAGCTTGAAAAACTTATTTCTTAATCGAGTCTAATAAAATGGTCAAGTTCAGCTCGTTTAGGAAACGAGCCAAACCAAAAACAAGTTGAGCCCCAGTATTTGCATATAAACGAGTTGAGTCTGTCGAGTTTGTAGGGCTTGTTTTCTAAACGAGCCTAAAAACTTGTTCAAGTTTAGGCTCGTTTAGAAAATGAATCAAACCGAGTCAAACTCAAGTCAAGTTCGAGTAGCTCAATTTGATTAAACACCCCAGGGCCATCACATAAAAAATGGATATAACCAAACTTGGGTCCAATAATTTTATTTGATATCCATAAAATAAAACTAAACTCAATTGAACCAAAGTTTTTTAAAAAAAATAGGCCTTAAATATGAATTTGGGCTTTGATTGAACTTTGGGTTATTAAATTTTATTTTAAGATTCATAAAATAACATTAGTCTCAATTAGACCTGATCTAACACTAAGGGCCCGTTTGGTAACCCTTTGTTTCCGTTTTTTTTTTGTTTTTGTTTTTATTTTTTGCCTCAAAAAAAATAATAAAGTGTTTGGTGAATGCTTTTGTTTTTTTTTAATTGCTATGTTTTAAAAACAAGGCTAAAATATTAAAACATCTAAAATGATGCTTTTGAAAACATAAAAAAAAAAAAAAAACACGTGCAGGCCATGTAAATGAGATCTGGGCTTCGATCTTTCGTAGCAACAAATTTGAATTTTTTTCTCTGTGTATATAAAAGGCCATCTTTTTTTTTCATATCTCTTCATTTCTCTCTATCTCTTCCACAACCGAAGCACACGATTAGACGCCATCTCCTCCCTCCCTCTGTCACTTTCTCTCTCAACCCTCTCTATTTGGGTGGTGGTGGGTTGGTTGGTGGTGG
>CM042191.1:8744846-8757298 GCA_023539305.1 Ilex asprella
TATTGGTTTTTGAAATATGTATATAGTGTTAAAATTATATTTATTTATATTTTTAATAATTAAAAAATATAATTGAAAGTTTAAATTTTGAAATAATTACAAAAAAAAAAAGTGGGAACGGTTACAAGTAAGGGTGTTTAAATTTCCGGTTACCCGCAAATTTCGATCCTACCCTATTTTACCAAACCTTACTAATCGACTACCCGAAAGAATTGAGTAGGCCAACGGAAGATCTTTTGGTATTACGCAAAAAATAGGGTAAGAATGCAAAATACCTACAAAATTTTTGTATTTCTATCCTACCCTACCCCCTACACACACACACACACACACACACACATGTATATGTTAATTCCTAAAAATTAAAATCCAAAAATCTAGAAATCGTATGTTTTATTGATGTTTATGATTTTTTTATTTATGATGTATTAATATTTATAGTTTTTTTGTTGTGTTTTATTGTAATTGTTTATATATTATCGAATTTATTGCATTTTTTTAGTGTTATTAATTTATTGTGTTAGTTAATTGGTGCATGTTACTTAATTAAATTATTAAAATGATTTAAAAATTAATAACTGAAAAATATGTGTTCACCCGATTTCTTACCCGATTATTTTGGACAAAATTGTAGTAAGAATATAATACACTTGATTGAGTAGGGTAAGCTAAGATTTTTTTTTGGGCAAAGTATCAGGTAGGAAGATGAAATATCATAATTCCTAGAACTGTTAAAATCTGACACGACACGATTAACCGATACGAATAAATATAAATTAAGCGGGTTTGGGTGAAAATGGGTTGACACGCTAAACACGTTTAATAAATAGGTCGTGTTCGGATGAGACTTGTCAAACTATTTATTACACGTTTACCTATTTAAAAATAATAATATAATAATAAATTAATAATTATTTTAAAAAATTAGCAAGAGAAAAAGAAGTAAAGAAATCAATATAAAAAAACGTAAAGTAATAGTTCAAAGACAAAGGAGGGGAGAAAATGGAGAGCACTTCAAAGACAAAGACAAACTAATGCCTTTTATTTTTGTCCCACATTGACAAATTATAGGAGATGGAGAGAGTTGAGTTGCTTATAAAAGACAATGACCTTTGCCTTTTTTTTAAGCCTTCAAGTCTGATTTTTATGATATTTGGTTAAAAAATAATTTTTGTTGAGGTAAGTACAATTGGTAGTAAAAAAAAAATAGAGTATTAAAATTTACTGATATAATTTTTTTAATATTAAATGAGTTAAACAAGTTATTTTGTGTTAACCATTTATTAAACGTGTTGTGTTCGTATTAAGATTTTTCACTTGTTTATTAAACGTGTCGTGTATGGGTTCACATATTTTTCACTCGACACGTAACTGTTTAACTTGACACGTTTGACACCCCTAATAATTCCTACTTATAGGTTAAGGTAAACACTCCTACTTACAAGAAAATGGAGCATGATAACAAAGTAATGTTGATTATAATGTTAAGCTCATATAATGAAAATTTATTTTTATTATACAGTACGTAATCCAAGAATCTAAGATTAGTCATTTACCCATTCTCAACCACCGCCACTGCCACCGCCACCCCCACCCCCCAACCGCAACGTCCACTTCCACTTGGGTATTGGGTCCGGTACTTGGTTTGAGATTGGATCTACAATCCACATTCTAATTCGAGCCTCAAGTCCGGGGTTCAAGATCCAAGGTTGGGTCCAAGAATGGACCCAACATCCAGGGTTAGGTTTCTAGCTTGGGGACGAGTTCGATTTCAGATCGAGGGCTCATTTCGGGGGGTTCAAGTAGGCCTATTAGTTGTGTTGGGTGAAGCGGGTTCATGTTAAGTTTTAGCGGGTTCGTGTTAAAAAATAGTTTAGCCATATTTGATTCGTTTATTAATTTGTGTTTAATGAATTATATCATATTGAGTTCGTGTTGTATATGAATTGTATATAACTAGTATATAAAAGAGTCATGTCGTGTCTAGTTCACTTGTTTACTAAGCAAGTGATTTAAAGAAGACTCAAATCCTCTAATTTCGTATCGTATTAATAAATTGTGTTATATTTTACAGTAATGCTACGTTGACCAAATTTTAGGACCAAATGACATGACGGATGACTTGAGCTTCTTTTTTGGTGTCATGTCATTTGAGTTCCAATAAAAATTCTAAATAATATCCTGCCATGTCATTTAAGCTTAAAATTTGATCTTAAAATTTAGTTAATATAACATTACTCTCAATTTTAACACCCCTAAACTCAAAAATTGTGACTTTGAACCGGGTCTTTTTATGAACCCGGAGAAAGCTGGGTATCCATCTCCAAAACCCGCTCCATCCGATCCGTACAACTGCAGCCTTTGGATTAGCTCACTGATTCTATCTGAACCGTCCGTTCCAGTTTACATACCAACCAACCTGATACAAGGTCGATTTAAATAGAAATTGTTGTTGCCAATTGTTCCTTCCTTCCTGGTTCTCTCTCCTCTTTTCTTTGCTCTGCCGTGTAGAGGAGACGAAAACCCTAGAACTGCTCTCTCCTTTTCTCTGTCTCTCAACGATCGAAGAGGCGGATTTGGAGAGAAAAAAAGGTGAATGTCTCTATGTGTTCTTCCGATTCTTTCTATTTTGTTTTTTCGATTTGTCTAGCATGAGATGTTCTTCAGGTAATTGTTTTTACCTTATGTATATATGCGTGTGTTAATTTGAAGGATGCATGATTGAAGTTTTTACTTGATATGGTTGTTATTTCTTAACCACACATATAACTGTTTTCTGAGACTTAAAAAATGTGAAAAGATTAGAAAATATCATAACCCTGTTTAATCTCCTGTAATCGAGGTTGAATCGAGGGTGCTATCGGGACTGAGTCAGTCCAGACCTCACCTTTGCCATTAATCGCATAAACCTCTGGACCTATCAATGACTTTTATAAGAAATTCTATCAAAAACTGAAATTGCTTAACGAAGTTGAATATTCAGAATATTGGATAAAAGGTTGTCAATGCTAATCAAGTATTACTCTGTTTGTAGAGAATCTCTGAAAATTATTTAATAGTTAATACCCATTAATTTTTTTTCCTTTTAATTAATACATATTTTGTGAATTCCTTTTGACAATAATTATTTGGCGTTCTACTTTTAAATACAGATATCAACTTCAATTAATTATTTGTCGTTCTACTTTTAAATACAGATATCAACTTCAATTAGTTGATAATGCTTTGGTAGCAAAAAGGGGGAAAAAAAGAAGTTGATGGTAGTTTAGTAAAGTTGAAAGTGATAAAGTAATGAGATGATACATTTTATGCTAAGACTTAGTTAAGATGATGATATGTCGGGTCAATAGTCTTCTTTTGCATAGTTTTGTTCAACATTTTTTTTTACGATACGTTTTATATTGTTAAGGAATCAGTTGTATTATAGAGTGATTACTCTTAAGTGGAGTTGTTTAATGGTGTTGAATTCAACTGGCTATGGAACTTGTACTGAACAAACTAATGTGTGAGCTATATAGGCAAAAAATCCAACTATGGGAACTGGATTGATCTCCCAGAGATGATGCACATCAACAAACTGTGTTATTGGTTTTAAGCATATGTTGCTGCTTTCTCATTTTTGCTTATTATATTTTAAAGGTGGTGGTCGCAAATTGAAATTATTCTACATCTATATTCAGGTTCTTCAGCACGTCTTACTGCTTTAGAGTTAGGAAGTGCTTACTTTCTAAAAGTATGTTCATGGTCTCAGTGATGGATAGTATCGTTGATTGTCATTCCACAAGGCACTGCACTGCATTTGCCCTGCTAGTAATATATCTTAGCGTATGTGTTGTAGCTAGCACTTGTTACTTCTTGTTCCAAATGGTGTTATAGGGGTTGGTTACATAAATCATGTTTCTCAACAAGATATGTATGGCATGTTAAAGGTGAGATTAAAATGTCATACCTTGTTGAGAAACAGTATTTATGTAGCCAATCCCAATAGTTGGGATAAAAGCTTTGTTGAGTTGGGTTGAGTCTTTTAATAATGATAGTGGAGGCTCTTGAATTGTTACCTAGTACAACCCAGAAAAGAGTTATCGAGGATAAGTACTATGCTCTCTCCCCTGGTTCTGTATGTGCGTCATTCCTTAGGCTATTTGGTATTCTTATCATTAATCCGGCTTGGGCTATATCTTGTAATGCATGAACATATAGTGTTTTGTTTTCCTATGTGTGCTGTGCACTTATACACTTGTTATTAACTTTTCACTCCTGTAAGTTTTATCATTTTTATGTATCGTTCTAATGCATGTATTGTTCATATTTGATGATTCCAGAAGAGTGCCGGACTAAAGTGAAGCTCTATAGTTGGATATCAATTCCTGCATAGTGTTCATATTTACTGTCCGCTGTTTTTTGGGTTATTCACTACTTAAAATTTATGGCTGCCCGGACAAATACTATGCTTATTTCTTACTCACAAGAGATTGTAGATGGAGAGCCAATTTATTTCTCCTCAAATTGCCTTCCAGTCAAGACTTTTAAATTTGAACCTGCTGGCCATGCTTTTCACTCTGCTGCTCTTAGGCTTCTTGGTTGGTGTGAAGAAGAATCTGCTGATAGTGACGATCAGAATGTGCCCAATGATAAGGGCCAGGCATATGTGCAGTCATCCGATTCATACAGCACTAAAGGTAAAAAGAAATCTGGTTCTGAAGGTAAGCTACAGGATCATTATGCGTTACTGGGTTTGGGCCATTTAAGGTATCTTGCTACTGAGGAACAGATAAGAAAGAGCTATCGTGAGACTGCTTTAAAGCATCATCCGGACAAGCAGGCTGCACTTCTTCTTGCAGAAGAAACTGAAGCTGCGAAACAAGCAAAGAAAGATGAAATAGAGAGCCACTTCAAGGCCATTCAAGAAGCATATGAGGTGTTGATTGATCCTGTGAGGAGAAGAATTTATGACTCTACAGATGAGTTTGATGATGAAATTCCCACCGACTGTGCGCCGCAGGACTTCTTCAAGGTATTTGGACCAGCTTTTACAAGAAATGGGCGCTGGTCAGTTAGCCAAACTGTCCCTTCTTTGGGAGATGAGAGTACTCCACTTAAAGAAGTGGACAGTTTTTATAACTTTTGGTACAGTTTTAAAAGCTGGAGGGAGTTCCCACATGCTGATGAGTTTGATCTGGAGCAAGCTGAATCCCGTGACCATAAAAGATGGATGGAAAGGCAGAATGCAAAGCTTTCAGAGAAAGCTAGGAAGGAGGAATCCATACGTGTACGTGCTCTTGTGGACAATGCCTACAAAAAGGACCCCAGAATTTTGAGAAGAAAGGAAGAGGAGAAAGCCGAGAAGCAGAGGAAAAAGGAAGCTAAACTTCTGGCAAAGAAATTGCAGGAAGAAGAAGCAGTTAGAATTGCTGAGGAGGAGAGACGTAGGATAGAGAAGGAGGAAAAGCAAGCTGCTGAGGCTGCTTTACATCAGAAGAAGGTGAAGGAGAAAGAGAAGAAGCTGTTGCGTAAAGAGCGTACTCGTCTCCGAACACTTGCAGTGCCTGTTTTGTCTAAGCATTTACTGGATCTTATGGACGACGATGTGGAAAGTCTTTGTATGTCACTGGATATCGAGCATCTGAGAAATTTATGTAACAAAATGGAGGGAATAGAAGAACAAAGGCAAGCAGAGTTTCTCAGAGAGGCACTTGGGCGTAATAATAATTTGGAGGAGGGTAAACAACATGGGAAGAACAACTCACGACAAAATGGTTCTTTGGAGGTTAGTGGGAACTTGCCATTCATCAGCTTTGAGAAAAAGGAGAAACCTTGGGCCAGAGAAGAGATTGAGCTCCTGAGAAAAGGGATGCAGAAGTATCCGAAAGGAACATCTCGGAGGTGGGAGGTTATTTCAGAGTACATGGGGACTGGAAGATCAGTTGAAGAGATTCTGAAGGCAACCAAAACAGTTCTTCTTCAGAAACCTGATTCTGCTAAAGCATTTGACTCCTTCCTTGAAAAGAGAAAGCCTGCACAGTCCATTGCCTCTCCTCTGACGACTAGAGAGGAAGTTGAGGGGGTATCTTCCAGCAATGGGCCTGAAAGCAATACTGCCAAGGTGGATGATGTGAAGGAGTCTTCTGGCCAAACTACAGACCACCAAAACTCAGAAGTTGTTGTAAATGGGGTTTCATCAAGTTCAGACCAAGATGTGTGGTCTGCCGTTCAGGAGAGAGCACTTGTTCAAGCTCTAAAAACTTTCTCAAAGGAAACTAGCCAGCGCTGGGAACGAGTTGCAGCTGCAGTTCCTGGAAAATCTGTTATCCAGTGCAAGAAGAAGTTTGCACTGCTAAAGGAGAGCTTCAGGAACAAGAAAACTGCTGTGTAAGTTTTCTTATCTGCTGGTAAGGTGACTAATGTGCTCGAGATGGTCCATGTGTTCAAATTCGATTCTTTTGCCACCAAGATAGGAACCCGTAAAGTTACATTACACCTCACGAAAGCATTTTCCCCTCGATTTTTGACCATCACTTTGTACTAGTTTTCTATTTAGTTTAAATATATCTTTAGAATTTTGGATT
Organism: Ilex asprella; assembly: GCA_023539305.1. Classification (NCBI taxonomy): domain Eukaryota; kingdom Viridiplantae; phylum Streptophyta; class Magnoliopsida; order Aquifoliales; family Aquifoliaceae; genus Ilex; species Ilex asprella. The sequence goes on from CM042191.1 coordinate 8,751,413, forward strand.
CGTAGAGTGTCTTAGATTGATAGTAAAGCATGATATTTGATCTTGACAAACCTCCTGGAGGTGTTGATGATGGTGGTTAAATCGTTTTATGAACGTTGTTTACCTAGGTGATACTTTCCATTTGAGCACTCAAGCTATTTTGTGGGTTGAGCAAACAAATGAGGGTTAGTTTATATTCTTCTGAAATCAGCTGATGGATTGTTGTAGAAGAGTGTAAATTTTTTTTTTTTTGGAGCAGTTTGTCATTAAGGCCAATAGCTTATATTTATTAATAATAATAATCTCTTTTTGTGGTTTTCTTCGATTGTTCGATAGATGTATCAAAGGATTCTACTCATCCATGGAAAGTTGATGATTTATATGATGTCTCTGTCGGACTTCATTGTAAGAACACTATTTCTTACTCTTCTCTCTTAATTCTGGATCCTTCTTGATGAAAACTTCAACCTTGAGAGAATGTTTGCATCTGACTGACGTGTAGGGATGTCTACAGGTCGAATGATGATCCAATTCCAACATAAATTTGGACCCAACTTGAATTTGGTTTTTATTTTATGATCAATGATCCCAAATCCGATTTAAAAGATTTGATTGTGATTGAATCTGAACTCAAATTTATATTGCTTAGCTCCCGTAATGCAATTCTGGGAGGATTCGGTAGTTGGGCACTGGATCCCTTCAGGCCTGGAGACATGTGACACTGGGTTGTGGTTTGGTGAATCAACTGGTCACTCTTCTAGTTGAAGTATCGGGATCTTTTTTCTTTGTCTAGGTTACACCTTCGGAATACCTGAGAAGGGAATTTTGCCTTACTCCCTCAACGAGCTGGTTATGATCTAATTCAATTAGTTATGTAAATTATTTGATGATGCCCTCAAGATAAACTATTAGGGTATACGTGAGTGATAAATTCTTTATGATTTGATCCTAATGAGTAGTCAAGGTATCACTTGAGTTACTCCTTGGAGTTATCTAAGCACGAGCCTAATCTTTGAAATACTGGATGATAGTTTATCAATCAACTTGAAGCTCTTGTCGCAATCGATGTAGAATTTTAATTCATCTTTTTTTTTTTATGAACACACATATAAAGATACATGTATATTTTGAACATACTTTACCTAACATCATATTATATTAAGTGTTTACCAAATCCTTCTCTATTCAACAAGGATATTTGTGGTTGGATGTAGTTCTCAAAAGAGTCTAAATTATAATAGAAAAAATAATGATCGACTATAAAATGTTATGGTTGATCATGAAAAATATATTTTTTAAAAGTTAAGTTACATTTGATTAGGGTAAGCACATATCGTGAACGGGCCAAATAAATATAGTAACATAATTAAAATTTTTATTGAATGGGTGATTCGATATTATTGTTAATGACACAATTTTATTTATGGAGAACCTATCAAATTCAATTTTTACGTTACTATATGTAAACATTGATTTAGAAAATAAAATTCAAAAAGTAATTATTTCTGAGTATTGTGAAATATTAGTCTGTGACACTGCAATTATTCACTTATTCCTTTGTTTATAATATGATGCAATAATTATGAATTATACCCACCACCATAATTATAAATATCACACAATACTAACGTAAAAGTTAATCGTGAATCAATGCATTATTTAATTATCTAAGTCGATGTTTGTAACTCAATACTGTAGCACCTTTTATTTTCTATTTTTGGTTATCAAACTTATCCAAGCAAGTGTTTTAAAATCTAAGGCAGAGTATAGAGTAATTTTAGAAATACGAGGGAAGCCATGGCCCCTTGGCCACTAAGTAAGCTCCCTCATTGATTGAGAGTATTCATGATTGATTATAATAGTGATTAAGAAATGTTATGATTGATCACGAATAGTTATAACTTGTTTTTATCACGGAGTGGGATGGTCCAGTGGAGTATCATCCGAACTTCTCACCTTGAGGTCGGAGGTTTAAATATTGAAGCCCATATTAGGGTTCGATAATTGACCGTTATGCTTAGGGGCGACCCAACAAATTCGGAGGCCCTAGGCGAGAATATGAAAGTTGGCCTTATTAATAAGCAGTAATTATTAAAATATATTCATTTAAGATATTTTTCTAGCTTTTTGAGATGCAAAAATATTGATTAAATTTTTTTATATTCAAGGTTTGTTGATATATCTTTTTTAATAGATAATATAGCTAATCCATTTAATTTTTATTGTGACATAGTTGATCGGAGATCAAATTTTACTAATTTAAGTTTTGAAAAAAAAAAGGGATATTTGTGGGCCGGTACACTTTTTAGAAATTATAGGGCAAAAAGTACTACTTTTAAAAATATAGGTCAAAAAGTACACAACTCCTAACAAATTTCTAAAATACCCTTTTCAGTAGAATGTAAACCAATTTCTATATTTTTGCCTCCACAACCAAAACTTAAGGGATCTCAACTATTACATATAAATCGATATCCCTTCAAAATTTCTATTCTTTTAAAACCTTCCATAAAACCTCATTTTGAAGTTTTAAAACTTCTTGTTATTGAAGAAAGGATCTTTTCAAAACTTCATTATCCAAATCTTCACCTTTTCGTTTGGTTCAAGTAATAAGCTGGATTTATATACCTCCATCTATTCGACGATGGTCTGCTCCTCGCCATTCTCTCTCTTCCCCCTCTCTCTCTTTCTCAATATTCATAAAGCACAAAAAATCTTAGGTTTGTAACAGTGTGACATTTTTTAGTACCAGTGTGATATTTTCTTATAGCACTGTGACATTATCGTGCAAAACAACAATTTATCTTCTGAATAAGAATAAGAATCATCATCTTGATTATTACGATCATCCCGATTTGAGTCATCATCATTGACATTTATCCTCACATGAACATGATTAACGTTAAGAGACCGTAACGATTTAATAAAAAAAAAACATATAGACGACATTGTAACAATGTGAATTTGGTTTGCAACAATGTGATGTTTTCCAGTACCAGTGTGACATTTTCTTGTAACACTGTGACATTATCGTGCTAGGTAGCAAATCATCCTCCAAATCAGAATCATCATCTTGATTATTACGATTTATAAAAAAAATTATACAAATATGAAAAAGATATGAATGTTGAATAACTTAAGTTGAATGAAAGAGAAAGATATAATTTAAAATTCAAAAATGATATTCCATAAATTTAGGAAATTGAATCCCTAATATAACTACCATATTTGTCTCCCATTAAGAAAGGAAAATGACATTTCTGTAAGATAAAAAAATACAACTCAGCAAAAGTGTACCTTTTGATCAAACATTTACACACAAATGTACTTATACACATATATTTTATATTGAAGTACTTTTTCACAAATAAGTTCTAAAAAGTGTACTTTTTCACAATTTTTCCAAAAAAAAAATAAGTCGAAGCTACTGTCATTAGTATTGTTAACAAAAAATAAAAATAAAATTTGGCGTTAAATCCTTACCAAGTAAAATCTAGCGTTAAATATGTAATTTGTTTAATTCCTTCACAGACGAGAGAGGGAGAGAGAGACATTATCCTTCCTTGTTATAGAAGTCTAACAATCTACTGCAATTTACAAAGTGGAGCAATTTTCTAAGTAAATTGTTAAAGTGTTAATGAACCTATCAATAAAATTTGGGCCCTCTTAAACCAGCCTATCCAAAATATATGAGTAATGTTATGTAACACAAATTTGCATCCCAACCCAAATGAAGGGGGACAATTAGATCAGTGGATCTCATTTTAAAAAGTTAATGAGACCCACTCATCCAACGATCCCCTTTTTTTTGAGATGCAAATTTAAGTTGTAAATTTAGGATACATAATATTTTTCAAAATATATATACTCATAATTAAAACTCTTAACCAGGGACCCCAAAATTTTGTACAAATTAAGGGCCCTAGGCGGCCAACTAAGTGGCCTAGGACTAAGGCCGGCCCTGGTTATGCTGGCCTAACTAAGTATGTTCTCGAGAGGAGTAACGGACACGATTAAGAGCCTTATGATCCCACCAGTAACATGCCATATGTACAGTACAGTTGATCAAAAGTTCAGCTCACCTCATAAAATAGCTCGCCCCAGCTAGAAACGATTTGTTTCAGTTCCACCAAAACCAAAAATGTACAATCTTTCGACATAAATGAAGATAGTTTTTGATCCTTGCGGGGCAATAAGCTTCAGGGCACACTGAACTTTAACACCGTCACCGTCACCGTCACCATCACGTATTCAATACAATGGTAATATTACGTTAACACCGTCACCAAATATCACCGCTCTATAAATATCCTGTACACGAATATTTTACAAACCCAATTGTTAGTTTTACTACTGGACGGGTGGTAACACCCCATGAGAATGCTGGTATCACCGGTCTATTGAATATTTTATCCACAAGTAGATGCTGCAAACCGTCGCCCCCATTCAAACTCACATTAAATCTTTGTGAGATAAAGAGACCAACAAATCTGTTCATTTCATGTCGATATTTCTGACAAAAATCTCCGCGGTTGGCTCACCAAAATCCTCTGGCTGGACATTGTTTATTCATATTCAGAACATATTTCCTCATTTTCGTGCCATGAAAAACAAATTAGAGATCCAACAAGTAGTCTCTTGGAATCTCAAAAATTAATAATAAAATGAGGCGCCCACCGACAATTTTGGCCATCTTTCTCAACCCACAGACAGGACAGGACAGGACAGGACAAGACAGCAAGCAAAAATACAGACAGCACAGCAAAACGTGGGATTCAAATGTCCATTCCATTGTAATGTCCAGCCAGTGATCAAGCAGCAAAGGTACCCATCAGCCATCTTAATAGAACTGTAGAGAAAACAGCTAACAATTTTGCTTAGTGAAAAAAGCACAACTCTGTATAAGCAGCTTTGTAATCATCAATCTCCCCATTTCCCTGATTTTAAAAATTCCAGCAATGAAGAGACAGAAGGATGAATTTTGGACTGCAAGCATAGGTTTTGACGATATTTGCAGCTTAAACACAGCACCCCCTGAAGAATGAGAAAATCCTATAGGCCCATCACCACGGATATCCGAATATGCGCTCAAACTAGTATTTACAGATGCTTGCTTGGATTCACCACCATCCTTTTCCCTTGAATGCTTACTTACATTCTGTTTTCGTCATCAGAATCTGTGGACCTGCATTGAGCAGAGTTCTGCTGGCTTCTGGGAGTTGTTTGTCTGCATAGCCCCACTTCCCGTTTATTTGATCCATCCTTCTCCTCTTCCTCTTTCAATTGGAGATCCCTTTCAAGATCACTATTAGATACTATCAATTCAACACAGTTAGACATAGACATAGCTCACATACATTGAAATTTGATGCTGTACTTTTGAGGACGTTAGATACAACAAACATTACTAACGAACCCCATTACATATATATCCTGATAAGCATTCTATTGTTAAATTGTGGATACAATCCTATTGTAGAGTTATAGTTTTAACTTGTGTGAGGAAATAGATGATGTCTGTGGGAGCTCAGAAGGTGATGGTGATCCAAGATGCATCCAGAGATGTTTGTTTGAGCGCAATCAGATGGGTCCCGCAGAAATTGTCACTTAAGCCTGGAGATGAGCTCATTCTTCTCGGAGTTCTTCACCAGGTTAATAACCCTAGTACGTTATCTTTCATGGAAGCTGGGAAGAAGTGTAAGGATTCTTGGGTTTTTTTCTCTCTGTAACTGTAAAATCGGAGGAAAGATTTGAATAAATAAACCAAGCTACACAAAAACTAACAACTGCATTACACAGATTTGATACTGCTATCTAACACTTCATTTCCCCCGTTCTCCTTTTCAATTGGTTTTTATCTCTCCCCCTATACCCACCTTAGAACCATTTTCCCTGACTGTCTTTAAT
>CM042191.1:8757698-8779388 GCA_023539305.1 Ilex asprella
CCCAACCATTTTCCCTGACTGTCTTTAATAATATGCAGTGGGATATAAGATCAAAGTGGATTCGGGAACCATACTTGGATCAAACCCGAAGATTGTTGAGGAAGAAGTGGCCAAAAAGATGGAACAATACCAGAAGAGTGAGGATCTGATGGAACTTTCAAAGCAGTGTGTAATAGAAAAGGTATTCAAAACTAGCAACCTAACTCAATTATCTCATACTTTTCTGGTATGTCTTAAACAGATGTGAATGTTGTTATCTATATGCAAGTTGGCTAAGGTATATACTAGAACAATGTGACAACCAAGCTCTTCAATTTCAAACCTTATTTTCTTTAAGAAACAAGTTGGTGGATGCATTTGGAGGTGCAGTACTGATTTGTTTAGTAATGCAATGCAATCCACACAAAAAATATACATAGTAAATAACCTTATGAAATGCAGCCAACCACAAAAATTAGTATCGTAAGCATCATTTCTGCTTCTAACACTGCAATATAACTTCAGTCTGTTGCTAACGTCAGGTTTCTAAATCAATTTTGTTTAATAATACTAGATCAATGCTACTTCCAACATATCCACTTTTTACCTTGATCAGATTTTCAAAAGTTGTCATTTTTTATTCGCATGTCCCTTCTTAATTCTTTTTCACATCTTTAAGTTATTTTAGGTGTCTTATTATGTTAGAGAATCCAACTCAAAAGGTGGTCCTAATTATGTGATGTGGAATATAAGCTCCGTTTACACCCTCCCTCACGTGGGACCCGGGCTTGCACGTGGGGCTAACAAACAACATGCATACAGAGAAATTCAAATGGGTAAGACTTAGCCAAACATCAAACTCAAAACCAATTGGCTCTCCTCAAGTATTAGGAGATTTGAATGTCCATTACTAACCCCCAAAGCCTAGCTCTGATATCATGATACATCATCCAACTCAAAACCAATTGGCTATAAGTATTAGGATATTTGAACATTCATAGCTAAGTATTAGGCTAGCTATGAATGTTCATACTTCACAGTATTACGAGATTTTGCCTTAGTACCATAAGAATTCAGCATCGTGATTTCAGGTTTTTAAGCACATTTTACAGAAACCACTGAGCTCTGTAAATAAAATGACTAACAAGATCATGTTTGTAAACAAAACAACTCAGATAAAGTTCCACATAGAGGTGCATGCCGGATCTCCAGCAAAGGCGGTTGGTCTAAAAGCTGCCAGAAGTTCACAGGCGACATGGGTGATTCTGGACAGGTAGGTAGATTTCAAACCATTGACACCATTGATATGATCTTATTCAAAGTTGTAAAAGAATTGAAAAGGAACTGCAGTTCATATTGTCATATTGCCAGTTTGTTTAAGTGCATACCGCTAACTATTGCGCATGTCAAGAAGTACTATTGTGACATCCAAACTGTACATAAAAAAATAAAATATTTCCAATAAAACCAAACTACTGAAAATTTGCACACTTGGACACACAAGTTTAAATGTTATAGGGACAGGTAATGCACTATAATAAAAGCAATACATAGTTTGCCCTTGTTTCTTTAATGTGATTAGCTTTGGTAATAAGAAATTTGTCCCATGTTGGTGTTGGTTTCATATTCAAGATGCCTACACCCAGAAAGAACTCCAGTTTCCCTTAATGTGAAAGACTGGAATGCCTGGTCTCTGTGTCTAAAACTAGCATCTTTCGTTAGAGTTTGTCATCATCGAGTAGTTTCCATAGTTCACAGTCCATTCAAAAGTTGAAATATTTTTAATTCGAGAGGTATAATTCTGAAATCAGTTGCAATGGTGTCCAAATACCTATGACAATGCTTACAAGTTCTGGCTCCAACAACCTAAGCCATTAGAATTTAAAGACTCATGTTTGAGCCCATTGAATAATCCCGTTGAATGGTAACGTGTGTGTACACATGTCAACCAATCTAAAAGTCAAAACCCAAAAGTGTTCACACTTCACAAAAGTTGTTCATTATATTCAAAGATCTTTTCCTCAAACAATAATTGAGCCCCCCCCCTCTCTCTCTATATCTATGTGTGTGTGTGAGTGTGGTTGGGTGGGTGTGTGGGTGTATATAATAAAGTAGCAGCAGTACCTGCAGCACCAACACCATGCCTGATCTGGCTGATAATGTGACCAATATGACAACTCCTAGTTAATTTGCTCTGAAAATTTGACTGAAATTATGATGTAGGAAGTTAGAAGTAGGCCTTCCATAATGATGGACTTAATCAAAAGGAAAATGAACAAAATTAACAAGAGTCAAGAAATCAAACCTATATAGAAACGAGGCCAGGAATTCTTCCATGTACTTTATAATAGGGATTAAAGTCACACCAGTCTAAGCAATAATAGAAGTCTCGTCAGACTAAAACAGACACATGCTGGCATGGTTTGACATGGACATAATGTGTCAGACAAATTACTTACGCTAAAAAAAATTCTTTTTATACATATATGTATATAATTGAGACTTCACAGTGTTGGTTCTTCAAAAAATTAGAGTGGAGCCATTTGACCCTCAGTGGGTTGTATGTGGCTTCACCCAAGCATGTGGACTGCAAATTTGCTTCAATGCATATAATCTAAGATTGAAAGGCTAATCTGCATCCACCCAAGTTGGCAAGAGAGATGTTGCTAACTCTAGATTAGAAGTAAGGCCTCATTGTTTATACTAGCGTGATTCCACAATGTAGTTGAAAAATATTTCAGTTTTTAGGCAGAAGGAATCATAACTCTAATAAATTGAAGGAAAGAGAAGATACATGGTGCAACCTAGAGGTGGACATTAAAAGATTTATTTTTAATCCATTGGTGCAGGCAGATGAAGAAAGACAAAAAATTCTTCTTGGAGAAGCTCTCATGTGGAATATCAAGGATGAAACGTGCTAACAAAATTGAACAGATCAGAGGGCCAAAAACAATTAAGAACACCCAAGTATCCCCGGCGAGAAGTACTACTAGTACTGACCAGTGCGTATCATATGGTGAAATGATACCAGGTAGGCCGGAGGAAGAACTTTTTCCAATGAGTAAAAATACTAAATGCATTTATTATGTCTAATATGTCTTCATGATACAGGCGAAAATCACTACATATTCATAAAGAAAAAAAGCAATTTCGGGTCACTTCACTGGATTTCTAAACACAAAAAATAGCTGTAATCTTGTGCACCTTACAACTTGCTGTCACAGATTCAACATCGAAATTTTCTAAACTTGTATTGTTGTGATAATTATTGGGTAGTACTTAAATAAAATTCAGATCATCTAGACACAAAAGGAATCGGATGCTTTCGCCTGTCAAGAGACTCAGAGTAGCACGTCAAAAACTTGTCAGTGTGACTGCATTCTAATTCTATGATAGAGTATCCACCCCAAAATCATTTGGTAATGATTAGAGAGACCCTTAAGCGTATAAAGTAACATTTGGTGATCTTAATCATTGAATGTGGGGGTACAAACACATCTCCACCCCCGCGGATGCATTTGAGATTCAGCTAAAAAGAATGCCCACGGTGACATTTAATTAGGGGCTTAAAAAGAACTACATGTTCTTTTGACATTATTATCAAGACCTCCTTCAGGCTTTCGCTCCAGTCACCTATGAGCAAGTGTGCACACACACATGCATACACGTTCCATGTGAGGACATACCAAAACACAAAGGCAGCCACTCTATTGTGTTTATAACTTGAAAAGCTCTCCACTAGTTCTTTGAGAGGGAAACCTTCAAGTTAATGAAGAACTTCCCATTTTTTTTCCACAATTGGATTCATATTATTTCACAATTTTTAGAATGTCGAGCTACTCAGAAGACCACCCCAGGCAAAGAACAAGGAGGTGATGGTCGTGGAGGACCCCTACGGGACAGTTATTGGAAATCACTTTCATTATCTAAATCCTCATCTCATGAACAGATGTTCTCGTCTACATTTTCAAGCTCAACCCTAGGGAATACTGAAGCTTCAAGCTCAACCCTAGGGAATACTGAAGCTTCAAGTTACGGTGCTACTGATGCAAAGAACTCCCCTATGTACTATCAGGATGAAGATTATACTACAAATACCGAACAAGAAACTGCTGGAGAAGACTCCCCATTCTATGTTCCCGAGAGTCTAGAGGGGTTCCAAAATGAAGCATCTTTCGGAGGTAGTCCAAATGAACAACAGAAGAAAGATGTTAGCAACAGTTATAGAATGGGTGGGTGTCAACCAGAGGAATTTGAAAATTCTATTTGCTCAGTCTGCAATAACAGGCGGCCCGAGATTGGATGGAAGAAAGACTTCACCTATGCAGAGCTCCAAGAAGCTACAAAGAGGTTTTCTCAAGAGAATTTCCTATCAGAAGGTGGATTTGGTTCTGTTTACAGTGGAGAGCTGAAAAATGGGCTGAAGATTGCTGTTAAGCAACACAAAGTTGCGAGCTTCCAAGGGGACAAAGAATTCGAGTCTGAAGTTCATATACTCAGCAAGGCTAGACATCAGAATTTGGTCATGCTGTTGGGCTCGTGTTCCGAAGGAACCCACAGGCTGCTTGTCTATGAGTATGTGTGCAATGGTTCACTGGACAAACATTTATCAGGTAAGAACCTATAGAATTGTAAACTAGGGACTTCATAAGTCCTTACTTACAAAAATGTAGGAGGTCCCATTCGCAACAGAAGCTGGAAACTAACTTGAGGAATTTAAACCATTTGCAGAACACAACCAAAGACCTCTCAAGTGGGGCACGAGGATAAAAATAGCGCTAGGAGCTGCCCAAGGTTTAGAATATCTGCACCAAAACAACATCATCCACAGAGACATGAGGCCGAATAACATTCTTGTAACACATGATCATGAATCACTGGTAATATTCCAAACTTGGATGGCATAATATTACAGCTTAATCTGCCTATTTATCAGGTGAAGTCGCCAGATCAGGTCAAACCAACCAGTCATTCTGCCTCTTTTTGGTGCTACTATAAGATTCATATTAGAAAGATATGAAGTACACAGCATATAGTTTGCCGATTTCAATTCATGATGTCTAGGTGTTTTTTTACTTAGGCAGTAGTGGAAACCTGGTGAAAAATCAACTCAGATAATAGCAATTCAAGGTCATTAGTCTATCCTTTTCTCAGCTTACCCAATTAGCACTATGTCAATTAGATTGTCTGCTTACCTGACTGAAGATTAATCTTTTAGAATTTTTTCAGGTAGGTATCCAATCCATCGCAGGGTGATCATGGTAGTTAAATGGGCTCCTTGAGTTCTACAGGACAGCATTTCACTCTTTATATGCAGCAAAATAATTCTCGAAGCATTATTAACCTTACATGTTTTATGTGTTAGCTAGGTGATTTTGGCCTTGCAAGAACTCAACGTGATGGTTCAGATCACTCCTCAGAGACCAGCCTGGTTGGGACCCTTGGATATGTGGCACCAGAATATGCAGAATGTGGGAAAGTGTCAACAAAGACAGATGTTTATTCTTTTGGGGTGGTTCTATTAGAGCTGATCACCGGAAAGAGGACAACAGACAAGAAACTTGAAGGGAAAAGTCTAATGGGATGGGTAACAATCATAACACACCACATCCCCAATAAACTACTTGTCTGAAAAAATTGTTGGGAACAACAAACTAAACATATAATTCAAAGTGGTTAATTTTGGGGTTTCATCAAACTTAACCTCTCTCTCTCTCGCTCTCTGCTTAAGACCGAGTTTACACTAGTGTGATGGAGGGAAAACATATCCATGTCAATAGTGCACTCTGAAAAATACTTCCTAACTATTAGTTTGAAGCCCTTTTAGTTTTTTGACCTCATATTTCTTGTTCATTATATATAGGTTACTTATATGCAGCTTTATTACTTTCTTACAGGCAAGACCACTTCTGAAAGAAAAGAACTACCCAGATCTAATTGATGAGAGGATCATAGAGTCCCATGATATGCACCAACTGTTTTGGATGGTGCGAGTGGCAGAAAACTGTCTCAGCAAGGATCCCAATAAGAGATACACTATGGCAAAGGTAAGCTTTTCTGGGACCTATGGTTGATGGCCTTTTTTTCTTTTGCCCCCTGCCCATTTTTCTATTTTTTGTTTTTCTCTATATAAGTTCCTCATGATTTGTATATTCACTACAGCATTTTTGGAATCTCAGCTCTAGTTAAATTGGATTTGATAAATTAATGGAAAATTTAACACTACCAAAATTGAAATTCAGAAAGAATCTGTCACTTCCTCCACCAGGTCCATAGCTCGAATTCGCAATTCCGAGACCCCAAACAAACAGAATAAAAGGAAATAATTTTTGGTGACAAATTACACTGAGCAATCAAAATCCTAGACAACAAAATTAACAAATAAATCTATTTAACTCTCAATAAATAAGTTCCAAATGTTGTATACACATTCTCGATGACACTAAAGGATTTTCAACAACCACCTAAATGATAAGATAAGTATCTAAGGGTTGAATAACAATGTTGCATGCATAATACTTTAGTGGTAGGCAATGGTCGGACATGTATTTGCATCTTGTTCAGCTTCTTCATCAAAATAGATCTGAAGTAAAAACAGGGGATTAAAAAAGTCTAATCAAGTGCTAATATCAACTATTGACAAGTCCGAGTAAAACACAATGAATGTTTGCAATATTCTAAAAGATTAAGGGTATCAGAAGTCACTGTAAGTTTGTCAGTTGTCTTTACTTCTGCTGTGGCAACATGGAATGAACTGAATCATTGTGTTAAACTATAATGGAAAGTATAGCTCGCTTTCCAGTTTACTTGTCACCTTATAGTCTGGCCACATCCAAAGTGATATGTCTGTCATTTGTTGTTATCAATGCAGGTGGTTGAGACTTTAAAGTACATAATTAATGACAACACAATCTGTATCAGAGACTTCTCACCTATACAATCAGATTCAGTGAGTAGTGTGGCAGATTTCAATGGATCACCACCGCACGATGTGAACAAATGAACAAGACACCTTCATGATGGAAGTATCAACAGTGAGTAGCATGAATAAACTAGATGCATCCCATTCCCCTTCCTCAGACATATCTGCAAGAAAATCAAATCAAACATATCCACAGGTTCTGGAGGATCAATTGCAGATGCCGGAAAGACTCATGACAACAAGCAAGGAATAACTCTTGAGTAGAAGAGAAGTACCCTTTGTTTAGTTGATCATATTACTTTGATCTCTCAGACTCTAGTTTAGAGTTAATGAAGGTTAACTACGTTGTGGGGTATTTTTTGTGTGTGTGTGTGTGGGGGGGGGGGGGGGGGGGTTCTTCCGGTTCATATGTCTGCAGTTGCTAAAACATGAAGTAGGTAAAACAGTTTGTGATAACTCCTTTCGTGGACCAAGACGTATGTACTGTTTAGCTTGATGACGAAGATTAAGAAATATGACATTGAGTCTAAATTTGAGTAAAAAATTTAATTTAGTATAGAGTATTTTAATGGACAAATTCAATATCTACTCATTTTTTTTTTAAAAAATTTCTTTACTATCCAAAAACTCATTTTTTTTGTATCATTCAAATAATGATATTTGATAAAATAAATTAAACTTCATATCTCTTTACAAATAGATAATTCAAAAAAAATAAAATAAAGAAACCACCACAGAATTTTAAGATTATTCTAATCCTTTATCATTTTTTTATAATTCCAGATAAAGAAAAAGAAAAAAAATATATAATTATTTTGACATGAGTTTGGTCTGAAGAACACAAAAACATACGTTTTTAACAAAAATGAAAGATTGAAGAAATAAAATGATAAATTGTCAAAATTTGTGAGATGCAAAGGCTTAAAATTTTAAGAAGAATCGGTAGTATGAAATTATATTACCAATAAGAAATTCAAGAAAAATTTGATGGGTAAGTTTAGAGTTTATATAGTATGAGATGAGTAAGATTTGGGTTTTGAAAAATATAAGAAATCAAGAATATGAAAGATGAAAAAGAAAAAATTTACCTACAAGCCTTCAAATAATTTGTGAAAGTTTCGGTGGTGGTCGATGATGGAAGCAATGTAGTAAAGAGAGGCAAACAAACAACAGAGAGCAAGTCTTCGAAGAAGTCTTTTAGTTTTGAATAAGTTAAAAAGTCACCGTTAAAAATTTGGTATAGAATTTGAGTCTATTTCAATTTAGGTTTAAAATAAATTTTGTTTTAATTTGGTATATGTTTGAGTCCATGATTAGAGAAATTTTTTGGGACATTTTGACTCAAATTTAAATTTGAATCAAGGTTGGAGATACTCTTAGAAATAGTTATACTAATTTTAAAAAGGAGTATTCCGATTAAAATTTGATTTAATTTATTAAATGGTAGATATATTCAAATATTATAATGAATTTTCAATTCTATTTCAATATTTAATCTAAATTGTCGTCAAACATTGGAATGAAAATATACATTCTATGATATTCCCACCTTTATTTCGTTTTCATGTTTATTTTATTTTTAAATAAAAACATTACCACGTACCAAACACTACATTAATGTTTCACTACACCTATTATTGGCCCCAAGATACTTCGGTCGATTTTAGTTGAGTCGCCCAAGTCATTATCATCGACTTGCAACTTATCTCCCAACCCACAGCACTACGAGTTGGCTTGAATTTTGGTCATGTTCAATTAAATCTTGTAGCAAATATTTTTGTATGTATTACTTGATAATGTTTCTAGACATCGCAATTGATGCATTTCAATGCCCTCCGAGTCAATGAGACATTCGGCTATAAACAACAAACCACCACTAGATTCAACACAAGGTGAAAACAATCAAATAAAATTTCCTCAAGCCAAGTTCAGACATTTTCTTCCTAGCAGCCTGTGTCCATGAAAGAGAAAATGAAGTACCAAAATGCAAGACAGCCTAGCAATCCAATAACATCGTTCAAGAACAAAAAACCATTGAATCACAATGCCCATAACAGAAGTATATAGTTGTTCTACAATTATGTGGAAGCCTGCACGCCTTGTATATTAATGAAGTTATCTTGGCATAGATGCATGTCACTGGTCTGGGAAGCAAGAAAACCAAGTCCTAAAAGAAAAGGTCTGACTTGTACACATGGTGATAAGTCTCCATAGATGGCCCAAGTCCAGGAGATCTCTGATTGTCCACATCAAACAAATCTTCAAGAAAAGCGGAGACCTGCTACGAGGAAGTTGACAACCTGATGACAGCAGAATTTAAGGAAGTTCAGACATTTGGCAGACCGCAGGCATGTTATTCCAAGAGCAGGAACCAAACCCCCATCCTTGACTAGAGGAAGAAGTTCCAGGAGTCATGTTCTTAAAATCGCTACCCAAATCGTCACCAAGAAGGGTCGTAATAGCATCAGTTGTGACGCCATGGTCCTTGGCACATGCGACACCCTGCTCAAGCCAACATGAACCAAGTAAAGCATCAGGCCTGGAGAAATCTAAATGAGTTGAATTTTGTTTTGTATCTTCATCCAGAGTCCAAATCTGATCTGCTGGTTCTGACTTTACATTGCATCCTGCAGTAAAATTAAGCACAAAATAAGAAACTGAATTCTATGTGCAAACTTTACCTTGACCATAAAATCATAAAAATGTGGACATTTGGCAGAAGAGCACCAGGAGAGTGAAACTCGAGATAATGAAGAGCGAATATATGAAAAGCAATACACACTAAGAAGGATATAAATTATCGTAGAAGTATAAAGATTTCTCCAGGAATAAGGGAAGGTATGAATAACATTCAGGGTATCCATGAATAAAAATGCCCACCAGGAAAGGTGTCTGCAGACGGATTATCCTCCAACGAACTTCCGGTGGTACTGATAGGAGTGCACTCATTAAAAATTGAAGCTTGAGAATTACCCAAAGGTGATAAAGGTTCCCTAAAATCTTCCCATTCCGGGGAACAAATATTCAGGTCAGAACTGTCTGCCATATCACCAGGAGTGACGGTAGAAGAATTTGAACTCTTGTCAGGTGATTGATTCTTTGCACTGCTTCGAGTCTTTGCCTCATGTAGCAAAGCATCCAATAGGCCACTATTCCGTGGTGAAACAGCATCGGACTGGAGAGAACCAGAAGGTGGGGGAGACTGAATAAAAGCATCCACTGTGTCAAACAAAGGAGGCAGAAAGGGTGATCCCCAGCTAACTATATCAGTTTCTGAATGTTGGAATGAAGGGAGCTCCAACTTCACAGCCCCCGAGGCAGGCTTAGAAGCAGAGAAATTGCCATTTAAAAGGGGATGGCTACCCTGATCTATACCAAATGGCATCATGTTCTTGGGATTAGGGTCAGCATCATATGAAGAAGGCAAATCAAATGTTCGGGAAATTTTGTTCTCATGACCATCACCCTGAGTAGGGTCAAATGATGGGGCCACATTTCCAACGCCCATGATATACCCAGATAATGGGGCCACCGCTTCCCGAAGACGCTTCTGACGCTGGACGGTTGGGGGCACAAAACTATGAAACTGAGAAGAACCAAGGCCTTTCATCAGCATGCTGCTCGTAGAAAAATCAGGAAGTTCTGGGATATAAGGTAAGACTCCCTGATTGGCCTTTAAACTGTCAAATATGACATCAGGTATGTCATAACCGCCAGTTTGCAAAATATCATCATGTCTGTTATCACCATTATGAATTCCAGTAATATGGTTTTCGTGATTCTCTTGCAACGCGTGCAAGCACACTTCTGGAGGATAAAGAGGTAAGCCAGCCCGTTGACGTCTTTTAATTCGGGTGTTCCAATAATTCTTTATCTCATTATCTGTCCGTCCAGGCAACTGAAATGGGCAAGAAAGGCAATGGAATGAAATCTTGGAAAACTTAAAATGACACCTTTAAAAAAGTATTGATTTAATTGGAAAATTCAAAACTTTTCGACCTGCAAACTATGTACCCCAAAGGTCAACTAAAAAATGGTTTCTACATGAAAACAAGAAATTTTCTGTTGTCATATTCTTTCCAGAGAGTAATTTTCTGTTGTCATTTGCCAAAGAAGAACAAATCAACATATATTGTTCTTTAATATGTCTACCCGATGCATGGTTCTCTAATGCACTCCATATATCGTCAGGAATGTATGCGCAAGAAATGGTTCTTCTCATTTCAAATAACCACAGAAATGTAATCTCATTTATGTTAGTTTCTGTCTTTTAAAGTACTAAGAGTGTATCAGTCACAAAATGTACATGGTAATTAGTCTTATAAATTTTGAACACCCATTAAATCCTTATAAAAATATACTAGAAATAAAACAAAGAACCCTTTTAGTAAATTAATTTTTCATACTTCAAACCAGAATTATTTCAACAGCCAAACAAAAAGGTCAAAATAGTTTCTGAAAGCACCAAAATCACACCTGTAAATAATTACTCAATATAAGTGCAATGGCTCAACTTTCAAAATAAGTGATGGCAACAAATCGACAGCATTCATTACTAGCGAAGGTGACAGCTGAACATAATTCAAGTTTTACATATCGTGTCAAATAACCATGCTGTTTTACTATACAATTTTTACATATCAACAGCATTCATTACTAGCGAAGATGAAAGCTGAACATAATTCAAGTTAGGTATTCGACTAACCGAAATAGTTCTTAATTTTACGACCCAGGGCCAGACCAGGTCCTAAAAATCAAACCACCAGCCCGGTCATAAAAATTTGGATCAATTGAAACTGATTTCAGTTTTGGCTACTGGAAAAATGAAGCAAAGGTAGTAAATGCTTTAACCATCACAATTTAGATTTTCAATACACCAAGATATTTTTGTTTCACTGCAAGACTTGATTGACTAGGCCAGCCAAGCCCAGCTCAGTTTTGTGGTGGTCTAGTACTTTAACTTGATGTGAGGGAAGGAGTGCTCATGTTCATGATGGAGAGAAAACTTAGCACCCATATGCCATAGAGATGAAGGAACATGTGAGTAATGCACTCCTGCTTGAGTTGTCCCACATTGAAATTTTAAAATAATCTGGCTGTATATTCTAGTCTTGCTCCCATAAATGCCTAAACTTGAAAAAGAATTGGAATGGTACTTGATGCATTTTGTATAGTTTTTGGTTTTAGGGTCCATTTGGGGGTTACTCAAGTTATCAGGTTTACCATTGGTTTCTTGATTTCATTTTTTGTATGTTCTGCTTTCTGCAAGATCATGTCTAAGACTTAAACATTCAGGGAGTCCAAGTTTAACTAGTGTTAGCTCATGTAAGATTTTAACACACTTTAATAAATAAAAGTAAAATACAATAAACCATCTCTCGTGTAGTCATGTACATTATTTATAATTTTTATGATCTCTATCAAACTTTTTTTGAAAGCATCATTGAGATCATCACCGCATTCATCTATTAAGATCAGACCTCGTACATCTATTACTCATCAAAATAAGTGCAATTATACAACAAACATCAGTTCTAGAAGAACTATGAACACAATTGCAAAAGAACAGCTTGAGTTGCTAAACAATACAATAAGTCAACCATTTTAAATTTTCTGTTAAGCAGTATGTTATTCTTTCACAGTAATGATTAACTAACCCGAACATCTGAAATTCATAGAGAAATTTCACTAAAAAATATTTTTTTAATAAACAAGAACAATATTTAATCAATAAGGAGCAAGATACAGACCATAGTAAAAGAAGTAATAGAAACACTTACATGTGCAGCCATCCTGGCCCATTTGTTTCCCATCTTGGCATGGAGTTCAACAATCAACCTTTCCTCTTCTGGAGTGAATGCCCCTTTCTTCAGGTTTGGTCTCAGATGATTTGCCCATCGCAGGCGACAGCTTTTACCACACCGGGACAGCCCCGAGTGTTTCTGAACTGCATTCCAGTTACCTTCTCCATGCTTCTTGACATACTCTACCAAGATTGCATCTTCTGCAGATGTCCATGGCCCTTTCTTCATAACAACTTCTCCATCTGCACTTCCTCTGCCATTGCCATCATCAATCAGAGGTGAATCAATCTGATCTCTGGAGAGTAATCCATCATCACCCTCACTGGTTGTGCGGCTCATGTCTATCACTGAGCTCCCAAATTTGAGGCAACACAGTTTCTGTAAAATTGAAAGTGAAGGGTGATCTCCTGAAGAAAATAAAAGCCAACATGCGGAAATATCAAACACTGCAAACCCATATAAAGCTTTGCTTTTTTGTTTTGGTTTGGGTGGGAAACATAAAGAGATTTTCTTAGAGGCCTCTAAACTAGCAACTACGCGGCATTTTCTTTCCTGTTTTGATAGGGCGTGTTTTTTTGGGCGTGTATGGTGGGGGGTTTGAGTTGGAGGCAATCCAAGTGCCAGCAAAACTATAAATGACTGCAGATATAAAAGGTAAAGCAATAAACAAAGACCATAACAATGATAGCAATAAAATAGTCAATTAACAAGGCTGTGACCACTTTAATTAACTACTTGAATTAATTTTTTTAGTTATTAATGGAAAATATTTTTTCTGGATAAATCATGAGATTTGAACCTGCTCAAGTTTCCATGAATAGGGTTATTAATGCATGTCATAAAGGGAAACATAAAATAACTTAAGAATATTATCCTCAGATATTAAATTTCAAAGATCCCAAATCAGCTACAGTAGTTCATTAAATAAAGCTCCAGAGGGAAAGATAATATTTTAATGATGACTTGGCCCTAATATTATTAAATCAGCTTGGGCACTATACATTTATTTTTCCTTCAGTCTGATCAGAAGAGTATAAACCAAGAAAAAGATACCTAAAAGTGGAAACTAAAGCTGAAAAAACTTACTTGATTCATTATTACACGAGTACTAGAGCACAATAACCCTTACAACTCATCTTTCCACATAAGACAATATTCCAAAATTTAACCAGAAACCAAAATGAATCACAATCATATACATATACATATGCTTATAATATCAGCAAAAGCACCAGGTGCTGAAGGAATTAAAAGCTAGTGACTTGAGTCATTATATGAAAGATTTGGCAGTATTAGGGGTGTAACATAGGTATTTATCTTATGGATATCGCTACTTGCGTGGTCCGTTTCACATGATTGTATTGTATTGATGGAGGATTATTTAATAAGGTTTGAACTTAGAATATGTAGTTTTTTACCATGTAAATCACCAACTGTAACGTAAGGTATTCATTTCAATACTGGCATAAACACAATCATTGGTGAATATAAATGATCACCAAATCTATCTAACAGCTCTAAGAACTGAAATTTGAGGCTTGATCTAGCAGAATTTACGCAGATCTAATTCCACACAAAAACAGAAGAAGGAAAGTTTATCTTTTTTTCTCTCCAGGAAAATGGCTAATTACCTGAATTGAACGAAGATGGGTATAGGTGCAAAATCCAAAAAAACCATACACCGAATCGCAGAAAAGTGACCCTTACAGAATCCCGAAATGAAAATCAGGAATGTGGAACTTTGATTACAAACCCAGAAGCGAACAAAAAACTATGTTACACCTGAAAAACAAAATTCCAAAAAAAAAACCACAAAATTTAGCTGGTATTCCCCTGAATTGGAATAATTCCACACCCTAATCAGGATCAGCTCAAATGAATGAGAAATTCGACAAAATTCAGAGAAAATGATTGATTCAGAGAGAGAGAGAGAGTAAACTCACAAATTGGGGCCCCAAAAGAATGAACAAAGAACGAGACTTGGAACGCGGAAACCAGAGAGCTAGAAATCAAAAATGAAGGATTGGAGAGAAACCCTAAGGACGCGTTGGGGGAGAGAGAGAGAGAGAGAGAGAGAGAGAGAGAGAGAGAGAGAGAGATGAGATGGCGAGAGATGCGTCAAAAAAGGAGAGAGAAAGGAGGAGAGAGTACCAGATTCAAGAGCTTACAGAGCTGGTGGAGATGTATTCCTATATATAACTCGTAGACGGAACTTTCATGCAGCCACTGCCACACGGTGGACCCATGGTCATGCCATCAGGCCCACACTCTATTTAGAGAGAGACAGATAGACACAAAAGCTTGGTTTTTGGAGAGAGAGAGAGAAAGAGAGAGAGAGAGGAGGAGAAGGATTGGGGGTGGGGTTGCTTATTTATATATTTTTTTTTCTTTTTTCCTCTTTCATTGTTGTACAATCATTTTGAGTTCATTTATTAAAGTTTTTATTCATATGAATATTCTTCATATCATTCTCTCAAGCACTCTTTTTCCTTTTATTTTCCCTTAAAAATATAGAAACATGAATATTAAATACCTTATTTACGCTGAAAAAAGATAAATATGTGGGAAAGCAAATGAGGGACAAAGAGTAGGTAAAGACTAATATATGTTGATAGCAAGAGTCTCCAATGGCGTCCCTTTAATTTTCGAAAAATCCTAATCAGGATTTATGTTTGTCTTAAGTATGTTGGAATGTTAACGTATTGTACGATTGATTGGACCGACAATTTTATTTTCTACTTTCTTATTTTGTTTTTATAAGTCTTTAATGTCTTTTAATCAGCTATTCAAAAAACCAACCAAGGGTTTACATCTGTCTCCAGCATTCAACCTCTCTAACTCTTCATGACAATTTGGCAACTTCCAAGAACATCCAATACCCCTTTGCTAGTGTCTCATGGCATTTTCCACAAAACGCAACTTAAGTTTACATTTGTCTCAATTGTATTGAGGAGTTAACACAGTCCAAAAGAGGTAGGGAGGGGTCCATTGTGAAGTCTACACATCCACCAATAAGTGAATAAGATGGGCCCCTTTCCCCAATGGGGCCTCTTCCTCCAATTTTACCGTACTTTGGATCAAGCTTATCTGAACCTAACCTAAACCCTACGTTGGAAAGTCATAAGTTGCCTCACCCTACTTTGCTCTACTTTGTCAAACAAGCAACCTTAATTTATGCCAAAAATGTTAATTCAAACATGTGACAAATAGAGGTTGGATGCCACTATAAAACCTTAATAAGGAATCTAAGTTATGAGTATAAAAAATATCCCATGAGTACTAGGTTGTAAGTTGAAAGTTTTGATTGCAAAATCAATCAAGACATATATCGGGAAGTTCAACGAAATTCTTTAATTGAACATAGAATTTAAAGAGAACTATTTCGCTTTCTATTTTTCTTTTATTTCGTTTTTCCTCTTTCACAGTTGTTCAGCCATTTTGAGCCCATTTATTATGTTATAGAGCTAATCTATTCACCACTCAAGCGGTTTTCATGCTTTCATGTTATCTTAAGCACGAAAAGAAGAAATTGTACATGTTATTTACTCAACAAAAATAAGATGCATTGGAGGTCAATGAGGGACAAAAGGTATGTGAAATCCTTTGTGTTTGTGTGTGTAGATCAAAAGTGTTAGCCTCCTATGGAGTTTTATCAACCTTTTGCAAAATTTTAATCCAAGTTTATGCCTGTCCCTCCCATGTATATTGGGATGTTAGTGCAATATAAAAAGGTTGGTCATGCAAAATTATCTCTCTCTCTCTCTCTTGTTAGTCTTCAATGTTGGTAATATAACTTTCAGAAAGTTCCAAACTGTGGACTACATATGTCTGAAGCATTCTGTCCTTGAGAATCCCCTACCCCATTTGAAAGCTTTCAGAAAATTCAAATGTAGGATATACACTTATCTTGAGTGTTCTCCTTTTGCTATAAATGTATTGTGTTTGGTCAAGTTTTCCTAAATGTAACTTAAGTTTACATTCATTTCAAAAGTATGAGGAGTTGAAAGTAGTTTGATCTATCTCTCAAAACATGTATTCCATCCTACCATATCTGAGGATGGCTTACAAATTTAGAAAGATTTGGCGCATAAATTTATTTTCAATTTTCTTGTTTTTCTTTTTTGAGTCCTCAATGGCATTAATCTAACAATTTCAAAAAAGTCCAACCTAGGGATTACATCTGTCTCAAACATTCCACCCTTGTGAATCCAAATAACATTTTGAAAACTTCCAAAAAATCCATCGTAGGATTTACACATGTCTTGAGTGTTATCTTTTTGTTAGTATCGTATTGTGTTTAGTCAAGTTCTCTTAAATGTAACTTAACTTTACATCTGTCTCAAATGTATTAAATAGTTGAAACATGTGATAGAGGTAAGGTCCATAAATTGTATTTGCTCTCTCTCTCTCACACACACACACACAAATGTATGCACGTTATCCTTCCAAATCTAATAATGGCTCACACATTTAGAAAGGGCGGACGTACAAATTTATTTTTTACTTTTCTTATTTTGCTTTTGTGAGTCTTGAATGACATTTATCCAACTTTTAAAAAGTCAATCTAGGGTTTACATCAGACTCTTAAGCATTCTGCACTTATGAATCTGCAACATCATTTTGAAAACTTTCAAAAAAAATTCAAATATAGGATTTACACACTCTTGAGTGTTCTTTTTTTGTCAGTATGCATTATTTTAGGTCAATTTTCCTAATAAATCTAACTTAAGTTTACATCTGTCTCAAATGCATGTAGCTGAAAAGTTATCCTTCCAAATTTAATGATGGCTCACAAATCTACAAAGGGTGGACGTACAAATTTATTTTTTACTTTCTTATTTTGCTTTTGTGAATATTTAATGACATTTATCAACTTTTTTAAAGTCCACTTAGAGTTTACATCAGACTCTCAAGCATTTTGCACTTACGAATCCCCAACATTATTTTGAAAACTTTCAAAAAAATTCAAACATAGAATTTACACACTGTTGAGTGTTCTCTTTTTGTTAGTATGTATTGTTTTAGGTCAATTTTCCTAATAAATGTAAGTTATGTTTACATCCGCCTCAAATTATGTAGTTGAAAAGTTCGATAGAGGTAAGGCCTACAAAATTGTTCTCTCTCTCTCTCTCTCTCACACACACACACATAAGCATGTACACCATCCTTCTATAACTAAAAGTACTAACGGCTTCACAAATAAGATAAAGCATCCTTCTCTTAATGAGTCTCCTCCCTCAAATTTATCACTCTTTGAATCAAGTTCATCTCAACCTGACCTCATCCTCGCATTGGCAAGTTGCAACTTGTCTTAACTCTCATTCACTCTATTTTGTTGACATAAGTAATCTTAATTTGACAAAATAAAAAAATCAACTCAGCTCTAAAAAAAAATAATCACATTTGTCAACTCTAGCTAGCTAGCTATCACCATTAAATTTATATATAGACTAATAAAAATGTTTTACAAAATACAACAAATGTTACATTTGACTTTTGTCGGTTTTTTATTTTTGGGTCATATCTACAACTACTTGACCACTGTTGATAGTGATTGCGCTTTTGTGACTTCAATTGTTGGTATTATCATTAATTATCTGATGGTGAGTTATAAATGGAAAAGTTTGATGACAAATCTATCAAAACATAAAATGTGAAATATCATAAAATTTATAAATTCAACATCAAACACACAATTTCTTAGTTTAGGAAGTCTACTAGGGTAACCCGTGTCTAATGGTATGGTGCAACGTAAGTAAAAAGTGATAGATTTGAGGGGAAGGGGGGGAAGAAACTCAATATGAATAATTTTGAAAGGAATATTGATGATCGTTAAATGAGTTTATTTGAGATCATCAGATGGACTTATTGAAATCTATCATATTTTATATTATAGATAGGGGTGTTCACCTTACCCTACGGGTAAGAAATATGGTATTCCATCTTCATACTCGATACTTTGCAGAAGAATTTTTTTTGTCTACCCTACCGGATCAAGTATGGTATTCCTACCCGACTTTCGGCTAAATTAATCGAGTAGAAAATCGGGTGAACACTTTTATAGTTATTAATTTTTAGATCATTTTAACAACTCAATTAAATAACATGCATCAATTTAATAACACAATAAACCAATAACACTAAAACTTAAAACAATTACAATAAAATACAAGAAAGCATAAACATCAATTCATCATAATTATCGCACAAATACAATAACAATTATTTTAAGTTTATACCATATGGTTAGAGAATTAATGTTTTTAGTTTATATATATAAATTAATGCGAGTAGGGTAGGAATACGGAAATTAATGGCTATTCTACATTCCTATCCGATTTAATCGAAAAATCAAAAACTCTTTCGCATTCCTACTCAATTTTTTCGATTAGCCGTTCAATATGATCGGGTAAGATAGAAAATTACGAATAATTAAGATATTGATTTAACTTGAAGGATTGAAATCTTGCTTTTTTTTTTTATTAGGAAAAGGGGAAGAGCGATTAGTAAGTAGTAACCTCCTTTAGGCGTGATCATAAGAGTCTCCCACTATAGAATTTTCAATTTAAGTCATATCTACCAGCTCGGAAATGTAGCCCATCACCACTACATCACTAAAGTCAAGCAACAAACTGCATTATTTTCGTGAATCGACCATAATAATCACATAGGAGTTAAGACAATTTTAAACAGGTCCGACTTACTATTAAACCACCAGTTCGGGTGATGATTGCTATTTAAAGAATACAAGAATTGAACACACAAATGGAAATAGTCGAAACATTACACAATTAAATTTATTAATATTGGATCAGACAAATAATAATTCATCTGAAGAAGACAATTAGTTGTAAACACATTCAACTAAAGGCCAAGAAAATCTTAGAGGTGGTCAAGTGGTTGAGCTAGTTTTTGGTAACCTGAAGTATCAAGTTAAATCCCTTAAGAGTTAGTCACCCTTATCTATTTAAGGATATTTTTTAACTCGACTCAAACTACGGTGATCAACTGCTAAACTTGAAAAAAATAGTCGATGCAAGCTTAAATGAAGTTCAAATTTAAAAAGATTGGGAATTATAAATGATTGATAGTTAGGTTTGTACTTTGTAACATTGATGTAACTTATTATCACCAATTAAAGTAATTTATTTTTTATTCAGAATTTCAACTTTTGTATATTAATTTGAAAGTTTAGTATTTTGTAGAATAGATATTGGGTTTAAGTGACAAAAATACAAACATAATATGTTTAACACCATCAAAACCGACCTAATGAGTATTTGTCAAAAGATCCACAAATACTTTGTCAACATATCAGATTTGGATTAAATTTATATATATTTAAAAAAATTAAAAAAAATTAATTTGTACTATTTGAATGATTTTATTTGTAGAATATATCTCTAAATCCTTTAAAATCTAGAATTTTGATTTGAATATTTCATTTCAGTTTCATTAACTTATAGAGTTTAGTTTAACAATTATACCTAAATTTTGACTCTATTATCAAATAATCACACATTATAGAATTCAGGTCGGATTAATTCAAATTAAAATTTCGATTTGAATAATCAGTGAGAAATATTAAATTCATATTCAACTAATTAGATTCAAATAACTCAGACCTAACTCCTAGTCCACGTACTATTAAAGTTTACATGGGTTAGCCCAAAAATATCATTAATTGATTGTATAAATCACTCTTAATTTAATTTAATTTACTAATTATTACATTAGGAGTTGTCTAAGGTACCACAAAAAATATTCGGTACTAGACTTTTATTTATCATATTTGTGAATATTTTTATCACTGTTGTGAATATTTTTATCATTGTTATGATACCAAAAAAGTGAAAAAAAAATAGTTACTACAACAGTATTATTTAAATTTATAAAATTAATACTATTTAAATTTATTTATGTGTAATGCACGTCGTACATTGCTAGTCAAGGATAAAGACTTGAATTCTGTCTCCTTATTTAGCAACTTCTATGTATCTCCTTTCTCTTCACAAATACATTAGACACATTGATGGATTAGGGACAAAGCTATGAATTTTGTTTAGGATGAACATTTTAATTATACACTTTATTTTTTTTTCTCTTAAGCAGTCTCACTATATAATATATTTGTATTTATTATATCATATTCGATACATAAAGTCCATTTAATATAAAAAAATTAAAAAATAATGTATATTGTATATGTATAAAAAATGACTAATTATCACCATTGTAAAAAAAATGGAGCTAATTTTTATTTTTTAAATTAAAAAATATCAATGATTGACTAACTATTCATTAAATTTATCATTGATTTCAAACATTATCACTGAAATATTAGTATAGTAAAACTACTAAACTAAAATTTAAGAGTTAAACATAATAAAAAATTAAAAATCAATTGATACATAATAAATATTATAATCAATACTCGAATAACAATAGAGTCGATTTCTCGTAAAAAAAAAGTCAAGTGAAAGTCAGTTGTAAGAACTTTCACTTACAAAAATTCATAAATAATAAAACTAAAGTTATTTGGGAAAAAAGATTAATACAATAAAAAAGACTAAACAATTGAAGTAAAAAAAAATATAAGGTGAAAACAAGTAATATATATATATATATAATTTTTAACATAAATAAATATAAATATACATATAATATTTTTTTAAAAAAAACTTGCCTAGCCTCTGTGTAGCTCTGTCAATGGGTGTATATAAAAATAATTCTATTATCAGCTTAGCAGCCCACAATAATAAATCCAAGGTGACGTTTGATTACATTATTCATCTTGTGAATGACAACATTTATTTTAAGTATATTTGTCAGCATATCGATATATAAATTTAGAATAAGGCTTTGTTATATATCGACATGGTACTATATCAAAATTAATCTTTAATCTTCAATTTTAATTATTGATAATTTATAATTATTGATAATAAAAATAATAATATAAGAAAGCATAATAAAAATAAATTT
>CM042191.1:8784388-8813990 GCA_023539305.1 Ilex asprella
ATATATATATATATATATATATATAAAGAGCGAGCTTTAAATTTGAATTTAAAATTTATGATGGAGATTTTATTGACATATTTTAATTGACATTGAATTAAGGTATAACACCCAAAATAGGAAATTAATTTAATTTCCTTTCAAGGAAGGGTGTTTTTGAGATAAAAAAAATAGTAGACTTAAGTCATTACATATAATTTTGGACTTAGCCCCTTATAAGTTTCCTTGCAGGACTTATTTCTAAACAAGTACATCTAGGGGGACTCACTTCCAATTGAAGTCATTCATCATCTATAATATAAAAAAGGTCTGACTTCAATAAATCCATTTGATGGTCTCAAATAGATTTATCCAACGACCACTAACATCTCTCTCAAAATCATTCACATTGCACTGTACTTTCAGACACGGATTATCCATAGTTAATCTATAGTTGACGATTATAAAAAATCAATTATATGTGTTAAAATTTAGGTTATAATTACTTTTATACCATCTAATTTATGCGTATGTTATATTGATCTATTACTTATTAGGGATATATTAATTTTATGTGTAGATATAATAATAAAATATAGTTAGGAATGAACATGTATGAAATCGAATCGTTAATTATGTAAAAATGAATTTATCCATCGTGAATATTTTAATATCGGTGTGGATAACTTGTTTTTGACTAGATTAAAGAAAAAATTAGTTGAGGGAAGTATAAGCTCATTCGGACACACTCCTGACTGTTGAAAAAAAAAATTGTTTATGACTTTTTTGACTTTTTTTTTTTGCGTGTGAAATCATTTATTGTAGATTCAAATATAACTTGTTGTATATAAATAATTTCCTCACTCATTAATAACGTATGATCTATTTTTTTTATATAAGCTCGACCGATCGATTATAATGTCAATACCCTCAACTAGTTGTACAAGTCCATGCATAATTTAGATTTCGTTAGTGGAATATATTGGAAGGAACACAAATGCAAACTTATTCAAACACCACAATAATTAATTATTTTTTATTTTTATTTTTAAATAAATTTTGTATGATGGGGTGCAACTAGGATCAATGATACGTTTGTGTCAAGCAATTATTATGTGTATGAAAACAAAAAGCTTGTGGAAGGAAGGGAAAGGAAAGGTGGGAATGCATGACCATGAAGCCATGAACTTGCGTTGCCTCCTTGGATTTTCCTTTTCTTAAGTTGATAATAACTTGCTCCAATGAAACTGATGGCTGAGTTTCTCATAACGTGTCCAATCACATGACATGACGTAATACAACGCATTTATATCTATAATATAAAATAGACAATCTTCTATAATCATATTTGACACCTTCAAATAGATTCATTCAACGGTTAATAAACCTTCAATAAACCTATTGTAGTTTAGTTCGTCGAATTTCATGCCGATCTATTTATTAAGTCGTTTTGGTGCATATTCACCAAATTGTATCTATAATAATTAGATGTTCTAGATCTCCCAAGTCTACAAATTTACCATTTAATCTAAGTTGGTCAATAGACATCATATTCTGATTCAAACTCGAATTCGATTAGTCGGTTATAGATTAATATTTTTTTATCGATAATCTGACTTTGGATTTAAATTTGATATCTCATATTTTACGTATTCAGATTAATATTATGATTTGATCCGAATCATTTATATATTTGTATAAAAATATTAAAAAATTAAGTGACTATTTAGAGAAATTTAGTTAATTTAGATCTGATCGAATTTCAAATTATTAACGGATTCGGATATATATAGACCACGAAAATAAAAATCCATCGAATTATCAAATTGTGTTCAAATCAAATTTTTGAAATCGAATTCAGATTTAGATCAGTCAGAGACCCCATTAACAAACCTAGTCCAATCTATTTTAAATTAGGCCTAACCCTACTAATTTGATGTTGAACAAGCAGATCGCATCGAGTGTTATCAAATGGAAAAATCTGTTGAGTTCATCCTACTTGGTAATCACGAATGAGCAATATTATTGTGACATAATTTGAGGATATAATATATTATGACTAATGGAGTGATAGTGGAATACATTTAAGGTTGTAATGAGTCTCATCATTAAATGTATTCCGCTATCATCCACTTGTCACGATTCATTATGTTATCAAATTATGTTCTTTAATTATATTTCAATAACATTAGTGATCACGAATTATATCTAAAATTAGGGGTAACCCGTGCCTGAAGACACAATAAAATATTAATGCTTCTGAGATGGATGCTAGTGACTGTTAAATGAACCTATTTGAGACCATCAGATAAATTTATTAAAACTTACTCTGTTTTATATTATAAATTATCAGACCTACACAACGCGGATATGTTGAAGCACTAGCCAGAGGCAATGTTCTCGTGATGAAAGCCCATACGTCTCACTTTTCTTCCTTATTATTTTCTCTCTCCCTCTCTTAAAGTGCATTGCGATAATGTAATGTCTGTCTCTTAGCTATATCCAGAGCCACAATCCAAGTTGCAAGCAAATGATGTAAGCAATGTCACAAATTCATACCCCCCTTTCCCTTTCTTTATACGAGGTTTTTGGGGGGATTGTCTCAAAGGCTATGCCTTACGTTAGCTTTCCTATTCATTGGTCGTGCTTTATGACTTGTGTTCATACCTATTAATTTGTAGCTGAATTTAGAAAAGTTAAAATTTGAAATTTTTTTTTTTTAATTTTTACCTTTTTTCATCTATCACGCCCATCACCACTGCCTCGCATTGTCTTATCCCCATTCACACCACCACGACCTCCACCATCCCATTCCCATCGCCGCCACCACAATCACATCGCAATTACCAACATCACCCCCAAACAGAATCACCTCTCATCAACCTTAACGACACCCCTCATTTTGCACTTCTCCGAGGAGCATCTCCAATCAAATGATACATGTCAAATGTAAATTTGAAGGCTTATGTGGTAATTTGACATATTTACCTTGTACTCCAATCGATATGTAAAAATAATTTATTTTATTCAATTTTTATATTTAAATTAAATCTCTTTTCTTATATTAATTTAATATATGTATTTAAAATAAATTTTGGGATCAATTAAAAAAAATATTATTAAAAATATTATAAATTTTATATGAAAAATAGTATATATTTTATTCAAACTAAAATTCTTATTAAACTTAACTAATACAAATTTAAACGACAGTAAAAAGTACAATTTAAAAACATAAATTATAATCAAATTATATGCTACTACATAAAATAAATTGCATTAAACACCCAACAACTCCATAAAATATTGCATTAAAAAGATTTGATATATCTATTGAGATATGCCAAATTTATTTTTAATCCCGTGAGCAATTGACATACCGGTTGGAGAAGCCTTGCATGCCAAAAAGAGCTGTTGGAGCCTCCACCTGGCAGCTCACATACTAGTTGAAGATACTTTAAGCTACCCGTTTTCTCACATTACATTTTAAACTATTGGTATGAGTTGAACTTTACCTTAAACATTGACTCTTGTCCAACTGTTTTTAGCAAATTAGGACAAAAATAAAATGTCATAATGTTAGAAGATGTGGTCTTTCCTTTTTAAGCTGACTGAAATTTTGCCTGTGCTCTAATTTGTCATGAAAATTTGAACATAGGTCAACGATTACGGCAATGTGAAATTCAAATCAATAGTTTAAAGATAAATAGTTTAAGGGCATTGTAAAATGAGGGACATATGTATTGTTGACCTATAATTCAAATCAATAGTTCAAGGAGCTTTAGTGTAATGTTCTTTTTAAACTTCTCAATCATTTGAATAGGCATTTCTGTTCTTGGGATTAATTTTTTTTTTTGAATTAGATTAATGCTTTCATATAAAATTATTTTTTTTAAAAAAAAAGGTTATACAACCCAACGTAAGTACGGAAAGAAAGAAAATTTAAGGGGAAAAAAATTCATGGTTTATTCATTCAAAATCTATATAATTAAATAGCTAACATTTTGAATCTTATTCCCCCACATATTCTTTTCTTCGTTTATTTCAATCATATCACTTATTTTTATCACAAGTTAGAATCATTTAATTTAGACATTACTCATGTACAATAGTATATACATGATATATATATATTTTTTTTAAGATCATATATTTTGAAAAAAAATTGTCAATTTTTTGTTTTGCAATTAATTTGTATAAATTAATTTAAAATTATGTAATTAAAAAAAGAGAGAAAATTTGATATTTAATATTGTGAACCTCTGCAATGTATAAAATCCCCTGTTGTCGTGTTTCTTTGATAAAGATTCTGAAGAAGAAAGAGAAGAAAGATACCATAAAAATGAGATTGGAAAGAAGAGGCTCAAGCTACGTAACATGACTGATAAACTTAACATGAATTTCAAGGAGTTGGATCCAATTTGCAAGAAAAAGACCCAAGAAAAATTCAGGTATTGCTTGTGAGTTGGAAATCAATCCTGGTCAAATTTCCTGAAACCAATAACTAAAGTTGAAAGTACAACAACAGAAGAAACATTTGTCATTGAGGAAACAATGTGAGGCTGAGAACACAATTGAAGGGCTCAGAACATATTTTTTCCTCTTCTTTGCCATTTGAAGCAGGCTTTGTTAGCCCAAGATAAACCTTGGAAGGAAATGTTATCACATGATCACTCGAAAAAAATAGTCTTTTAGCATTGTTCGGGTCACACACACACACACACACACACACACACACACACAAACAAAATTCCACATAATGAAATTGCATCCAAGTACACAGCAGATCAAGCTGGTATCTGACTGTTAAAACTGAAGTAAATGTGAAAAACCATCCAGATTGTAATCCCATCTGTCTGCTATTTACCCTTGTTCACCCACATGTTTCCAAGACAAAAAAAAAAAACAAATATAATGAGGAAAATCTAAAAAGCTTCACCACTAACTGAACATTTGGTGCAGCTTGGGCGCAGGCGCCATGGTAGACAGGCACAAGGTCTAAAGCAAGGGAATATAATGATAAACAATAGGAACCAGCAAACAAAAATTTCCATCATTTCCAATGAATTCCAATTTTTTTTTTTTTTGTACTCTATCAACAAGATAAAAGAATAAGATTGATGACCAAAATTAACTTCAAACTGATCCATCAATACAAAAAAAAAAAAAAACTGATGAATGATTTACATCTAAAATGAATGTTCAAATTTGTCATTGGCCACTAGCAACCTAAACGTTAAAAAATCCCAGCAACATCTTGTGCAACCCCCAGAAATCTTTTCGGGATAGTATCCTAATCTGTGTTCTAGTACTTTCTCTGCTCGCAAACAAAGAAAGACCCTACACCACCACCACCAAGTATTCATTCAGGAATTCCCCCTTGCAAAACCATGTATTTTGTATATTGTTCTTCTCTTCAGTTCAGTCATGATATCTATATGAACTGCAGCACAACGATGCTCCCATTCAACAGCCAAAGAATCCATGTCTGCAGCTACTCGGGTATGGTGCAGGGAATTCTTCAAAAGGTATATTTTTTAATGCAATGAACTATACATATGCTAGGGGCTAAACCAAGAGAGAACTATTTGACACAAATCATCTCCGCTGATGCAGAATACTTCACATATGAGCCATTGCTACAGCAAGGGAGAGACAGAGAGACACTATTTCACACGGAAGTCATGCCTAAATATGGTCAAATTCTGGGTAAATTTGTCCCTGTTCTTTGAATCCAAGCTTCGAGTAACATCAGCCATTAGTTTATCAAAACACAAGGAAAGGCGTTGATGCTGATCTGCTGGCTGCAAGACACACAAAAAAATCAAGTGTCATTTTCAACGACAAGCAAGAACGAACAATGGAAACAGTAAACAATATAATAGCTTCCGAGCCATCACTAAATGTAGATATCAACCTACAAGCAACAGAAAGCATGCCTCATGAGCTAATCTGCTAGCTTTACTTTAAGGAGATCACACCATAAGACCACAATGCAATGACACAGCTAGGATAGGGAGAAGGGGACAAGTGTCCACCTTTTGTGGCATGTACAGGACCTAGAAGACCTGTGTGTAAAACATGTACAGAAATGACAGAAAAAGATAAGTGTAAAGAGAGAAGGGAGAGAAGAGGAAGAAAAAAGCAAGAGGAGTAATCAAGCAGTTTAGTTCAGAGATAAAAAGGAAGAGAAGAGAGAAAAGGGTGGCTGGATGGAGGAAAACCAGATGGGGAAAACGGAAAGATGGAAGGAAATTCAGAATCAAGTGGTGATTTGTGAACCGATTGTGTGGAAATCTTAGGAAATGATGCTTGGCTTCCTGAGGTTGATGTGTACAGGCCTTGATGGATAATGATGAGGGAATTTCTATTATTTGCTCCCATTCTTCCAGTGGTTTAATATGAGGTTATGGCAATGGTGTATTTTTAGCTATTCTTTAATGGTGGGATTGTTGGTATATTTGGAGTTAATTAGAGCTCTGAATTTCATGGAATTAAGTTACCCATTACATGACTAGAATTACCTGAGTACATGGTGTGACAAATATGGTTGAAGTAACACAGATAAACAGAAAGTGTAAACAAATAACAAATTGAACTGAAACACTGACAAGGAAAAAAATCACAGAACATATGGTTTACAATTCTTTCAGCAAGAACAAAAACACAAGTGAAGCTGCTCATGTCATGAGCATCAACTACAAAAATAATATCATATGGTCCTCACCACTGTTCTACACATACAAATCTCTCTGTTCCACTGTGAGAGATGAAACATATGAGATGCATTGTAAGCAGCCCACAGTTAAACAAAACTCCTATAAATTTGTCTCATGCATTGTAAGAATCCACAAATTTTTTAGAAAAAATCCTTCTGTTCGATCCGATAAATTTGTCTCTGCTGTAATGCCTAATAGGTACAAAAGCTTGTATACAAAACAGTTTTCATGAAATGCAAGTATCTTCGGAAATACAGAGACTTTCTTTTTGCTGTTTCTTTTTCCATCTTCTATCTTTGGTTTGCTTAGGAATCATGCAGGAGGCCCAAATCAAAAGCCCCATGCAGACACAATGGGTTCAATATGACAACATTCCTTTTTGAAACTAAAAAAAAAAAATGACAACATTCTTTCTAAGTAATAGGATAGTGTACCAAGCTGTAAGCTGACACAGAGACTCCAGAAGCCATCAGTTCAATATTTTTTACTATTCAAAAATAACATAGCAAGGTAAAAACTCACCTGTGACGCCAAAATATGAGCTCTCAAATCCGTAAATATCTGCAAAATACAAGCCACATGGCCAAAAAGTTTCAGACTATGACAAACTAATGATTCATAGATGTGTAAGATTCTGACCTGAATCATGTGATAGGTTGAAAAATACCCATGTGGCAGCAACATTTTTTGTTTATCTATAGATGTGAACATCACCTCTCTAGGCACTTAAACACAAATGAACAATAGTGATTGTTCTCCAAATCAAAATGCAACTCTGTTATCTTCTATGTATGGATACTATGAAGGTTTATGAAGAGTTTCTTGAGTAGGCCAAGGATGATGAAATACTGATTCAAGGGACAACTAAAAGTTTCAAGGCATGTGATATCAACAACAAAGGTTTTACCCCATGCTAGCCAGACCCCCCAGCGAGATTCTAATTCACAAATGCCATCCAAGCTGTAGATCGTAATATTTTTGACATTTGGCACAAACAAGAGAGTCCAGCACTCCACCAGGACAAAACATTATAGGATAAATTTAGACTGTAACAGGAGAATTTAGAAGAGAGTTCAAGCTCAAAAAATTAACATTCATAGATGATTGCAACTTGTTTTCAAACCAAATCCCACCAGAATTGCAGAGACAATACAGTAGAAAATTTTCTTTGTAAGTTAAATCAAACACAAAAGCTTGGGGTTGTTTTTTTTTTAGAAGAAAAGAGGGAGAGGGGGGGAAAATATAGAGGGGGGACATTTTATATTTTTCTTTTTGTAAAATTTTTGGGTGTCAAAATGGTAAAGAATTAACTGAAGCACAATCTAGACTTAAATCCTTTCCAAACATATTAATATTATATTGGTTAAAGTCAAACTTTGCATAGTTTGATTGTTAAAACAGCAAATTAAAAGTTAAAGGCTGATGAAAAAGTCACAAAGTGGAGTATTCTTTCCCAAATATTCTCCTGCACTTCTATCTTGAATGAATAGAACTGCCTAGGTTAAGTTGAGGCATAGTAACCATGCTCCTTCATAATCAATCTAACATCTATGAAGTTCTTTCCATGTAATTGATTAAATAAAGAGTCAAGAACAAGGAGAAGCAGCAAAAAGTTGGTGCAATCCCTTACCTGTTCACTGATGAGTATCAAGCTCAGCATTGGTCTACTAAGACTCCACTGATTGCCACAGTCTTCAAATAAAACTATTTCGAAAAGGGTTTTGAGTATCTGATCAGATAAAAGAAAAGGCCAAAGTCAGATCAAGATAAAAAAAAAAAAAAAGGGTGCAAGACAGAAATATGCAAAAAAACTGGCATTAAAGAAGTGAAATTTGTTAAATGCAACTTCATCCCCAGCTTCCAATGCTGACTTAGTCAGACCAGTCTCCATCACAGAAGCCTAGGCCAAATTAATTTAATGTGAACATCCCAGGCAACAAGCAGATGGAATTCCAGAATGAGCTTTTCTCCTAACAAAGGAGCTTAAGAACATTATCTCACACCCAAATACAGAAAGTTTGCTAGTTCCTATATGAGATGTGATATGGACAAGCACCCAGCGAGAATGGCACAGGTGCAATACCTTCTATATTCATAAAGCCACCTAACATTAATAAGTCTTGGAACCAAACTCAACTAAATGAAGAAAGAGATATAGCACCCTAAATAACATTAAAATTAACAGGGCAGACCCTTTAAAAAAGGGTATCTCCAAGCAAAAAAGAAAACCCAACGTTCACAGGAAGCTAAGAAAGTTTGGATATTTTTTATAAAGTTGCATGTCCGTGTCACCTATTGATGTCACTTCTCAGACGCTTTTGGACACGCACGATAATTCTTTCGCTGTGTCCATGATTAGGGTTTTCCTTTGACAACGTATCTGACGCTATGGTCACTTAACCTATAAGATATTGGGTGATCATTGACTGCTATGGTCTATTAGTCTAAACGATTTTGAATACTTGGTTTTAGATTTACTTATGATAAAGTAACCACTTAGCATATTGTGTAAATATATTTATATATACTGATAACTGTATAATTTTCATACATAGGATACAATTATATATAGTGTGTCCTATCCATGCCTGTGGTCCTACTCTTTCAGATTTGCAATGTCAGCATGCAAGTGTCATGTTGCGCCTGCATCCCATACCTGTGTCCATGCTTCATAGACAGGATGCAACTGAGTCTACACCTCAAATGAAGCAATAGAGTCTCCACGGGCTCTTTCCAGTCGGAGCATCTCCACCAATTAACTATTAGTACTACTAGGCTACCTTTTTCAGTCAATTTCCAAATAGAGCTAGCCTATTAAATAGATTTCCTTAGCCTATTAAATAGATTTCCTATCATTACCTTGTCAAGACACTACCATTCATTAAAGGAAGGTGTTTGAGAGGGTATCATTGCACCTTAGGGAACTTGGAAAATAAAGCCCCCTCAAAAAATTTTAGTAGCTAAAAATGAGGAAACAACGCTCCTTTTCAAAACATAGGCATCACTAATGAATGCCTTACTATAAAACGAATACTAGAAAGACCAACCAGCACATGTAACTACTTGAGGAGATGAACAGTTTACATTATTTACAGCAAGCTAAAGTTTAACTGAATCATGTTCCAAATAGGATTTGTATCTACAAAGATGATGCTCCCCATAACTCTCAAAAAAAACATAATACCAAATCCACTCTATTTGTATTATGACTCCACTAATGCAGAATTTGGGATAGGAGATATATGGGAAAACATTCACCTATGTGAATTGTACATTAAAAATAAAGGGAGAAAAGGTAACATAATTAGCCAAAAGAAAAATTCAACAGAAACAGTCAAAAGGAAGAGGTTTAGAAAAAATGGCAATCTTGTCCCCAGATGATGTGAAATGCATCAAAATAACCGCCAAAGCACATCCACAATAAGATTTATTTTCCTTCGTTAGATCTCTTCTGATGCACAAACCTCCTTTTTTCTTTTTGAGCATTGATTCCCTTTCCCATGCACGGACAAGGACTTGGGCTGTTCTCTCTCTCTCTCTCAAATACACACGCGCGCGTGCGCACACACACACACACACACATAAATGCACATGTGCATGCAGAAGTATTCAACCATTACAACCACTAAAATTATTTAAATCTCAATCCTTTCTCAATGCTCAAACCACTCTTGGTATTAAATGCTACTACAACAAGAAGAATTACAATCCATCAAGCCTTTTTAGAGTGATCATCATTAATTACTCAGGCTTACAAGCATTAATGATCTCGTTCCGACTAAAATCATTTCTCATCACTAGAAATGATACCGTATAAAACATTATGTGAGATTGACAATTGAGTTTTTTTTTGTAATGAAAATCTAGAACAAATTCTATGGATAATAAATGACAAACATAGAAAAGGAGAGAGAAGAAATTCGTTGGTTACTCTCAAAATATTCCATGAAAAAAAGATAGGTACAAGAGAAAATTTATATAAAATCCTACAAAAAGAAAAATGCTAGACTAAACCTAATGAAATAGACAAAATACACAATAAATGTACTCTTAACACTCCCTGCAACAACTAAACAAAACATAACAACAAATTGTCAAAATATAGTACGTGGAATAGCTCTTGAGTGATATTTGTGGGCCATAGTTGTTAAAAATTTTCCGATTCATGATTCAAATCTCCCGCTTCGATTCAACTCTACCCCTTAATGATACGAATTGAAAAATTGAACCACATTGAAAGGAAACAAAATTACTCAGTGATTCATAAGGTATGTCATGGTTCACTGCACAGAGATAAATCGTGATAAGGTTCGACCTTTTAGCCTCATAATTACCTTTGGGTTGTCCTTCAACGTAAAAATATACTATCTTTTGCATCTCTTCCTTTAGTTTGCTATCAAAATTTATTAACTCTTTTCAAATGGATCCTTCTGCCATGAAACCCTCCTAAACCAATTTTTTTTCATCCCTCTTTCTACAACACTTTCTTACTCGCAAAATAATTATTAGGACCAAAATTTTAACATACAAAGAGAATCTGGATTCGGCTGTTGAGATTGGTGTTTTGTTCAGTGTTTAGATCTCTATTTATTTTCTAAATTTATGACACACTGATTGTTAAATGAAATAGGAAGTGGAGTAATCATCCCACTATGGTTGTAAAGATGGTAACACTGAAATACATTTAATGTTGTGCTGTTTTTTTTCATAAATCATTAACAACATTTTCGATGAATTATATGGTATTCACTTAAAAATAGACAAATGGAACTCAAAAGACAAGTATACAAGTCACACATTTAATAGAACTAAAGAGATGGGTAGTTTTGAAGATAAATACCCAAAAAAAAAAAACTGTGGAAGTACTGGAAAAATAGAAAAGCAATTTTTGTAAAGGCTAATAAAGTATGACACAGATGGTAAAGAAGTACGAGTCGCACATTTAAAATAGTCGTAAATTGTTCTGTGTACATGCTCTGGCAACATTGTCAGATATATGTCTGTGATGACCAAAAAAATAGTTAGCAACTTTTGGAGAAGTATAGACAACTAAGAAAAGGATGGAAGTGCATATGGGAAGCACCTAACTTTAAAACTACGTATTTTAACCAATTACCTAACCATACCTTTAATAAGTGTTGTTTATCTTTTAATTTACACTTCTTTATAATTTGCAATTTGAGAAAAGAAGACATAAAAAATTGTAGGGTTCTCTTGTAGAACAACTACGCGGCTGCATTTTATACATGTGATTATAAAGCCTGTGGTGCTATTTTACTTCGTTTCAGTATCTCCTGGTGACACAACAATCTCTGGGCAGAGTAGCACTTTCAATACCTTTGGCATGATTTGCACGTATACTTGACATATTTTTATGTTCTTTAAAGTGCATTTTATCAAGGAAAGACTTGTAAGTGTAGCAGTGGTAACCACAACAGGTATATCCAAGATTTCATGATCTCAATTGCAAAGTCTAAAAAAGAGCACAAAAAGCCACTAAAAGTCATAATGGTAAAACCATGAAATACAAAACTTAAATTGTTGTATTTCCCTTTTCCCCAGCCCAAACAAAATCTATGAATAAAAATAGATAAGATCTAGAATCAAAGTCAATGGAGTTTTTATTGTGATCTCATAATTAAACAAATCGATAAGCAAATAAAATTTTTATTGTGATCTCTAACAGAAAAAGTATGGAGTTAAGGATATGATCAAGGCCTACAACAAGGACAAGACATTAGAAAGAAATTCAAGGTTTCCTTCCAATATTTTTCTCTGGTGAAGGGATGGATGTGGGGACATATGCCACCAGCAGTCTGAAGAAAAATAAGACAAAGATAATGAAGGAAAACCAAATTTCAGCTTATACTAATTCAGATTTCACGTTGCATAAAAAACAATGACCCTTCACAAGATTTTTGTTTCTTTTTATTTGTATATACACACCATTATCCTGTTTTCTGGCCATTATGATCTTAAAAAATTTACTATGTATCAATAAGACTTTAATTGATTGGAGGGAAAAACATAAAATTTTCATAAAAGAGAATTCTTGCCTACGCCCCCATCAGTGCTTAGACTTTGTCCATGTTTTGTCTGTTGGTTTTTTTTTTGGGAAGGCGGGGGGGGGGGGGGGTACTGCTCAATTTCCATCACATAACTGTCAAGTCTGTCACACCCAAGACTTCGCAACATGCATTCCTTGCACTTTTTTTTGGTAGTATTTGGAGTACAGTGCAGGTGTTTTATACCATTTTTTGTAAGTGTTCTTATAGAAATCTTTGTAAAGCAAAGAAGACAGCCATGTTTTCCCTAGAGAACTGTTTTCATCCCAAAGATGACACTATTCCCAACGCAGTGGATTATTGTTGTGTTCTTGTTTTCAGTAGTATAGTGTTCTCTAACATCTTGCCCTAAGAGGAGATGGTTCTGGTCAATTTCAACCATA
Source organism: Ilex asprella (assembly GCA_023539305.1). Classification (NCBI taxonomy): domain Eukaryota; kingdom Viridiplantae; phylum Streptophyta; class Magnoliopsida; order Aquifoliales; family Aquifoliaceae; genus Ilex; species Ilex asprella. The sequence goes on from CM042191.1 coordinate 8,797,535, forward strand.
TATCAAAATAGTTATCCAGACTCCTAGGCATGTTCATAAATTAAAGCATTTCTGAAACTATTTGACTTTGTTTCCTGTTATATAAAACACATACTTTACTTTGTGATGGAGAGTAACAATTAATGTAATGTGATGCTGCAAATTACAAATGGGTGATGAAAACAGAGTTAATTCTAGCACGCAACACTAGAAAAACTACAAAATAGATAAGCATGCATAATATCTGATCTAAATGCTGCATGTAAAAATTTATGCTATATAGCTAATAAGATTGTCAAGATAACCAATGAGAAGTTTAAAATCAGTGTTTCAGGAAAATCTAGTTTCCACCCTTGATAGAACCCGAGAGCCCAATTTACAAGCATACATCTTTAAGATAACCATAATTTATCAAGGCTTCTTTTGTCCAAGATATACTTCTTTGGGGGCTAGTTTTCCCCTTAATGTGCTTCTTCCAGGGCTAAAGTTTCCTCCAGTGGAATAGGTGATGCACATATAGGCTACCCTTGAGCTTACCCTGTTGAGTTGAGGTTTATTATTGGCTTTCACATACACCTAGTCCACCAAAAGACTTGAGATCAAGGTTCATTTTCCAGTCTTATGATTCTTATCTGTTGCTTCAAAGGCCATTTTAGCAAGCAAATAAGCTCCACCAGATCGTCGTAACTATATTCAAGGTAGCCTTCCAAGTGAGTGATAAAGGCACTACTAACAAGGTCTTCATGCATAGTAAGTACAGTACCTTGCGCCTGTGAATAACTAAACTCGAGTAAGACCCCTTCATGAAAATGACTAGTTTGTGATATATCCTTAAATCAGTTGTAGGTCAAATAAGGTCAAATCACAAAAATCTATACTGATCATGTCATAAACTATGCCAAGATAACAGAAGACCAGTTTTATCAAAAAAAGTCAAAACGATATGACTTATGCTACTGGGTCTAGGCAGAATGGGAATATACACCTCTGGATGACCAAAGAACCGAAAGAGATGCTTCTGCATTCGACCGTGCGACAACTCTTTGTTTCTTACTCTTTGATGAGTGCATAATATTGCATATGTAAAGGCCTCATTACATACATTTAAACTCAACTTTTACATCTAAGTACTTAGTGTTAGCCGAAATTATGAATAATGTTGATATTTCGATGTTGCATGTATTTATAACTTAAATGATGGATTTTAAGACCCTGCGACTATGTTAGATGTGTGGTGAAGGAATGGACACAATACACGAAGATTTGGAGGCTTAAAAGTGAAGAAATCAAGGAGGTTTTGGTGTTTTGGAACAAAGGCACCAGCTGCCACATCTTTTGGAAGCAGAGCCTCGATTTTCCTCCATTTTGACCATGATCCGCTTCGAATCTGAAAAAGTGTAATACATGAAAGTTGTAGATCTGGATGTCTTCTGTATCGTGTCAAAATTTTAACTCAATCCAACGGTTAGATCAAAAGTTATGCCGATTATACAAACAGTGGTCCAGAGCAGAAAAACAGTACCAGTACGGCAGTACCGGTACGCCTGACTCCAGTAGCTTCGAAGTACCAGTATGCAGTACCGGTACGCTCCTGAAGCCATGCCCGAACCTCCTGCAACTCAACTCCACTTGCTTGGGGGTCCTACCTACACTTCTCCCACTTGCTCCCCAACATTTCCTTACACATTCCCATGCCTCTCTTACACATTTTAAAGACTTTAAAGGTCATTGCATTAATGGAGGATGGGAGAGGAATGGGCTGCCTGGGGGGTTGTCTCCTAGCCCGTCAAAGCCTTCAATTCAGCCCCCTCTTGATGGGAGGCCTTTCACACACATTGGGGGACTACCATGCACGAAAATTGAAGACTCACACTCCATTATATTCAACATTACACAACCATTTAAGGTGTGACTATCTAAGCTTAAAAAGCTCCCAAAGAAGAAGATGATGAATAATGCCATAGTGTGAGAAATTTATGTTTTTGCATTTTCTTCCATCTTTTCACTTGTAGTTTATTGTAAGACTCTTGTAATCCTTAACTCTTGAACTTTAATCTCATTCATTTCAAGTATATTGCAAGTTTAGTTACATGTTTTAGATTTCACCATTGTTGTATGAGTTTTTCCACTTCAAACTTTTCTTAAAATGGGTATTGAATGTTTTTCTTCATAGTTTAAGTTTTATTGCTTTAAGTTATGTTCTATACTTAATGTCTTCATTATGTCCATTTACATTATGCTTGTCTTTCCTTTTAAACATGAATAGCTAGATTTCTAGTTGGCTAATTCAAGGGAGACCTCCTCTTGGATTTTTCATTTCAACTCATTCTCTTCCTTCCCTTATGAGTCCAATGGTTCGGTTTGACGGGATTGAGAGTGGATAAGTTAGGCCCCGTTTGGTAACGTTTAAATTTTTCGTTTTTAATTTTTATTTTGATATTTAGAGAAAACAAGAAAAAAAACTCGTTTGGTAACCGTTTATGTTTTTCGTTTTTATCATCGTTTGATAAACGAGAGGCGATTTTTAAAAGCAAAAAAAAATCGTTTTTAATTTTCGTTTTTCGTTTTTAAAAAACGAAAACGTTACCAAACGGGGCCTTAGTGAGCCTTTGATATCCCGTAGGCCTAGCCACGGTTTATGCTTAGATACTCACCATTTTTGTCCCTAGCTTCCCCCGAATCAATCGTTCATTCATGCTCTATCGGAGGAGGGATTGAAGTTGAAATGGTATTCCTATTGGAGTGACTTCTTGGGTTTACCAACATTTATTTCTCATTGCATTTTCATTCTCAAAACTTCAACCACAAAACTCAAACACAAGATTTTACACTTTCTCTTTTTGACAAAATCACCTTCACACACTTGAACTTTCATTCCTTGAGGAAACGACCTTGGAATATTTTTCCAAGTAAAACACCGACAAACGAAAGACTCCTTACGATTGGGGAGCACTTTTGCTTACACACATTTCATTTCTATTTCATACATTTTGTTCATTCCATTTCATCACCATCATTCCGTTGCCCTTTCTCTGCATGAATCCGAGTGAGAGTGACACTCACCCACACACATAAGCCAACTACATATTTTAGGGTTCATGTTAGGAGCTTAGGAACAACAACATTTTTCAACAATCATTTTTGAAGTAGTCACCCAGAAAAGAAACAAACCTTTAGATGTGGAAAGGGTCCAGACTATGAGTTCCTGGCACTTAAGGAGAAAGTCTACGAAGCACCGATTCTGGCCATGCCAGACGTTCAAAAGCCATTTAAAATCAAGATGGACGCTTCTGCTCATGATTTGGGAGCCATTTTATGACAAGACGCCCGAGTGGTCGCGTACCACAATGAGATGTGTTTCTTTCTCTTGATCCTCAAGGAAAGCCTTTTGATATATGTATTTGATTAATGCGCTACTATGACTGAGCAAGAACTTCGCTTAGTTACTCTCTCTTTTATCCCACCGAAGGTCCTCCTTATGTAATAGGGGTATGGGGTGCACACCATGGTCAAATCTAAGTGAAAAACCATGGTGCCTCATTACCCTAAAGCATTATGCTCCCACGCCCCCTCTCTCTTAAAGGCTTTGCGTCCTCGCATTCTAATACCAACTGGAGATGTTTCCAATACAGTTGGTGAGGCTATTTCTTTAAATGATTCTAGCGAGAACGCTGTTCCTAACTTGGATGTATATGCTAAGATTTTAAAATTAATTACCACACACAGATTTTAACGTAAAGTAAAAAACTTTGGGCACTGTTCTGAAACATGAAATCTTCTGATAAATTAACATTTCAACTAGCTACGTCCACGTATAAGTAATTTGCATTAACCCTCTCTCTTTCTCTCTCTCTCTCTCTCTCAACATTAACATAATGTTATCATAACAAGACTATTAGGGTTTGTACTTGCTTTTCCTTTTCTTCTGTTCTTTCTTCTTTTTTTCTCTTGTATCAGTGTTCCTCTTCTTCGTCTGAGTAGACAACAACAAAAAAATCTCTGTTTGGTTGTGATGCTTCCTTCCATGGAGTAAGTTACCGTAGGTTGGATTAAAGTTGAGTCTCGGTATTTTGAGTGTGTTGATTGTATTGTTGAAGAAGCTTTCGTTATCAAGTGGGTCATTGTCATGGTTCGATGTTGTGTTGATGACTGGGATTGGTATCCAGCGAACCTGTGATCATCGTTGCTCCTGTTGATTGTCGCTGTTAGTGATGTTCCTGGGTTGCCCTAATCTGTTCCCGTGCTTGTGAAGGGGAAGACACTTGTTTGGCTACGAGTGTGGACTTATTCCAGATCTGGCTAGCTTTTCTCTTCTTTTGGATTAGCTATTTGGGTTAAAGCCCAAACTAGACCAGGCCCAACCCAAATCTGAACCAGTTGCACTAGGCCAACTCAGGACTAATCAGATCAGATCCAAGCATAGGCTTGACGTCAAGGTGACTACTATGATCGGTTCCCTCTCAACCAGTGTTCTCAGCTCCGGTTCATTGGATTTCTAGGCCAGTTCAACCACTTTGAGGCTAGTTCAGCAGGTTTCAGCCGGAGCAGCAACTTTTGGGTGGGTTGTGTTTTTGCCATCCGGTTTACTGCTGGTGTTTCTGCCCTCAGGTTTCAGACTGGTCTATGTTTCTTTGGCTTATTTCCCCTTCAGAACACGGATCCTAAGGTAGATACTGATCCTTTGACCTCTGGTAATGCTCCCATGATCTCTGCTCCTCCACCAAATTTGTCCAAGGCATCTATCCTTAATGCTTCTGTGACCTTTGTCAAATTAAATGGGAGAAATGTATTGTGGGCGGCTTTCGTAGGCATGTGGTGGAAGCTAAATACAAAGACAATGATTATAGTTTTGCCCAATGGGAATAGGAAGATACGCAAATTATTTCATTCTTATTGACTAGTATTGAGCTTCACATTAGTTCTTCCTTATTTAATTTAGATACTGTCAAGGAGATTTGGGATCGGTTGACTCATATGCAATCTGAAATTAATAACACCACAAGTATTTATGAGGTGTAGATAGCATTTTAGTCTTGAACAAGGTAGCTCGACTCTTGAGGTGTGTCAATTGTATAATATCACATGTTTATGGAAATATGTGAAGAACGCAAGTTGTATCAGGCTATCACATCTGATGTTTCTAAGATGGAACAACGTGATGATGTTGATGTTGTCCGGTTTTTGATTAAGTTGTGATCAGAGTATGAGTCTATCCATGCACAAATTTGAGCAATTCTCAGTTTTCTTCTCTTCCAAATCAATTTTCTAGTCTTCAACGTGTTATCCTATCTGATTCTAGATCTTTGATGAGTACTAATCACAAAAGTGATCGATCAGCTTCAGTTGTTTCTCAGCATGAGCCTGATGGCTCTCATGGAGGATGTGGCAGTAGAGAAGGTCCTGGCATGAGTGGTGGTTCTGGTAGTCCTCATGGAGGACGTGGTGGTAGAGGAGATTGGGACACTCGTAAGTGCACTAAGTGTGGTCGTAGAGTACTGTTGGGATTTACATGGTAAACAACTTGTTTCGGTCAATTAGGTAAGTTGAAATAGAAAAGTTGAAATAGAAAAATTGAAATAGAAAAGTCAATAATAGGATTAGGAAGTTGAAGAGAAATAGAGAAAGAGAAGAGAAACAAAGGTATGAAAGAATAATCTTGCGTATCAGCTCTGTTGCCCTACACCTTATTTATAACGAATCAGTGTTTTGAGTAATTACAATATTACTCTACATTAATTAACATATGACTCGATATATAGAATAAGAAAATAAGAAAACACTCCCCCTCAAACTGGGGCATAAAGATAAAAAATGTCTAATTTGGAATATAAACTACTGAATGCGGGCCAAGCCAATGCCTTGGTAAGAATATCACTCAGCTAATCACTGGACTAAATATATGGAGTGATGATCTCCTTCCACATCAATTGGTGTCGGATGAAATGACAATTCACCTCAATGTGTTTGGAACGCTCATGAAATACTAGATTGCTTTAAAATAACTGCTTGATTGTCACAATGCATCTTCATTGGGAAAGACACAACAAGTCCCATATTATCAAGTAATGAACGAACACAACATCTCACAAACAGTATGAGTCATAGCACGATATTCAGCCTCTATACTAGAGTTGCAATAACATTCTGCTTCTTACTACGCCAAGTAACAAGATTACCTTCGTAGACTATCTATCACCGCGACTCCCTGCCCAGTTAGCATCAGAAAAACCAACAACAGCTATAGATGATAAATGACGATATAATAGTCTTTTTCCCGGAGCTCCTTTCAAGTATCAGAAATTATGGCAAACAACCTCCCAATAAAGTTGATGAGAAGCATGCATGTATTGACTAACTACACCAACAACATATGTAATATCAAGACATGTAGTTATGAGATAAATCAATTTTACAATCAACCTTCGATAACACCCTATATCATCAAACATCTCAGTGATCTCACCACTCTCAGAGTCTCAACATAACTGTAAGATCCATAGGTGTATCAATTAGATATGCACCAAGAGTGCCCGTCTCAAATTGTAAGTTCAATACGTACTTCCGTTGGCATATATTGATACCCTCCTTTGACTGGACAACCTCAAGTACCTAAAGAGACCCAAATTTTTGGTGTGAAACAAAGCTTCCCTAAATAAACCTTGAAGCGGATAATACTATTTGAGTTATTACCACTAACGATGATGTCGTCAACATACAAAAATGACAATAATAAAGTCAAACCGAATAAAGACTAAATGATCCGAGATAGAACATTGAATGCCAAACCGAAGTACAATAGTACTAAACTTATCATACGTCATGACTGTTTCCAACCATAAAGTGCTTTCTTCAACCAACAAACTAAGTTTTTGGCTAGAAACAACATAACCTTGGAGTTGACTCATATACATCTCCTCCTACAAATCTCCATGTAAAAAAAAAACCTTCTTTATGTCCAATTGATATAAAGGCTTTCAAAATTGACTGAACAGAAATAAGAACTCTAATATAGTTAAGAGGAGCATGGAGAGAAAGTCTCATAGTACTCCACACTACCAACCGTGTCTTCAAGCATTCATTATACCCATCAGGGTGATATTTTACAGTGTAGACTCATCGACAACTAACAGATTGCTTACCAAAAGGAAGAGATGTGAGATACCAAGTATGATTGTCATGGAGTGCTTGAATTTCCTTATCTATAGCAAGTTTCCATGCAGGGATGTTAAGGTCAGTTATAAAAAATTAGGAACAAATACAAAAGACAAGGTTGATGCAAAATATTGAAAAGATGAGGAAAGTCGATATAAAGAGAAAAAATTGAAAATAAGGTGTTGAGTACAAGTACGAGTACCTTTTTATAATAGAATAGGCAAATCCGACAAAGGTGATGCAGTAGACAACTGGGGAGAAAGGACATCAGTAGAAGCAAGTGTTGGTTGGGGGTATACGGGCTAGTCATGTACGAAATCTGCTTGTTTATTATCTTCCACTTTCATCTCGTGGATCATTGATTCTGGATCCTCAGATCACATCCCTGATTTTTATAGCCAATTATCTCATTTTCACTCTATACCCCCATCTCGCAGTGTTATTGTTGCCAATGGGTCCTCATCGTCTATTTCAGATTTGGGTAATATATAGCTTAGTCCTTCTCTATCGTTGTTTTCAAGGTACGTAGTGGGAAGAGATTGTGCACAAAGAATAAAAATGTCATTGATTCAAAAGCTATCCATTGGATATGCAAGGGAAGAGTTGAGTCAAATCTTAAACGGAAGAACCCCACAGAAGGGGCCATGTTCTTACATACTCCTTAGTTCCCATTTTGTTTGTTATCTTTGAGTAAGATTACTCCTTCTCTTAACTATTCAGTAAAAATTTGACTTTCCGGATCTCAAGATAAAGAAGAAGATTGATACGGGACATGAATCTGACAGTCTCTATTACTTTGACTTTAAGCCCTTCCCATATCATTACAAACCTCATTATCTCATCTTCAGTGGCATTGTCATCTAGGGCATTCATTCCTTCCAGTCTTACGATGCTAAAGAATATATGTCTAATCCATTTCAAACTTACTTCCAACAGAAAAGGATTATACATCAGTCATCTTGTGTTATACACCTCAACAAAATGGTGTGACTGAGCGAAAAAATCATCATTTATTGGATGGTACTCTTGTTCTCCAGTTCATATGCATGTTCCAAACTATTTGAGATGATGGTGTATTGATTGTGTGGCATCTTATTAATTGTTTGCCCTCTATGGTCATACATGTGTCCTCTCTCAATTATGTGTTTTTTCCTTGGTCTCCATTGTTTCTACTCCTCCCAAAATATTTGTCTGTGTTTGTTATGTTCACAATCTTAGTCCAAGTTTTGATGAACATGATCCACACTCTACCAAATATATCTTTCTAGGTTATTCTCGAAACAAAAAAGGTTACTAATGTTGTAGTGCTACTCTTTGTCGATATTTTACCTGTGCAGATGTCACCTTCTTGGACTCTACCCCTTAATTCTCCACCCGTTCCTTTTACTTGTGCCCTTAGTCATGGGTCACTGAATGAATTCCTATGTTCGAAGGAGCTAACCCGCAACGAGGTAGAGATGACTAAGTTACATATGGAATATGACGACAACGCCACCATGTTGTAGAAGGAGATAATTTATCCATCATAGCCCACCACATCTACATATTGTCGAAGGTAAATTGTTGCTCCCTCTCTCGAGATTGCAATCTCCCTTAACTATTTTACTTCCACTGTCAACTCTTGTTCCAATTTCCTCATCTCCTGTGTTAATGTCTCCTCTCGTACGTTCTACCATTGCCTTATAAGTTTTATTCTAGTCGATTGAGGCAGCTTGTACCGAATTCAGCTCCACCACTAGCTTGCTCAATGTCTTTGAATTAGACGACTTCAGTTCCCTCAGACTCTTTACTAATTGTTCTTTGTTAAGGTATTTGTTCTTGTATTACTAACCATCTTATTAGTAACTTTGTTTCTTCTTGTTCATTAGCTCTTTTATTTTCTTATTTTACCTCCCAATTATCCTTTGTCTATTCCTAAAACTGTGTTAGCTGCATTACCTGATCCAAGTTGGCAGCAAGCAATGGAAGAAGAGTTGTATGCACTCCGTGACAATCATAATAGGAATCTTGTTTCGTTGTCTCCAGGTAAGAAGAATGTTGGATGTCGATAGACTAAAATTATTAAATTTCATTCGGATGGTTCTCTGGATAGCTTCAAAGCTCATCTAGTTGCTAAAGGCTACACTTGGTGTTGACTATGCCGAGACTTTTTCTTCAGTGGTTAAGAGATCTTTTGTTCAGGTTTTAATTTCTCTTGCTGCTAATCTTGATTGATCCTTATTTCAATTAGATGTGAAGAATGCTTTCTTACGAGGTGATTTAGCGGAAGAGGGTTTATATGGAGTAACTGCCTGAATTTGTTACTCTAGGAGAGTATCAAGGGAGTGTAAGTAAGTTACAGAAAACATTGTATGGGGTTGAAACAATCTCCATGGGCATAGTTTGAGAAGTTCTCAGATGAGGTGTTGAAATTTGGTTTTCATAGATGTTAGACAAATCATTCAGCATTTTACTTGCATACTAATGTCGGTAATATTCTCCTTGTTGTTTATGTTAATGATATTACGATTATTGGTGATGACTCTGTTGGAGTTGCCAAGTTGAAACAATTTTTGCAACACCGATTTCACACTAAAGATCTAGGCAAACGTCGATATTTCCTTGACATCGAAGTTGCTAGAACAAAATAGGGCATTAGCTTGCCCCAAAGAAAATATACGTTTCACCTTTTGGAGGAAACAAGTTTTCTAGGTGGTTGACCAATTGGCGTCCCTATGGATCCAAACCATAAACTCTCTGTGGACGAAGGTGAATGTGTCTTGGATCTTGGACGGTATCACTGATTAGTTAAGAAGTTAAATTACCTCACTATTACCAGGTAAGATATATCTTGTGCAGTGAGTGTAGTAAGTCAATTTATGAAATCTCCTCGAGTACCACATTGAGATGTTATTAGTTGTATTATCAAAATATCTCAAGCAAGCTCCTGGACTTGGATTGTTGTATAAATATCATGGACATATTGAGTTGGAAGGGTTCACAGATGCTGAATGAGGAGGCTCTTCCTCAAATAGATAATCTACTCCACAAATAGATAATCTATTGCAGACTATTGTACCTTTTTTGGAGGTAAATTGATTACATGTATGAGAAAGAAGCAGACAATGGTGACACGGTCTAGTGGAGAAGCTGAGTACTGGGCAATGCCTCATGTAGTGAGTCAACATGTTTGCACCACTTTCTTAAGAAAATTGGGTTTCCAATCAAGGCCCCAATTATTTTCCGATAATCAAGTTGCTGTTCATATCGCTTTTAATCCTGTGTTTTCACAAGCGAACAAAAAACATTAAAGTTGATTGTCATTGTGTTCAAGAAAAAGTGTTGCGTGGAAACATTATCACACCCTTTGTCAAATCTGAGAATCAAGTTGCTAATATGTGTTCCAAGCTAGAATTATATAATATATATTCACCAGCTTGAGAGAGAATGTTAGAATATATAGAGTGGCATTTATATAATAAATATATCCCAAGAGGGGTATATTAGTCTTTTAGTAACATTAATATACATACTATAACGCACGGATATTTCAAAAGGGACGAAAGATCGGTATCGGATATTTCTCGGACACGAATACACGTCCAATAAGGCCTGATATGCATCCAATACAGCTGGGAAGTATCTTAGAATTAAAAAAAAAAATTGAATTTCAGATATATTAGAATATGCCAAGATATGCACGGGATATGCATGAGAATACTGCAGGTATTACTTGAATTTTTAAAAAAGAATAGCAACACGGGAACAAATATGTTGGGCCCTTATTTGGGAAAAAAAAAACTCACTTTCTATCCTTATTCAACAGACCCTCCCCCCCCCCCCACTCAGTCGAATGTGATTAGCGCTGCCCCCTCCCTCTCTCACCTCTAACGGTCTCTCTTGATGCTGACGATGTCTCTCCTCCCTCCTGATACTGTGAATTGTAGATTTGACGATTGACGAGTGTCTCCTCTCAAATGTACAATGTCCAAGTATCATCAGGTAACTCTCCCCTCTCTCTCTCTATTTTCTTTTACCGGTGATTAGCACTCTTTTCTGCAATAGGCTTTGCAATTAGGTTTTTTTTATTTTTTATTTTTGGAGCAATCTGGAGAACAAATTACACATATAGCTGATCAACATCACTAGTAAATTTACACGATAATTTACAGAGGCAGTTGGAACCGTTTGAACCACTGCATTTGTAGTGTGAAGTGCTGCATTAAAGGTGTTACTGCTACTTTACTGTTGCTGCTGCTGCATTTAAAGTGTGTTACTGCTACTTTACTGCTGTTGTTGCCAACTGGGTACATTAAATATATCTTTGATAGATGTGTGATTCACTTTATAAATCATAATTATTAAATAAAATTTAATAATAATTTTTTTAAAATATATTTTATGAGCGTATCCTAGCAGTATCCATATTCTATTTTTTTAGGTTTTGTCGTATCACCGGATCCGTATTCGTGCTTCATAACATACATATATATATGAGGTGAAAGGGAAGGTAGGGTATCTTCTTCTCTTTATCATTCTCATATCTTCCTCTCTCTCTCCCTAAATGTTAACAAGAGGCAAATGGCACACACTGACCTCCAATAGTCATGATTGTAAGTTAAGAAGTAGTAGTCCAACAGCATCTGTTTTCTCCGGCACTTGCAGAACATTAAAAACAAACAAATCGACTACCATGAACCTAAATCAAATAACACGAAATTGTCAGCAGTTTCATGGACTTTTAGGCCCAATCATAGAGCTTGTCTTTGTATTAAACATAGTCTAGACAATCCACTCTATGGAGACTCCAATACAATTTAATACCACATAGGGAAAGGCCTCACAAAGGGATGTTAAATCCAGGAAAACCATTCATCCAGAAATTGTGTTTCTGTTTTGCCCAGTCCAAAAGAAGTGCGGAAGTTTGCATTGTCAGTTTATATAAGGGCTTTAGGAAGCAGTACATTGACGGCGACCTCGGCATAAAGCCCTGAACTGTTACTGCCTAGCATTTTATACCATGACATAGCTGGTTCATGATGTCATTATAATACGGAAGGAGTTATTTCTTCAGCTAGCATGGCAAAGATCACAGCAACTGCAAAACAAAAACATTTCTAATCCAACAAGACTTCATATTTAATGCTTTACCCTCTCCCTAGTAAGCTACATCACAGCAAACACTATTGCTAAACCTGATTCACTTGCTCTAAGTGTTTCTGTTGTAGTACAACTAAATGCGTTGAAAGGACAACAGAGTTTTGGAATGATGCCTTCAAAATATCACATTAGGATATAGGTACCTAGTATGGATGGAAATTCAGGACAATCCAAGGAAGCAAATAAGAATCGTGAACTCAACAATTTTCAAGCTTAGTGCAGCCCAATATATGCAATTGTTAATGGGTAGATCAGCCATACAAAAAAACTACTACTTCCCGAGTCACAAGTGATGAATACATAACCTATTAACCTATAGATGTTTGGGCGTTGTGATCATAGTCATACATCACCACAACATCTCATCACTCTCTGATGGTGGATGTTTAAACACCTACAAATACCCTCTTTGTGGGGACAGGATCTGGCGAACCCTGAATGCTGCCATTAACGCATCCAAGAAGCACGTTTTTAAAAACAATAATTAGAAAAATGGATGAACTGCAAGTCTTTGTCTTGAATCAATATTCCTCATTAAAAGATGGGGCTGTACAAAAGGTGGATGGGTGGATTTTTACATTGCATCCTTACATTCCAGAAACCATCCTTGATAAGTTTCCTGATAATATTTTAATTTCATGGTTCCGGAATGAATGATTGCACCATAAATTGCAAATAATCCAAATGTTATCAAAACTTCAAAATAAATCTAGTATGGTACCACTAGATTCTGTCTTCATGAAACATCCACTGGTTTCCCCTCGTCTCCCTCTGACTTACATACAAATCTCTTCAATATCATCAAGTAATCTCAGTATTCTAGCTTACTTCCTATCACTGCCACTGGCTTCAGACATTGCCGTATCCTATCCAAATCATATGTGGTCATATTTGACATTAAGATCCCAACTTAGTTTCCTACTTCTTGAAACAATGATTTGTTAAGGCTACTAAATAATGGATTCACTTCCAGTGGTGCACAACACAAAAGCAGCATAGAGTTTAACCCAGTTGTATTAACAATGAATTTGATACTCAAAACAAAGCAGAAAAAAAATGAGGATCTGGCAACTAATTCCAGATACATACCTGCAAAAGCTTGCAACCAATTCCTAAAATTGTTTCTCAATCTCAAAGCAAAAATCAAGCAATTTATAATCATTTTGAGGCCAAAATCAAAGTTATGAAACAGTATCCCACTGTGACAACAGATACTTTTGAAGGTATTAATCTCACAACAGTAGTTATACTCAGCCAAACAAACGGAAATGGCCTTCAAGTGAAGACATGAGACCCCCACTATAGCCAACAAATTCCTGTTACAAGAAATAATTCTTGACTTACTTCTGGGAATAAATTGGGGCATTCGGATATATGTCGAGCAAGATTAATAGCAGCAGGTGAAGTGGAAGCCTCCCCCATGGAGATGTTGTTGAAATAGAAAGCTGCCAAATTATCAACCGCAGATGCACACTGACATGGAAAATTAGAATATATAAAATTCAATGAGTATGAGCACAGGTATTTCGTCTAAAACTGATGCAGTATTAGAATTTGGACAGGCATTGACCAACTTAAGTACTTGTGCAGATCATAATTATAAACCGCCAGGACATCACTCTAGCAATGGAAGCCACCAATTCAACAAAAAGGTCAGGTGAACAGGAAGATCATAAAAATATTATCAATCCTGAAAACATCATTATTCAAAAGAATCTAAGAAGCACGGGCACGGATAGGGAACACGGATACGACACGACACAGACACGCCAACATGAAATTTTTCAAAAAAATAGGATACGGACACGTTAGCGATAAGTTAAATAATATGTATTTTATATATATATATATATATATATATATATATACACATATATATATTTATAAAAAATCATGTGATAAAATAAAAATATTATCATAATAATCTTTTAATTCATCATTTCCTTAATTCTAAAAATTTACATCATGATATTATTGCATAAAAAGTATAATATAAGATATATTGATACACATTCAACATTAACATCCATGATTCAATAATCAATGATTTCTACAACTTTTACTTTAAAAAATATTCCATTTCATAATACTAATTTTCATCAAATTCTAAAAGCTCCAATTTTATAATTCTATTTTTTCTACCATTAATTTCATATTAAAAGACTATTCTATTTGTATATAAATTCGTATTCGTATCTAAAATTATATTAAATTCATGTCTTATGTTCAATGTAATGATTATAACTTTTTTTATATTATAATTGTGACTCATATCCCTTTAAAATTATAAAAATAACTCTTAATTATAAAATTATCTGAAAAGTTCTCAAAAAATTAAAAATAAATTTCAAAACGTGTCCCCCAGCGTGTCCTGAGCATGTCGGTCACGTGTCCTAAAAAATTTAATAATAAAAAAATAAGACACTCATTTTAACGTGTCCGACACGTGAAGCGTGTCCGTGTTCCAGACGTGTCTGACACCGATACTCTGCCCAAAATGAAGTGTCTGTGCTTCCTAGAAAAGAATTATTGTATAAAAAAGATGCAAGGAATTTTTAAAGGTTATGCATGTCGTACTATGGTTCTAGTTGCTATTAGCACTTTAAAAATTAACAATGCAGCAAAAACAAAAATGTACTAAATATAATGTTTTTGCACATCATAAATGCATCAGTCAACATTTATTCAAGGATGTTTTACTAAAGCATATAAATCCACTTGAGGTAGATTTGCATGCATTTCTGTGTATGCTTACAGAAGAACCCACATAAGCACACAGTGGAATGACACACTACTATTTAGTAATAATCACAGCCTACTTATTAGTAGTAACAACATATTTTTGAAGGACCCCTTGGTCACACCATGCATGCATGGTCAGATCATGGCTTCTCTCTCTGACCTCTGGGCTTAGGTGTTTTACAGTCCTTTAAAATTACTTTAACCATTGAATTAAATGGATCTCCTAGTCTCCTTCAACAAAGCCAGATTGACTTAATTAAACATAACCCAGGACCAGTTCTGTGTTTGTCATGATAAATTTTGAATAAACCAACCAACACATGCAAGGGAACAGTCAAAACATTTACAGGTTCAGACCACCCCATGTTTAATAGCTAAATAGCTGCGATCAACATGATGTTATAATTATCTGTCTGTAGGACTGTTATAGTCATTGATGAAACTCAAACTTATAAGCAGAGAATGCAGGCAGCCAAGAAGTGTTCAATTTAAAGCAACTAAATTGTTATCATTACTCTTTAAATCACATGTATCATACGCACCTGTGATGAGATGCCTGCATCCAGACCTTTCAGACCAGATTCAAGTGAACCAACTATATGCATGAAGGTGTTTGTATCCAGATTCAACATAAAAAGAATATGACTGTTGAATAGAACCTCCAGAAATCCAAAATATGCTCTTGTTAACTGGAAAAAAAAATATTATGCACAATTACCTCATTGATTGCATGCAGAATGAGTAACAAAAGCTATTCCCAGAACCTTAACTTATATTACAATTGTCCCCCTGGTAAATGACAATGGAGAAAAAACATACAATTGATTGGTCACTCCATCTATCTAGTCAAAGAATAAAAGTTGGTAAGTTCAAGTCTTATGAAATTTTCCATTGGATCCTCTTTGCATCTCTCAATCGATTACTTAAATCTATTTTTTATCGAAAGGAATTGGTACCCCTTCGTTACCAAAAAGTGTCAATTATTGTGCAGACATCAATCCTAGGAAGGATAAAACCAGTTCAGCGACTAACTCTAAGGATGACTGGAAGTATTGATAGATACTGTGAATTTGTGCTTCCAATAACCATTTTATGAACTCCAATTTACAGCAAATTGTGATACACTACATACAGCTGTCTTGAGTCTCTTGACATATTTCTGAAGTCTTGGGTCCTTCCAGCCATTGAGAGAGCTTCTTTATGGCTAGCCCACCAAGGATTCTGGCTCAAATGCAGACTTCTTCATTCAATATTGTTTGAAGAAGATGAAAGGAGAGAGATGCAACGGTGTTCTATGGTTTTAACTAAGATTTTCAGGTCTCTATATATACATATACATATAAATATATATATATATAGACAGAGAGAGAGAGAGAGATACACAAACACACACACACACATAAAAGGCAGCTCAGCACCCCAAAACGAATACACACAACTACCC